>OY856187.1:145955172-146120172 GCA_963693315.1 Diogma glabrata
GAGACCAGAGCTGCTCCTCCATTTTTCAGAAGTTCTGCGGGAATTCCATCGAAAACTGGTGATTTGCCATTTTTCAGTTTTTTAATGGCAGCTTCCACTTCTTCTATTGCTGGGTAAGGGACAAAAATCTCCTCAGTTGATGGAGCAATTGCTCGAATAGGATGAGCTTCGTTTGTCCTATTGAGTAGGTCTTGAAAGTGGGATCGCCACACTGCCAGCACATCACGTTCACTTGTTGTAAGTTCATTATTTTCATTTTTGATGGCTGTGTCTTGGGTGGAAATCTTTTGTCAGATTCCGTGCATTGGCAAAGCACTCTTTTGAATTTCCGTTGGCCGCATGTTGGTTGATGTTTTCGATGCAACTCTTCATGTGTTCGCGTTTTTTTATACGTAGAAGTTTTGCTGAGGCTTTCCTGGCGCATAGATAATCAGCTTGGGAGCTTCGGGTGTTCCTTGTTCACCATTTTTCTCGCAGTTTTTGTTTATTTTCAACGGATTGGCGGCATTCGTCGTCAAACCATTCGTTGTGTGATTTCGGTGGTCGTTTTCCGATTGTAGTTTGTGCTGCGGCTATAATGGTTGATTGAAGCGTTTGCCATTCTTCTTGTATGTTTAATGGCATCTCAGAAGAGATGTCATGCTCCTCTATGTTTTGTGTTATTATTTCCTGATATCTATTCAGCGTTTCCGGATGTTTAAATGCTTCGACATTCCAGCGCACGGTCTTTTTTGCTTGTCTGTTAAATGTAGATGACAAGTTGCACTTGTACTTAAAGATGACAAGCATATGATCGGTGTCCATATCAGCACCTCTGTATGATCGAACGTCAGTTATACTTGTAGAGTGTCTCTTAGAGATCATGACGTGATCGATTTGATTTTCCGTTCTTCCGTCATTTGATTTCCACGTTCCCTTGTGAATTCTCTTGTGAGGGAAGAAAGGGCTGGAAATTACTAGATCATACATCATAGCCAGCTCGGCTGCGCGAAAACCGTTATTGTTGCTGGTATGATGCAAGCTGTTAGGGCCGATATGTGTTTTAAGTTCTGCAATCCTACCGATTTGAGCATTAAAGTCACCTACCACGATTTTTATATCGTGCCGCGGGATGTTATTGATGACTTCCTCGAGTTCTAGGAAGAACAGGTCTTTAATATCATCTGCTTTATCTTCAGTAGGTGCATGAACATTGACGATCGTTACATTGAATTTTTTCGTGCGGATTCTCAGTGTGCATATCCGCATATTAATTGGGCAGAAGTCGATAACATGCTGATTCACGCGACGGTGTATAAGAAAGCCAACTCCAAATTCTCCTCCGTTTTGATGACCGCAATAATACAGAGTGTATCCCTTCGCTGTTTCATGGATTCCACTGCCTGGCCATCTTAGTTCTTGTAATGCCACTATATCCAGTGTGTAGCTCTCGACTTGTTGGGTTAGTTTTAGGAGATCTCCTGGTCTTCTAAGGCTTAGCACGTTCCAGGTTCCTATTTTTAAATCGTAGTCCGTGTACAGTTTCCGAGGTCGTTCCAATAATGAATCCGAGATATTCCGAGGCCTGTGTACAGAATTCATGACAGTAATTTTTTTACGGAAATGGGGTGTTAGCCCTTCGCCCAACCCAAATTTTCGTGAATGGGTTCGTTCTGCATCTTAAGGTCACCAGAAACAACCTTTTTACACGTTTATATAGCGAGCCGCTTGATCCAAGACAGACGCACGCTGAAAGCCGCCCCTAACATGGAGAACAGACGCTTTCTACACATTTATATAGCGAGCCGCTTGATCCAAGACAGACGCCCGCTCCAAGCCGCCCCTAACATGGAGAACAGACGCTTGAGTTGCATTGGTTTTATGGCGCCAATGACTCGCCATGGTGCAGAATCATTGAGTATAAGCAGTATTTACTCTGCCCCTCTCAACTACACCAACCTAATTCTGTTAGCCTTACCCAGGTAGCACGGCGTGGACGTAGAATTTCGGATTTTCGCTACCCGTTTTAAACTTCGCTATCTGTTTTAAACTGATTGATAGAAAACATTATTTTCTATTACAGTCGTTAAAAAATTATATTACAGTATAAATTTAGTTAGCGATTTTGGCATGATTTTACAAAATTGAATTGAATTTTGCCAGTTTCAAAGATTCTGATTTTATTTACACTAAAAAAGTTCTATAGTGGTAAATCGGTGAGAAATGCATGAGAAAAGTTTTATGGCAAACGAATACATCAGCGTTCACAAGTATGAAGGCTTATTTAAATAAATACAAACTATAGGGCGATTTTTCTGTTCCGGTGTTTACCGCAATGGGGGGATAAGAGAAAAAGCACAAAAATTTTATATGGAATTACATACAAAACACAATTTGAATAATTTTAAAAGCTATCTATAAAATTCCTCATTTTACCACAATTAAACAATTTTAATTTCCTAATGAAATATTATTGACTATATATTAAGCATAATATATAAAATATTATCCTTAAGACGCTCAAAAAAGAAACATAAAAATTGCCAAAACTTCCCATACAAAGTTGTATGAAAAGTTTAACCTATTTTCGTATTTGTTTTACGGACAGAAGAAAATAAAAGATTTTATATATTATGCTTAATATATAGTCAATAATAGTTCATAAACAAATTTAAACTATTTAATTGTAGTAAAATAAGAAATTTCATAGATAGTTTTTAAAATTATACAAGATGTGTTTTGTATGAAATCCCATATAAAACTTTTTGAATTTATTCTCTTATCCCCTTTTTGCAGCGCCATTGCGGTAAACACTGGAACAGGAAAATCGCCCTATAATGGCAATGATGCCACACGCCGAAAGATTCACATTGTTTTCGAAAGATTCACATCACCTTGTTTTCTGGGTGTCGATTCTGATCGGTTTTGACAACTGTTGTTTAAAACAGGTTAAAATAATTGTCTTTACTTGATTCGCACAACACAAAAACTAAACGAAAAACGTTTGTCTGAAATAATTTCATACAATTTTAGTATTTTAACGTTTGGATATTGAATAACATTTTTGCGTGCAAAATAATTGTTTTAGAAAAATAATTCAGTATACATATTTAAAATGTTCAAGTCTGAATTTAATTTTTATGTGTTAAAGTGAAACTAAAATACAAGATACAAACAAAGTAAAATTAATTTTAAATTAAATCTTACAAAAATCATCAAATTTTAAAAATAATAGTATATTGCATATCAAAAGCGGAAAGTGCATCTTTTGTGCTCGGAGGCGAAATTTACAGCGCGAGCCGTAGGCGAGCGATGTAATTGCGTCCGAGCATAAAAGTCACTTTACACTTGAAGCAAGCATACTAGTTTTCCTCCGCCCGCTTCAAATTGATCAAAACCTAGATAAAGATTTACATTCAATCTCTGTAAAGAATTATTTTTATTTCTATCATATTAGCCTTGCTTCATCGTTTCAAAGGAAATTTTGCGTTCCATTTTGTTTTATCAATAAATATTGTATAGATAGTAAACACGTAAATTTGCAATATAATAAAATTTATTAAAACTATGGATAGCAGTTGTGAAAATGAAATAGATTCCACTCCGCCACACATCGTAGAAGCCGCGGAGAGTATGTATAAATTTACTGTACTGTATGTATAAATTTATTTTCAGCTCGGCGAGCGGAAATGAAACATTGCCGCTCGCCAAGCGGCAAATACAAACTTTCAACCATCAACTGACAGCTTGAAAAGCCTTACTTTCACTATCGGGCGTAGGAAAATAATATTGTTGAAATATACACATACAAATTATTATGTAGAGCAACTATAGAATAATTTTTTTAACTGTAGATTAATTTGCTTACCAAGCACTGTTTGTTAAACGATAAATTATGTTATATGTTATGATTAATAAAGTTAGTTCTCTCTAGAAACTCAACCAACACAGGTTTTAATTATATCTATGTATAATCTAATCCAATACATCACTAATCTCAACATGGTAGCAGAGCATGGTTTATTTCGGTTTGGATTATTTCGTGGCATATAATTAAATTTTGTAATTGCTGTGTGTTTAAATAAAAGTTTTAATTCCTGTGTGGAAGTTCCGGGTCGGTTTAAGTGAATACCGTGTAGCGCAATTAAACTTTAATTCCTGTATGGAAGTGACTATTTTCTGTGTGAAAACTAATTTGTTTGTGAAGTGAATATTTATGATGATTTGTGAAGTCAACTTTTAGTTTAAAAGACTTCAATATGTCAAAGGACTTTGATATTCCAAAATTAAAGGGAAATGAAAATTATCACACATGGTCATTTGCTATGACCAACGTCCTAGCATATAAAGGCTGGAAAAATGTATTTCACCAACATCAAAAGATGAGAAGGAAGACAAATTGCAAAGCAAAGCACTGTTGTCTCTCAGTGTGGACCCTTCCATATATGTTCATATCATAGGAATCAATTGTAAATCTGCAGAAGAGATATGGAATACATTAAAGAAAATGTATGAGGACAAAGGTCTTACAAGAAAAATGGGCTTACTTCGTAATCTTATATCAACCAGGTTGGAGAGCTGCGAAAACATACAGGAGTATGTAGATCAAATTTTAAGACTAAATTTTTTAGTCTTACAAATAAACTAAATGGGATTGGTTTCCCGATGTCTAACGAATGGGCTGGTGCTATTTTATTAGCTGGTCTAACTGACAACTACAAACCTTTCATAATGGGGATCGAAGCAGCTGAAACTGAGGTTGCATCGGATCGGATTGTAGCGAAACTTTTAGACTCAGTGATTCATCTGGTGGGGCGTTTTTTGGAAAGAAAAAATTTGGTAAAAAATCATCTAGATTCCAAAAGAAAAAAAGTGTTATAATTGTGGATCTCCAGATCATCTCAGCAATGTGTGTCATGTTCAAACTAAAAGGAACTATAAACCATAAACGACACAAGATAGTGCTAAAAATGCATTTTCAGCATTTCTGTGTGAGTCAGATACTAATAGTTGGTACATAGATTCTTTTTTTTTAACGGCGTTCATGCTCCATGTAGGAGCGTTGTCAGGCTAATCAGCTTTGAATATTCACCACGGTCATTCGCAACAGCGATATAATTACCATGGCAGCCGATTTTTTTAAGGTCGTTTATTACGTCAGTCTCCCATTGTAGTCGTGGTCTTCGCGGTCGCCCACTTCCTGGGGTACTAACGTACATTCATCTAATCATTCCAGACTGTGAATCGGCTCGTAGAACAGGCCCAAACCAAGCAAACCGGTTAGAACGGATAAAACCTATTATATCAGGACCCTCAAGAAGGTCTCTGATCACAAAGTTATATCGGGTTCTTTACTCTCCATCGTCTGTCTTAAGTGGACCAAAAATGTAGCGTAGGATCTTACGCTCAAATACAGATAAATACGATTCGTCATTTTGTGTAAGGGTCCACGTGTGTGACCCATACATCACAACCGGTCTAATCAATGTCTTGTATAGCTTGAGTTTGGTGTTAGTTGATACATACGGTGATCCAAGGAGAGCTTTAATTGAGTAGAAAGTTCAATTACCTGCAGCAATTCGAGCTTTTATATCAGTAAGTATGCTGTTGTTTGAGTCAAGCATTGATCCCAAATATTGAAAAGATTTAACTCCCTCAATTCGTTCATCGCCCGACTTGTTGCTGGTCACTTAAGTTGAGAAGATTTTCAAAATAAGCGGCCCAAGTATCTAAAATATTTTAAGGTCTACTTGTAGCTCCCCATCTTCGTTTTGAATAGCAGTCAATCTAGTTTTAGGGCCCTTCTTTAAGGTTTTAACCTGTTGAAAGAAGTTACGCGATTGATGTTCCTTATTGAAGCTTTCAATCTCTTCACACTTTCTCTTCCACCATTCTCGCTTCGTTGGTCTACATAGCTTTGTAACGGCTTGTCTTGCCAGTTTATAGTTCTCCTTCGTGGACCTTGTGTTGCGTCCTCGCAGACATTTCAGATAGCAATCTCTTTTGTATTGAATAGCGTCAAGACATGCTTGATCCATCCATGGCTTCTGGGAGTGGTTTTGTGGTCGTCCAAGTATTCCCTCAGTAGCGCTTAAAACAGCATCTTTAAGCAAATACCATGACTTATCGAGTCATTCCATTAATGGTTTCTGATTTATCCAATGTTTCGGCAATATGGTTTTGATATTTCTCTTCTGTTTCAGCATTCTTTAGTGATGAGATGTTAAAACACTTCTGTTGATTGAATTTTGGAATGCTTGGGTTTGGGAATTGGAACCTCATTTTAGCACATACAAGAAAGAGGCCACTTCTAATGTTTGCACCTCTAAAGGATCGCAAATCCAGAACACTCGAAAAGAAACGTGCTGTAACTAGCACGTGATCAATTTGATTTCAAGCGTTTCCATTTGGTGAGACCCAAGTCTGTTTATGAATCGATTGGTGTGGAAAGAAAGCACTGGCAATTCTCAAATTATTTGATAATGCAAACTCAGTCATCCTCTCACCATTATCATCCAAATTCAAATACAGACTGTTGGGGAGCACCACATTTCCATAAGAGATATCTCTTCTAACCTGCCCATTAAAGTCACCAAGAACCATAATGAAGTCGCTTGTTGGTGTTTGTTTCATAATCTCTTTCAGTGCTATGTAGAAAGTATCCTTCTCGTCGACGGTCTTAGCTTCAGTAGGTGCATGCACGGCAATAAGAGAAATATTGTTATATGTACAACGTACATGTAGGTCCTCTCACTGACCGGGATGAATTTCATCACGGCTTCTTGTATGCGTGCACCAACAAGAAAGCCAGTTCCAAATTCTCTTCGAGAAAGATGACCGCTACAGTATAGAGAGTGATTATCCAAAGCTTGTTTTCCTATTATTGGCTGTCTAATTTCTTGCAGAGCTATGATATCCATCCAATACCTCTCAATCTCTGTTTCTAAACTTCTAAGAGCATCAGGAGTGCTCAGGCTGTGCACGTTCCAAGTTCCGGTAGTCTGGTCCTTTTTCACGTCCATTTTGTTGTTTTGTCTGGGTCTGATATTCTCTTTCTGATTTCCAAATTTATTGCAATTGATTCACTTCGTGAATCGGATTGAACTTTTATACAATATCAGTGAGTAATTAAAACAAAAGTATAACATGAAATGACTTACGTCTACCAAACGAATCCGCCTGTGAGAATCTCCTATCTTCATACGTCACTTAACCTAACATTCCTCAAAAAAAAAGAAAATTGAATGATTAGTCAGAGAGAATTTAATATAAAACATGTATGCTAACAATAAACAAAACTTAACTCAAATTAAGATTGACCACAGTCCTCCCAAACTCCCTTATAGCCTCCGGTATACAGCTCACACCAAAATCCTGCTCATAAACCTTTCAATAAATCCTTCACAAATTCCGTTAATGACTCCTCCATAAACTTCTGCATAAATTGCGTCAATAATCTCTTTCACCAATCCTTCACAAATTCCTTTAATAAATTCCTGCATAAATTTCTTTCACCAATCCTTCACAAATTCCTTTAATAAATTCCTGCATTAATTGCGTTCACAATTCTTTCACCAATCCTTCACAAATTCCCTTAATAGATTTCTTTTTACTGTACTTTATTTGCAAACTTATGGAACAAAAAGTAATAGACATTTTTAATAAACATTACTTATTATTATTATTTTTATTAGCTCAATATTTTAACCACGTATAACATTCATAAAATATTTTAATTTTTTTTAGACTTTTCTTTTTAAAATGATCAAACATGAAAAAAGATATTAATTTTAAATTTAATGTTTTAGATCTCAAGACCAGAAAAGAATTGAGAATTGTTTTTCTTTTGAAACAAAAAACTTCGAAAGGAAAAATGTGTTCTCCTTTTTAAAGTTGAGAACGAATTGAATTATTTTTCAATCAAAAAAAATGGAATAATGGATGTCAGAAAAAATGTGATTTTTTTACATCCTCTAATGAAAATCAAAATCGTATAATAATGAAAATTCAGCAAAGATTAATAACGACAACGACATCTGTTCGCTAGAATTGGAAATAAAATTGAGTACGTTCGTTTGCTTTTTATAGTATATTCAAAATTTAACTAGCAGTTAAGTTTTAGAAAATTTTAAAATTATTATTAATGTAAAAATGAACGGAAACTAATGAAATACATTTCTATTGAATTGAAAACAAAGAGGAATTTGGTTTTATTATTGTTTTGCGATTATTGCGATCGTTACACCATGAATTCAAGATAAAAATCAAGATTTCTACTCTTGAAATCACAAAAACGTCGCCATCCCCTCCATGACAGAAAACCACTGAACTACTTCCACCTATTAAACGGTATCTGGGATCGAGATACCCACAGTCACTGGCGTCAAGACCGATGACCGGTTCCAACACTCATGAAGTCCTTAAGAACTTCACTGAGCATTGAGACCGACCATCCATCCGAACGTCAGCACCATGGACACCCCGATACAACCAGTAAGTATGACCTGAAGATGTGAACCCCAGAGACGACAATCAGCCAGAGGAACAACCCTACCTAACGAAAAGACATCATTCCCTGATGTCTTTCGCGTGATGGACTCCAAGATTCTTACCGCTCATATCTGTGCACTCGTAGAGTACATTTCCAATCTTAGTCTTAATCATTGCAGGTAAGAACTTTGGAGCCAATTTTGCCGAGAACTTTTTGGTAGCGTCACTCAAATGATGTTGCCGTACAAACACACGTTGTTGTGGTTGAAAAGTCCGTAGTTTAGATCGCAGGTTGTACTGATGTTGCGATTTTTTGAAAGCTGCTTTTAAATTTTGTTGAACCCGGTTCCTGAGCAGAGTCAAATGATCAGAGCGTTCTATTTCCTCACCAGCATCTTCACCAAGCTTGTGTAGTGATCTCAACAAATGGTAAGTATTTCCATCCGAGATTGGATGTTGACCAAATAATAAATAGTACGGTGAGTACTTGGTAGCAGAATGTACTGCGGCACGCAGTGCATATGCGATTTCACCAATTTGTGAATCCCACTTGGTATGTTGACCTTTTATGAACGCTCGAATTGCTGCCAGGACTGACCTATTGACCCGCTCTGACGCGTTACTTTGAGGACTATAAACACCGGTCCTAATGTATTTAATGCCGAAATCTGACAAAAGATTTTGAAAGTTCCTACTAGTGAACTGTTTGCCATTGTCACTGTGCAGAAACTCTGGTACCCCATATGTAAGAAACACTTCATTCCTTAGAAAAGCATTCACCTTCGGTGAAGTTGCGTTTCTAAGTGGTTTCAGTAGTACAAACTTCGTAGCATGATCCAGAACTATCAATAACACCGTATTCCCAAGTGTAGAACGAGGATACGGTCCCAAAAAATCTATATAGACTCTCTGCCATGGACGTGCTGTTTCGAATTGATATTGCATCGGAGGACGCAATATCTGATTCGTGGCTTTTGTTTGTTTACATGTGTCGCAGGACACAACATAGTTGTGTACCTGTGACGCCATGCCCGGCCAATAATAAAGACGTCGAAGTAATTCTAAAGTCTTTTTAACACCTCCATGAGCAGCAGTACTATCATCATGATGTTTCTGAATCATGTTTGAAGTCATCGGTTTTGGTACCCAGAGTTTCCACACAGGAACATCGTTGGGTATTGCATCAGGTCTTGGCTCAATACGTATGTATAGCTTATCATCCACGACTTTAACAGATGGAAAGTCCTTGGGTGATGATTGAACTTTAGCTATCATATCCGTATATTCCTTGTGCCGATAACCTTCATTGTCGATTTTGATGTCGTTAATGTGATGTGTTAATGCTTCCGTCAATTCCTCGTGTGTATCGTCATAAAGACGAGATAGAGCATCAGGGACTATATTTTGGGTACCTTTTTGGTGGACAATGGTAAAATCCATATGTTGGAGTTTTAGGCTCCACCTAGCCAGACGACCACTCAAGTCTTTCTGTGACATAAGCCACTTCAGACTGGAGTGATCGGTCACAATTGTGAATCGGTGACCTTCAACATAGCCCCTGAATTTCTTCACACTCAGAATTGCCGCAAGACATTCGAGCTCAGAGACTGAATAATTTCGTTGAGCTTTATTAAGTTTTTTCGACATGAAGGCTATCGGACACTCTTGTCCGTCAGTATCAACCTGATACAACACACTACCTATCCCTGTCAGACTCGCATCGCATCTAATAAAGAACTCTTTATTATAGTCAGGGTTTACTAATACTGGTGCTGTAGTCAGCAATCGTTTTAAATTTTCGAAAGCAGCCTGCGCTTCCAATGTCCATTTCAATTTCCCAGAACTTTTCTTTAATAAATCCGTAATCGGTGATACCACGCTTGCATAGTTTGGTATGAAACGTTGGTACCAACCAGCCATTCCTAAAAGACGTCGTATTTGTTTTACTGTAGATGGAGCTGGGTACTCTGCTACAGCTCTTACCTTGTCAGGGTCTGTTCGAAGACCATCTTCACCAACTAAAAATCCCAAGTATTTCACCTCTCTCAGAACAAATTTACTTTTCTTGAGGTTTATTGTTAACCCAGCCGCTCTTAACAATGAAGAGACTTTGGACAGCAATTCCATATGTTCCTGGAACGTGGAAGAGACTACCAATAGATCATCTAAATAAACAAAGACATTTTCGTGATATTGATGTGGTATCACTTTGTGCATTAGCCGACACATTGTCTGGGGAGCATTGCACAATCCAAAGGGCATAACCCGGAATTGATACAATGGACGACCAGGCACTGTGAAGGCTGTCTTGTCTCTAGATGCTTCTGCCAGAGGAATCTGCCAGAAAGCATCTTTGAGATCAATACTGGAAATGTACTTTGTGCTATTTAGACGACCTAGTAAGCCATCAATCAAGGGAAGTGGGTAAGCGTCCTTTTTAGTTAGTGAATTGACACGACGGCTATCAATACATAATCTGTTTTTACCAGATTCTTTTTGTACCAAGACCACTGGCGAGCACCAAGAACTGTTACTCTCTTCGATCACGCCCATTTGAAGCATTCGGTCGAGTTCGGCATAAACCTTTAGTTGAACAGCCGGCGATGTGGGATAGTGCCTCTGTTTAACAGGTGCACTATCACCAACATCGATGACATGTTCAACCAAAGAAGTCTTTCCGAGCCCAGACACTTCAAATGACGGGAAAGAATCCTTGATCATATCCAGTTCATGTTGCTGGTCAGTGGTGAGGTTATGTGTATTAAAATTTTGTAGCTCTGTGCGAGTCAGTTCACTAACAAAAGAAGGAACAATACCGAATTTCTCCCAGAAATCTATGCCCAGGTAGAGCTCTTCTCGTAATCCAGGGACTATATGGAACCGCATTGGTTTAGTGGAGCCATTCACAGTTATTGGAATTTCGATGTAACCCAAAATTTTATTTGCAGTACCATCTGCCGTACGAATACACGAAGTGTACTTACGGTAAGTTGTACCTGATGATTCCAATAAATCCAAGGAATTTCTTCCAAGTATTGTGATTGACGCTCCACTATCCAATAATCCTGAAATATTTTTGTCCAAAATCCTAATTGTCAATCGCGGCCGAGGATCCTTTGTTTCTGAAAGGATAGATGAAATACAAGCTTTACGAAATAATTTCCTCATCCTCCAATATCTAATGTTACGTTCAAGACGTCTAAAATATGTGTGATGTAATGATGGGAAATTAAATGTACTAGGTGATTTTATTCTGGTTTCCTGAGTGGTGATCGATCGTCCTGCGTTGCTACATCTCTCGTCGTTTTCTTCGGGCTCATTGGATGTTGAACCGAGGGTACCATCCCCGAAGCATGTACTCTCGGACGGTAGTTTACCGACGGGTGACAATATGAACAATTTGCATATATAACGTCCGGCTTGTTACATTTCCAGCAGTGCAATTTTATCCGATTCTTAGAGCAATCAGGAGCTCGATGACCGTTTACTCCACATCTGAAACATACTATTGGTTGTCTGGATATTGATGGACCAGGTTGACTGTTGTCAAATGTTTATCTAGGTCGCTGCAATATCCGTCTCTGTGTTGAATCCACCGCATCAATATATCCATGTTGTTCTGGTTCAGCATCCACCTCATAATCATCCATTTGTTGTACCTCGCTAATTCTTAAATTTGATGTTCTGGTTGGAACTGGTGTGGACCACAACCGTTCAAACTTCTGACATAAAGTCCGAAGTTCATCAATTGAATGTATTGTTGCAGCTAGAGTAGCGTTTTGGAGCTCCACACTCAGTCCCTCCCGAGCAATTTCTAGCATTTCACGGTCAGCAAATGGACGTGCTAAGCGACGATTCAACGAACCAATCTCCACCAGATATTCGTACACGCTCTCCTTTGACTTTTGTTTGCGGTTCAGAAGAACTCGCAAGATCGCCTTATCATCAATGAGCGTACCGAAGGTTTGTAGGAGTCCCTCCCTTAGCACTGGGTAAGTCACCACCTCATATTCATGAGTTAAATTCAAATAGTATCTGTCGGCAGCCCCCTTGAGATACCGTGGAACGATAGACCTAAGGTCGTCCCAATTCACACGGTCCCTCCTGGCAGCCGCCTCCACTCTGTGAACAAACTCATGAACATCAGGAGAGTGACCATCTCCTGTGAAGGTTGGAACCCAATTTGAGTCATAACGACTCAAATTGTTCCCACGAACCCCTCGGTACTCCACTGGTGCTAACGCTGGAGCCGCGTCACGCCATACCTGAGGAGGTTGGTTGTATGGTGGTGGTGCTGTAAGTGGAGCTTGTGGATATAATGGTTGTTGTTGTACCAATGCTGGATTGTTGTGTATGTGTTCAGCTTGGAAAGATGGACCCAATAGTGGTATTGCAAGGTCCTCTGCTCTCAAACCTGATTGCTGAAAATAAGCCGGTGGTAATTGATCCGACCGTCTCTGTTGTTGATGGTCTGTACGATTCAGACTATTTATTGTCTCAGTTATTGGCTGTACTGGGATCGGTGTGGATCTCTCACCTGGTCGAAAAGCAGGTGAAGCAGATGGAGCAGATGATACTCCTGGTTTATTCTGTATAATTGGACGTGTTGACAATGATCCTATTATATCCCAAGCGCGTGACAATTGCGAGATAGCGTAGGTGCGGGCTTCTTGCAAGTCATTGCGAGGACCCAACCTATTCATCCTACCTGTATAATGCAACACTCGATTCGCCAAACCATCTAAGAAGATCTGATTAACCGGTGGTTGAAGTCGACGTACCTGATCTAAAACAACTTGTGCTGCCTGCACCACCGTTTGAGACTCAGCTACCAAGTCTCTCGCATGAGATACCATTACTGGAACTGCACCATGATTTACGTGGTTTCGCAGTTCCTCTGCCCAATTGACCCCTCTAAAATCCACACCCCGAACCAGACATTCGATCTGCAGTTCACTGGATTCCAAACCATAGAACGGATGGTCCACGCCAACGTGACTTGACATTTTGATGGTAAAATTTATAAAATCCGGAATTCACAATAAAAACGTCAACACCAATAATAAAACCAATTCCAACTAGAAAAAAGGTGGAGTTAATTCGCCCGGAAAAATTCGTCCGATGGAAGTTGTAAAACGCAAAGAAATGAAAAAAAAAACAACGAACGCCCCAATTCAAAAAAAACACAAAAACCTTTTTGTAAAAATACCCTTTGTAAAGGAACAAAAAAAACCACTGTCGTACCCAATCTTTGCTGAATCTTTCACAAAAATTCCTAAAATATTGTATATAAAAATATAATTTATTTATTTTAATTTCAGATATGCTGAAATTTCAGAATTAATTATATACCTAAAATTATTTATTGACGATAGCACCCCTAAAAATATTTATTTATTTTTAAAAAAAATTGAAAAATAAAAAATATTCAAAAGAATGTTTATTTATCGGATGCACCGTCTTAACTTTGAAATATTTATTTATTTTTTTTAAAAAAACAAAGAATATTTATTTATATCTTGACGTAAAGCTTAATTAAGAAAATTTATTTATTTAGCTACCTAAAATTATTTAGATTCTAAAAAAAATTATTTATTTACCTAAAATTATTTAATTACGAAAATTTACTTTATTTAATAAAAAATTTTATTTATTTAATTTTTGAAAAATTTGTTTGATTTATTTTATTTTTATTTAATAATATAAGAGATTCCCAAAATCAAGATTCGTCTGGAGACAATTTAAAAAGTAAGTATGGCTACAATATCCATATTGTTTAGTCCTTGAACTCTCGCGCCCGCGAGCCCACTTCAACAATGCATGTGAGAACCGACTAGAAAAGCCCCTAACGACCAGATTCTACAGAACAGTTTCTCCCCAACCTAATAAAAACAATCACAACTGTCACGATTAGACACTAGGTCCATTTCTACTGACCCAGTTGTGCTTGTTTAACCTAAAAATAAATTACAACTAAACCTAATGCGAAAGTTGAAGAACGCTCCCGAGCACCAGACTTCAAAACCTAAACTCTATGAGAAATTGTTTTATTGAAAAACTAAATGGAAAAGTGGAAAAGTTTTTGAATTTGTTTGAGGTGAAGCCTCTGATCCTGAAAGCAAAGTACAATTGGTCCCTCTCTTCATTACACCGAAGAAGCCTCTGAGCAAAGAATGGTACTACTGGTTTGCACCTAAGTACAAACACAGCAACACCACTCCTCGTCCCTGAGAACTTCCTCGCCGAATGAAGAGAAGAAACCAATGTTCTTCGATCGCATAACCCCGATGGCCATAGGCGATCTAAGAACGACATCAATGTTAAGGGGATAAGCCCCATGGATGGCTTGTTAGGCCTACCGCTGGGAAAGATATTAATTATAACCTTATACAATACCATATATATATATCAAAACACCAATAATTGGTTTTCCAAAAGAAATTCAATTAATCACCAATAAAAAATTGTAAATACAAAAAATATATCCTGCACACACTCATATCATGTTCAATGAGCGAATTCAACGAACCATTGTACTTGTATTTGTATACAATAACCTATTTACAACTATGTACACCCCTGTACATTGACAGTACCAAAAAATATTTACAAAATATGTACAATGTCATTCCAAAATATGTACACGATTATATACAAAAATATGTACAATGAAAATATGTACAATATTATTCCAAAAAAGATATATGAACTATATACAAAAGAAAATTATTTACAAAAATATTTACAAATATGTACAATATGTACAAAAACAAATTCAAATGACAGCACAAAAAAACAATCTCCAAAAAAAATTGCTGTCCCAAAACGGTTTTTTTTCAAACAAGCTAAAAAAAATGCATAAGCTTAGCTTATCCAACAACCAGGGACAGGAGCCTCCTGTGGTCCAATCCACTCCTCTACCTGTCGCGTGGTCGGTGAGATGGAGACCTCCTCGACCACCTCAACCACTTGAGTATCCTTGGTCGAGGAAGACCCCATCTCCACGACCAAGCGACTCTCTTCCTTCCTCTTCTTATTCCTTTCCCTCTTCTTCAGGGTCGATTTCCTATTCCTGGAGATCCTCCTCCTTTCACGCCAGCCCACATTCGGCTCTGACAGAGGGAGATCCTGGATCAGCTGTTCCAGGAGGTCTCCAACTATCTGTTCCGAATGTGGATCTGGCTCTCCTCGATCCCCAGGTCTCGTTCTCTGTAGAACAGGTCTGTAGACCCGTCCTACCTCCTTCTCCCTATTTCCCTCTCGTATAATCTGGACCCCGTTGAAGAGGGACCGAACCGCTACCACGTCTTCACCATTAAAGGCTGCCTGCCCCTGTTGTCTTTTACAATACATATTCTTATTTCTCAAAAATTCAAAAAAAAATTCCCAATATCCCACAAAAAGTCTCAAACCAGTACCTGGTTTATCAAACAATATATTAAAAATATTTAATATATGAATATATAAAAATATATGTAATGGTAAACAAACCAAACCGGTTGACAACGCCCCATTTGCGTTACAAATTCAAAAAAAAATATGACAAAACCTAAACTGGTTTTCTAGAAATAATTGCGCCATAAATAAAAATTATCTATTTTTGCGCTAAAAAAAAAATATGACTCATCAAAACAAATATCACTAAACTCATTTATAAAAAAAATCTACAAAAACCAAGGTCTTTGTTTCAAGCGCCACGTATTGCAATTGATTCACTTCGTGAATCGGATTGAACTTTTATACAATATCAGTGAGTAATTAAAACAAAAGTATAACATGAAATGACTTACGTCTACCAAACGAATCCGCCTGTGAGAATCTCCTATCTTCATACGTCACTTAACCTAACATTCCTCAAAAAAAAAGAAAATTGAATGATTAGTCAGAGAGAATTTAATATAAAACATGTATGCTAACAATAAACAAAACTTAACTCAAATTAAGATTGACCACAGTCCTCCCAAACTCCCTTATAGCCTCCGGTATACAGCTCACACCAAAATCCTGCTCATAAACCTTTCAATAAATCCTTCACAAATTCCGTTAATGACTCCTCCATAAACTTCTGCATAAATTGCGTCAATAATCTCTTTCACCAATCCTTCACAAATTCCTTTAATAAATTCCTGCATAAATTTCTTTCACCAATCCTTCACAAATTCCTTTAATAAATTCCTGCATTAATTGCGTTCACAATTCTTTCACCAATCCTTCACAAATTCCCTTAATAGATTTCTTTTTACTGTACTTTATTTGCAAACTTATGGAACAAAAAGTAATAGACATTTTTAATAAACATTACTTATTATTATTATTTTTATTAGCTCAATATTTTAACCACGTATAACATTCATAAAATATTTTAATTTTTTTTAGACTTTTCTTTTTAAAATGATCAAACATGAAAAAAGATATTAATTTTAAATTTAATGTTTTAGATCTCAAGACCAGAAAAGAATTGAGAATTGTTTTTCTTTTGAAACAAAAAACTTCGAAAGGAAAAATGTGTTCTCCTTTTTAAAGTTGAGAACGAATTGAATTATTTTTCAATCAAAAAAAATGGAATAATGGATGTCAGAAAAAATGTGATTTTTTTACATCCTCTAATGAAAATCAAAATCGTATAATAATGAAAATTCAGCAAAGATTAATAACGACAACGACATCTGTTCGCTAGAATTGGAAATAAAATTGAGTACGTTCGTTTGCTTTTTATAGTATATTCAAAATTTAACTAGCAGTTAAGTTTTAGAAAATTTTAAAATTATTATTAATGTAAAAATGAACGGAAACTAATGAAATACATTTCTATTGAATTGAAAACAAAGAGGAATTTGGTTTTATTATTGTTTTGCGATTATTGCGATCGTTACAAATTTAACAAATAATTTTTTTTCCGGGGCTAGGATGTTAACCTTAGGCCCAACCCAAATTGTCGTGAATGGGTCCGTTCTGCATCTTAGGGTTACCAGAAACAACCTTTTTACACGTTTAAGAGCCGCTTGATCCAAGACAGACGCCCGCTTCAAGCCGCCCCTAACATGGAGAACAGACGCTTGAGTCGCATTGGTTTTAAGGCGACATTTCGGCGTGATGTACCATGATTGACTAAGCAGTTTATACTCTGCTTGTCTCCGGTACACCAACCTATTTCTGTCAGCATTAACCAGGCAGCACGGCGTGGACGTCAAATTTCGGATTTCGCTTCAAATCATATGACGCCGAATTTGAGCAAGCAATGGAATAAAACCAACAAAAACAAATAATATTGTAAGTGCAAACAACAAAAAAATGGCTGTAAACAATGCAGGGAGTATGACTCTTAAATTAAATACTACTGAAATAAGTGTAGAAAATATTCTATACGTGCCGGACTTAGTTGCAAATTTGTTATCCGTAAGCAAAATTGCTGAAAAAGACAATACTGTTGAGTTTAATAAAATGAATGGTTGCACAATTTAAAAAAAAATAAAGAAGTGATAGCTAATTGTTTACCAGAAAATGGTGTGTATAAAGTTCATGCAAATTCAGAAAAATGTTTGGTTTCGTATAACAATGAAAATAGTGCGTTGTTATGGCACCGTAGATTGGGTCACATGAATTATCAGAGCATGTGTAAAATGAGAGATGGTGCGGTTAAAGGAATACAATTTTCAGGTGAAGTGATTGACATAAAAAGTTGTGAATGATGTGCTGCTAGAAAACCATATCGTCAACCATTTAAGGCTTAAACAAAATTGTCAACTACAACATTGGAGTTAATTCATTCCGACCTTGTTGGAAAAATGGAAACTTTGTCTTTCGGAAAGGCTAAGTATCTGTTAACATTTATTGATGATTACTCTCATAAAATATTTTATTATTTTTTACATAGCAAGCAAGAAGTTTTTGATAAGTTTGTAGAATTTAAAGAAAACGTGGAAAATCAAACTGGATGCAAAATCAAGGCGTTCCGAACAGATAACGGTACGGAATATGTTTCAAATCATTTTGGAAAGTATTTAAAGGCGAACGGAATACAGCATAAGTTGACCACACCGTATACTCCACAACAAAATGGTGCAGCGGAGAGGTTCAACCGAACTTTAATTGAGAAAGCCAGATGTTTATTGCATGATGCTGATCTTCCAAAGACATATTGAGCTGAAGCTATTAATGTGGCAGCATATCTTGTAAATCGTTCTGTAGGAACACATACTGAAAATAAAACATCTGAAGAAATTTGGTCAGGTAACAAAGTAGATTTATCACATATTAAAGTTTTTGGTTCGCAGGTAATGGTGCATATACCAAAAGAAAAGCGGAAAAAACTGGATTATAAAGCTAAAAAAATTGATAAGAAAATAAGTAAAATTACCATTAGTAGAGACGTAATATTCTATGAGCAAATGAATAGTGGAAATGTTATTGTCAATATCGATTCAGTGAGGGATGTTGAAGATAATAATAATAATACAAGTATTTAAACTGGAATTGATACTAATGTTTTAGAGGAGTTTAAAGATGAAACAGTAGCTGATGATTCAAAAGATGAAGATTGAAACCGTTGATCATCCGTGCAAACAAGATCCAAAACTAGAAATGGTAATGTATTCAATTTATTAAATGTTGCATTGTTTATTGATCCATTGACAGTAGGTAAAGCAAAACATAGTAGAGATTCTGTAAAATGGCAGGATGCTATACAAGAAGAAATTAATCCACATAATACTAATAACACTTGGTCACTAGTAGATCTTCCTCCTGGAAAACAACCAATTAAGGGTAAATGGGTATTTCAATCAAAAAGAGATGATAAGGGTAATGTTATCAGATTTAAAGTACGTCTGTAGCCAAAGGATCTAGTCAAAAATTTGGAGTGGACTACAATGAAACTTATTCTATTATTAGTAGTAAGATAAACGTCGATTCGGTTTCTCGTAGCATTAGCCGCAAAATGGGAAATGAAAATACATCAAATGGATGTCATTACTGCATTTCTTCAAGGAGACCTCAATGAGGAAATATATATGAAGCAACCGGAAGAATTCAATGGGACTCAAATGGTTTGCAAACTAAACAGAGCCCTATATGGATTGAAGCAACAGGGCGTATATGGAACCTTAAATTAGATGCAGCTTTAAGGGAATATTAATAACAGCTTAACAATATGCAAGACTGATTTATGTATTTATTGTTAGAACATTCCTATAAACAGATGACATCTATAGTTGAATAAATGAAATGTAATATTATTGTTCTTTTGTTGTACCCTATGTATAAACTGTCATGTGATTATTTTTCTAATAAAATAAAACTCAATTACCAAAACACGCGTTTTATTAAGTTCCCTTATAATTATTAAAAGGCAGTTCGAAAACCAGTATCCTGGAATTACGGAATTATCTTCAAAAGGTTATGGGCCCAGGCAAGTATCCAGTATCATAAATTAAACTGGTTTTCATAAAAATTTTCAAAATCATCGACATTAACCCAGAAGTAAAGTAAGGTTATGTACGATGGGAGATTCAACAAAAATTACTTTTAATAAATTAAATAATTCAAATTATTTCATCTGGAAATACAGAATGGAGTTATTCTTAATAAAAGAAGGCTTGTGGGATGTAATATCAAAACCGAAACCAGACCCAATTGGAAAATGGGAACGTCAAAATGATGAGGCGAAAGCGGGGATTGGTCTGTTTGTTGATGATGGCAAAATAATACACGTAAGGAAAGCTGTAACAGCGCAAGAGGCGTGGGAAAATCTTCAATCTTACCATGAGAAATCTACGCTTAGTAATAAGGTACAGTTAATGCGTAAAATTTGTAATTTAAAATTACAGGAAGGTGGTAATGTAGAAAGCCATATCATGGAAATGACCACTTTATTTGATAAGTTACATGCATTAGGTGAAGAAAAAGTGTCGGATGGCTGGATTGTTTCCATGCTATTAAGTAGTCTACCAAGAAGCTACGACATATTAATTACAGGTCTAGAAACTCGCCCAGAAAGTGATTTAACGGTCGATCTAGTACAATCGAAATTGATTGAGGAATATAGAAGACAATCTAATACTTGTCCAGATGAAGGAAATAATGTTGCCTTGAAAACCTATTGTAAAACTACAAAGTACAGATTGCAATGTTTTTTCTGTAAGAAAAAGGGACACTTAAAGAAAGACTGTCGACATTATATTGATTGGAAAAATAAATATGAAAAAGACAACAATATGATGACGTCGTATACACAAAGAGCAAAGAAAGTAACAGATCATGAGATTTGTTTTATTTCTGATGATGGTGACAATTATTATTCAAATTGGGTTACTGACTCAGCCGCAACAAGTCACATGGTAAATACAATGAATTATTTTATTGATTTTGATGAGACAATTCAACAAGATGTAAAAGTTGCCAATAAAGAAAAATTAAAATCTCTCGGCAGAGGAACGTGTTTAATAAAAATGTTGAATAACAATAATGTCGAAATAAGTGCTCGTCTAGAAAATGTTCTATATGTTCCTGGACTTGATTGTTGTTTGTTATCAGTAAAGAAAATGACAGAAAAAGGTCTTAAAGTAATTTTTCAAAAACAAAAGTGTGAAATTATTAAAAATAATATCGTAATAGGTATTGCAGATTTATGTTCAAATTTATATGTATGTTACGACAAAATATAGCAGAAAATGCATTTTCAGTAGTGAATCACAATATCAATTGTTGTCATCAATGGCATCGAATATTTGGGCATAGAGATATGGACGCACTAAGGAAAATGTTAAAAGAAGATTTAGTTTCCGGAATAAAATTGAAAGAATGCGGCATTCAAGAGACATGTGAGGTTTGTGTCCAAGGAAAGATGACACGAAAACCATTCCCAAGAAAGTCAGAAAATAGAACGGGTTCTCTCTTGGATTTGATACATTCTGATGTTTGCGGTCCAATGAAAACCGAAACGCCAAGTGAAAATTGATATATAGCATCTTTCATTGATGATTATAGCCGATACACGGTAATTTATTTACTTCGTAAAAAATCTGAAGTGTTTGATTGTTTTAAGGAATACATCAAATATGTGAAAACTAAGTTCATGAAAACACCAAAAATTATAAGATCCGATAGAGGTGGTGAATATATCAATGAATTTATGCAACAATTTTGTAAACAAAATGGGATACAGTTACAGTATACTGCCGGATACTCACCTCAACAAAACGGAGTAGCCGAAAGGAAAAATAGGTATTTATTAGAGGCAACCCGTTGTATGCTTATAGATGCTAAAATGGATAATGTATTTTGGGGAGAGGCAATAACTACAGCAAATTACTTACAAAATAGATTACCGTCCAAAGCTGTATCAGGTGCTACACCGTATGAACTATGGGAAAGTAAGAAGCCAAAATTGGAACATTTGCGAATATTTGGATCCAAGGCTTATGTTTATCGTAACAAACAGCAAGGTAGAACTAAATTAGATAATAGAGCATTTCAAATGATATTTGTTGGATACGATAATAATTCTAAAGCATACCGTTTTGTTGATATAAATACCAAACGTATCGTGGTTAGTCGTGATGTCAAATTTGTTCAAGATTATGATGTTACACAAAGTCATAAAAAGCAAGTAGTGACGTCAGATGATATAGAGGTTGAGCTAAAGGGAAAGATCAAGTTACTGAGGTAAAAGTTTCAACCAATGAAAATAAAGGTATTATGTCATGTAACGAAATCGATACTGTACAAAATAACGAAATATTAAATATCGACGATACTAGTGATTTTCAAGAAGAAAAATCACAGTTAAGAAAATCTACTAGAAAAAATCAGGGTGTTGTCCCAGTTCGGTTGATAGAAGAAATTAATATTGTTAAGGAAGAAGATGAACCGAATAATATCACAGATGTTATGAGACATACTGATAAAGAAGAATGGATCATTGCAATGAAGAATGAAATGAAATCGTTGATGGAAAATGAAACTTGGGATCTAGTAGAACCTCCGAATAATTGTAATGTCGTAGGATGTAAATGGGTCTACAAGGTTAAAAACATTAATAAATCAAAGCAGTTCAAGGCACGACTGGTTGCTCAAGGGCACTCTCAAAAATATGGTACAGATTATGATGAGGTTTTTGCACCAGTAGTGAGACCAGCAACGTTTAAAATACTTTTGTCAATAGCTGGTAGTCGTAAAATGCAAGTTGTTCATTTATATATTAAATCAGCTTTTTTGAATGGTGTGTGGAAAGAAACTATATATATGAAACAACCTCCAGGTTTTGTTGTTAATGGTTCTGAGCATCTTGTGTGCAAATTAAAGGAAAGCATATATGGTTTGAAGCAAGCAGCACGTTCGTGGAATGAAGCCATTTATTCAATACTAATGGAAGGAAAATTTAATCAAAGTTTAGCTGATCCTTGCTTATTTTTCAAATCAGTCAATGGAACCATATGTTTTATTCTTGTCTATGTAGATGATTTATTGATTGCTTGTAGCAATAATATGATAATCAAAGATGCTAAAAGTTTAATCGAAAACAATTTTTCCATTAGTGATCTTGGTGATGTAACTGGAATTGAAATTGAAAAGGATGAAGAAGGAAACTATTGCTTAAATCAAAAGCAATATATTGAAAAAATAATTCAAACAGCTAGTTTGGAAAATAGTAAAAACTCTTCTATACCATTAGATCCAGGTTATCAAAAGAATTTAACGAACATCGATGTTTTACCTGAAAACAAACTATATCAAAAATTAATTGGATGTTTGCTATATGTGGCTGTCAATACTCGTCCTGATATAGCAGCCAGTGTTGCGATATTAGCAAGAAAAGTTAGTTAACCATCAAAAGAAGATTTAAATGAATTAAAACGAGTTATTAAATATTTAAAGGGAACAATAGTTTTAAATTTATTTTTAAGTAATCAAAAGGAAAAACAAAATGAATTGTTTGGATTTGCAGACGCAAATTGG
The DNA here is from genome assembly GCA_963693315.1 of Diogma glabrata. Classification (NCBI taxonomy): domain Eukaryota; kingdom Metazoa; phylum Arthropoda; class Insecta; order Diptera; family Cylindrotomidae; genus Diogma; species Diogma glabrata. Next base: position 145,978,597 of record OY856187.1, read on the forward strand.
GCTGAAGACAAAGATGATAGAAGATCAAACACAGGGTATATTTTCAAATTTAATGGTAGTTCTATTAGCTGGTGTTGTAGAAAGCAATCTTGTGTTGCTTTATCTTCTACAGAAGCGGAATTTATTGCATTGTCAGAGGCATGTAAAGAAGCGGCATGGTTAAGAAATTTATTAATTGATTTTGATGCTGAGCAACATAGTCCAACCGTTATATGGGAGGACAATCAAAGCTGTTTAAATTTAATTAAAGATGAAAAATTAAGTCACCGCACTAAGCATATTGATATAAAGACATGTTTTGTTAAGGACTATATTGAAAAGCAGATGATTAGATGTATATTTTGTCCTTCAACTGATATGATTGCTGACATTTTAAGGAAACCATTAACAACGAAAAGGTTCGAGACATTAAGAAGGCATTGTCTACTACTATAGGAATGAGGGGGAGTGTTAGAAACATTCCTATAAACAGATGACATCTATAGTTGAATAAATGAAATGTAATATTATTGTTCTTTTGTTGTACCCTATGTATAAACTGTCATGTGATTATTTTTCTAATAAAATAAAACTCAATTACCAAAACACGCGTTTTATTAAGTTCCCTTATAATTATTAAAAGGCAGTTCGAAAACCAGTATCCTGGAATTACGGAATTATCTCCAAAATTTATCACAAAGGTAATATTAAACTAATTGTTGCCATTTATGTTGATGATCTTTTATTCTTTTATAAAGATGAAATAGAATGCTGTGTGCCTCACACCAACTTTTTGAGCTAAATGTGTGACTTTTCATTTCATACCCAAGTTGCGCTATTGACCACCAGGCAGCGGACGAAAAGTCTCCTCGTCAGCTTGCTTTTCAATTTAGTTGTCAACTCATTGAAACGTCAATATATTTAAAAACAGTTATTTAAAAAAAATGGAAAATAATTAAAATTTATACAAAAGACAATATTTGGTATGAAGTATTTTAAAAAAACAAGCTCCCAAATACAATTTCATTATCATCCTCCATTATGACAATGTTTACAAATTTTGACATTTAAAAAGATTCTAATTTAAATATGAGGTCAGGCACAGGTTGTACATTTTATACGAGTGATATCTATGAATAGCATGTGTATGTGCACTAGCAACTAATTTAGAAAAGTCAGTGATTTAGCAAAAAATACTAGTGTGAGGCACACAGTATAAATAAATTAAAGACGTTCCTGAACAAAACTTTTCAAATGAAAGATATTGGTTGGTATTGCCAAAAATTGTATTGGAATAAAAATCACTCAAAGTAAAAAATATTATTGAATTGGATCAGAGCAGTTACATCCTCGAAATGATGCATCGTTTCGGAATGGAAAAATGTAAGCCAGTGGGTAAACCGTGCGATACTAGTCAAAAGCTTTCAACTAAAGATGTAAATGAGGAAAACAGTCTTGTAGGTGAAATACCATATCAAGAAGTCGTGGGATGTTTGTTGTTTCTATCTCAAGCAACACGACTTGATATTTCCTTTGCTGTGAATAACGTTTGTCGTTTTAACAACAATCATTCTGAAATTCCCTGAAAAGCTGTTAAACGCATCTAATTTGAGTGGAACGATTAATATGAAACTACAGTATATGTAAAAGGTCAAAGAAGTGACATGGTTGCATACAGTGATGCAGATTGGGCTTCAGATAACGATGAACGAAGAATTTTCTACCAAACATTACAAAGTTTTTTTTAACATAATTTTAAAATCAACAAAATGGGAAGCAGCACATCAAAGGCAGATAAAAAAAACTGTGGACTCAACTGGAAATGTAAACAACAATGTAGCTATCGAACAACCAGTTCCACTCCAAATCGAAGAAGAAATTTTAATATTACTGGGGATAATAACTCTTATTAAAATTATAGAATTTTCTATTTTCATTTATAAACAACATGTCAAGAATGTGAAGAAGAAGTATAACAACAACAACTCATCAACGGTTTAAAAGTTAAATCTTAATTTAAGTAAATATAAACATTGTTTAATTTTTTATTGATTTTATTTCTTTGTTGTTATATACATACATTATTGAATTATAATTTCAAAATTTCATTCTTCCCGATAGCTTTAATCCTCAAAATTTTAAAGTTAGCCTGGTTATAATAAAATTAGAAGCAATTAGAAATAAAGAATAAAATTTAAATATTTGATTTAATAAATCAATTGAAATACCGTACTTCAATTTTATGGTATAATGGTGATCCCATCGTGATGAAGAACACATTCACTTTTACAGCTTTATACTCTCCACAAGCAAACGCGTCCGAGCGAGTAAACCGGAGGGTCATCGGTGGACTACGTACGTGCCTGGCAGAAAACCCCACTTGGCGTGGATCTTACCGCATTTGCTTGCGATCTTCTATGCTCTGGCCATCAAACTTTGGGTTGTTCCCTTTATAATGCATCCTTTGGTCTAACCTTGATCACTCAATTATGGAAGTGTCAACCAAGTTAAGTTTTCAGGTTAGTAGATAACGCGTCCTACGAACTAGAGGACGTGATTTCACGGTAATTCGAAATATATCATTTCCAATAGACGCTCCACGCAATATATTCCACTTAAGTTCATCCTTCTCTATTGTCAGTACAGTTCCTCAAATTTGGGTGACATTTATTTGATACTGAATTGTCCTCCTTGATTGGGTCTTTGACATTGTTAATTTTTTTCGTTTAGTCCGGCTAGTTCAGTTGGTGGAGTCTGAGGGTGTTTATCTCAGACTCCTATTTCGTCTCTTTTTTATGATTCTCACGAAAAATGTTGTCAGCCAGACTAACTCCTCTTGTCCTGTCCTGTAATGGTTAAGGATTTAAGATATTCTGAGTAAACTGTACTTTAATTTTCCGTATATAGTATAATACCTTGTCGAGCATCCTACGGGCTCTCGACAGCTTTTTAAAGCCGTTAAAGCAGTGGGTGAAAAACACGTGAAATCAGCAAGGTCTGGAAATGAGATTTTAATTTTGTATATTAAGGTATTGGAATTCGTTGACATCAATAAAAAAAAATTTCTGCGTTTTTAGTTTTTTTTTTAACCCTGTCTTAAAATACAGGGAGTTGAAAAATCAAGAAATTGCTCGACCCTTGTGTATTGAAATGGCTCTACAGTCAAAACTACTGAGCTGATTTTAATGTTATATAGCTCAAAATGTAGGTAACAGAGCGAATCAAAATAATCATTTACATTATATGACCATGAACATTTTCTTTTAGAAAAATAACGGCAAAAAATTCAAATTTGATTTTCTAGAAATGCGTATTTTTTAATATGTGAAAGGTACATATGTTACTAACATTTTATAAAAAATTTAGGAGGGGAAAATTTTTTTATTAATTTTATTGCAACACGCCTTAAAATTTTTCATCATAAAAAAAAGTGGAGTTAAAAAATGAACAGTTTTTTTTGGATTTACATATATGTTTTTATAATAAATTTTTAATTTTAACTTAAAATAAATATTTTACACATTTTTTATCATTTATTTAATTTTACATTACTAAATTCCGTAGAGTTAGAATAACGTCTAGCTAAGATTGATCCATCATTTGTAGGATTGTTTGAGTGATATCCTCGTGTTCCAGGAATGTTTTTAAATTGGCGTATCTATCAGCTAGTTGATCTCGTTTTGCAAACAAAGAAATCCCTCTGCATTCTCACTATATTTAGAATTTAAAATAGAGCCATTATAGTAACAGATGCAGCCCCCAAACTTGGTAACAATACTTATTGTTTATTGTTTATAGTTTATTTATTTAGTATAATTAAATACCAATATAATTATTTTCCTAATACATATTACAAACTTAATATAATTTCATTATTATTAATTAATAATTTAACAAACAATAGTCCCTAATCGTGTTCTTAAATTTAATTAAATTTATCTCATTTTTTAAATACAAAGGTAGCGAATTAAATAAATCTAAACCCTTATACATTAACATATTTTTTGTTTTATCATTTTTACATAATCTCAACCTAAAATCTGATTGACTTCTTGTGTTATAATTGTGAACTTCATTTACATAGGTTAGTTTTTCTGTCAAGTAATGAGGAAGAATATTATTTTTTAATTTAAATACAAGAATTAACACATTCATTTTTATTCTTTGCTCTACACTTAAGAAATTTAATGCCTTAAGCATTGTATTTATATGTGTAAGCCTACCAACTTTCAATATATAACGCATACATTTATTTTGTAGTTTTTGCAATCTATCCATCATTGCTTTATTATTTAAAAACAAGATGGAAGAGCAATACTCAAAATGTGGTTTAATAATTGCATTGTAGATATATATTGCGGTCTTTTGAGAAATATTCTTCCTGATATACTTTAGAAAATAAACTTTTTTAATTAACTTCTTACAAATATAATCTAAGTTACTTTTAAAATTCAACATATTATCTATTATTATTCCTAAATACTTAATTTCATCAACATTTTCTATAATTTGACTATCAATAATGATATTCGAGCTTAATTTACCATTTATACACATACATTTTGTTTTTTCAATATTTAATTTCATTTTGTTTATTTCAAACCATTTATTTAACTTTCTAAGATCATTATTAATTTTTGTAATGCAATCCTCGGTGGAGTTACCAACTATATATAAAAGAGCATCATCCTTAAATACTATAAAATTAATAAAACAATTTTCCCCTCCTGAATTTTTTATAAAATGTTAGTAACATATGTACCTTTCACATATTAAAAATTTAAAAAATACGCATTTCTAGAAAATCGATATGAATTTTTTCCGCTATTTTTCTAAAAGAAAGTGTTCAAGGTCATATAATGTGAATGATTATTTTTATTAGCTCTTTGATTACCTACATTTTGAGCTATATACCTACATTTTGAGCTTTATAACATTAAAATCAGTTCAGTAGTTTTGACTGTAGAGCCATTTCAATACACCAGGGTCGAGCAAGTTTTTGATTTTTCATCACCCTGTATCTTAAGCCAGGGCTGCAAAAAAAAAACTAAAACGCAGAAAATTTTTTTTTATTGATGTCAATGAATTCCAATACCTAAATATACAAAAGTAAAACCTCATTTCCAAAGTTGAATGTTTTTTGCTGATTTCACGTGTTTTTCACCAGTGCAAAACAATTTCACTCAATCGTCACTACCACCTTTAATTCATAATGATGTACCCATAATAAACGCAAAGGAAAAAGCTGATCTTCTTGGCAAACTTTTTTCTGAAAACTCAACTTTAACTGCGCCTAATTTCCTGCCAAAACCAATTCTTCAGGTACCATACAAAATGAAGCGTATCATCTTTCGCAAGAATGTCATACGTAAGATGCTTTTGCAATTCTAATTTCAATTCGATTCTAATAAATCATCAGGTCCTGATAATATCCCTCCTATCATACTGAAAACTTTTGCTAGAGACACCAATTCTCAAAAATCTACTATCTATCGTACAAGAAAGGCGAATTTCCAGACATGTGGAAGTTTGCTAGCGTTCAAGCTGTATCAAAAAAGGAAAAAAGATTGACCCAAGTAATTACAGACCGATATCCATCTTGTCGGTTGTTGCGAAAGTGTTCGAAAAATATTTAAATATATTTAATGGACGGCAATATGGGTTTCGAATTTCGATAGGCACAATCGACAGGAGATTTGCTATCTTAATTCTTATGTAACACATGACTGGAACAAGTCACTCGAGCACCATGGGGAAACATTTGGTATTGCACTGGCTATTTCCAAGACCTTTGACAAAGTATGGCATGACAATCTTATATGTAAGATGAGATGTTATGGTGTTAAAGAGCAACTTATTTCTTAGATTCAAAACTTTTTAGCTGGAAAAAAGTTTCAAGTAAATATCGATAGGATATCATCGGAAACATTTTCTACCAACGCAAGAGTGCCTCAAGGATCGGCTTTGTCTTGTATATATCAACGACTTGTTGAATTCCACCGTTCATTCCTTTCATAGTTTTGCCGATGATAGTACGCTACATGCATCCCATGCCTTTGTGTTTCATCAGATGTTCTTAGTAACCATAGATCGAATTTGACAGATTGCTTAAACTCTAATCTTAAAATACTTTTAGAATGGTGTCATACAGTGTAGAATTCAGTGCAAGTAAAACACAGGTTTGCCACTTTACAAGATCATCTTACTACATCTAACCCTTTTCCATTAAAATTTGATTTTAACGATCTAGAAGAAAAGGAATCTATCTAGACTTCAGAAGATGGCCTAACAAGCTGAAATATATATAGAGTAACAGTAAAATTAAAAAAAGCTTTGTTTTCTTTAATTTTTTATTAAACTTATTAAATAAGTTATTTGCGTAAAGTAACAAGAGATTGACATTATGTTGTTGAATCTATCAAACTTTTGGGAGTTGAGGTTGAAAATGATATGAAATGGAATACTCACATTTTCAATCTTGCTAAGAGCGCGGTTCAAAAGATAAGATATCTAGGGCGTTGTCGTAAATTTTTCAATAGCGAACAGCTTCTTTTGATATATAAATCATTTATTCGCTCCTGCATGGAGTACTGTTCTCACATCTGGGGTGGTGCATACCCAACCTCTTTAAAATGTCTAGATACTTCAACGGAAAGCAATTAAATTAAATTGATGGGCAATTCAAATATTACAAACGAGCTTGATTCGTTACAGCATAGAAGAAATGTCGGTGATTTGACGATATTTTACAAATACATTATGAATGAGTACTCTTCAGAGATCAAATCAATACTACCTAAACCCGCTTTTTTTTCTCGTTCTACCATAGTATCAGCCATGGCCCACCCATTCACCGTTCAAATAACAAAATGTAGAACTGTTGCCTTTCAACGTGATTCTTTCAACCGTGTTTCTTATCTTTGGAATTCCTTGCCCTTATGGGTTTTCCCTGATTATTTTAATCCCCAACTTTTTAAAGTCCATGTCCACCAATTTCTTAGAGAAACATAAACCATTTCCACAAACCACAGTTGGCATGGTATCTTCGGATATTGAGAGACGTTAATATATAATTTATTTAAATTAACACTAAACATGTCTATATATATGGATGGTGAACATGGAGAACTTAGGCTGCAGATATCAATAAAAAGAACAATTAGGTTGAGGAATGTGAGTTTATTTTCTTTGGTACTTGTTGTTTTTTTGGTTCGCAAGTAATGAAAATGAAGTGTTAATTGTTGTGTTATGGTGGTTCACTTCTCCCGAAAGCCTTGGTGGTATTTAGGGAACGAGTTTTGGTCAATTCGTTTATCTTTTGTAAATTTTCTTGTGAAGAGGTCGATCACCAGAACTTACGCCAACTGGAGCTAGCGCCGGCTGAATTTAGGTTTTTTAGTGTGATCAACTGGTGGTCTATCCATTCGTCGTCCACCAAAGCTCTTACTGCAAGTTTTTTATGCAGAAACTGTAAAGTTTATTCAGAAAAACAAACAAATGCTTTCAAATTCAGTCTAAGGAATTATAATTCTAAAAAGCAGACAATGTTGAATGTACATATCCTTTGCTTTAGTACATACAGAAATATACATTCCAATCAAATCTAGAATACAATATTAAAATAAGTCAACCAAGTGCTAGCATAACTAGATAGCTCGCGAGGTTGTGGTTATCAATTCATTCTTCTTAAGGTAAAAACCTGTTTGGTTCTTATAAATGATAACAGCGAGGATTATCAAGTGCATTTTCGATAATCTGTCAAAACTTCTGGAAAATTAATACCGAGTTACAGTTTAGCACAATAAGTATGCCATATCATATGAAGCGTTACCCGACTGGGTAAACAAATTATATCGGTCATAAACATTTCTTGCCTACGACATCAAAAATCTCCCACATCTCTTTTTAAGTATCTGAAATTAGTTCAAATCTTCCCTGCCATTTTCGATAGTAAACAAATGTAGAGTATAATTGGTATAAAAGACTTTTCGGGTAAAAGAATGTTATTAATGGGAAACTTTATTAATGGGAAACAGTTTTTCTCTTATACAAATTTATTTTTAGTTTTTTTTTCCTTTTCAATTAAAGCGTGTTAATCATGTTTTTTAATCATTAAATATTTTAGCATTAATTTACTATTCGACATTTTATGAATTGAAAGTTCCATCAACTCCGTCTTATGTTGAAAATTTGACGTTTTCCACTAAATTAAATTTTAATTATATCAGAAGCGGTTTTTATGAAGGATCGATCTCTGCAATTTTATTTTGTGGTTTTAGACTGAGAGCCAGTGACCGGCAGACTTACGGTATTTTAGCAAACTCCATATTGATGTTAGGTATAGTTTTTCACCTGCCGTAGTTGAAATGGGTATTCACTATCCCCGCCGATGGTTCCTTTGGGCGTGTCCGCAAGTCAAAAAACGTAAAAATTGACTTCAAAAACGTGATTTCAGCAAGTCTGCCGTTTTAATATCTTAAAGTATACAATCTTTTTTTAGTAAAAAATCCAATGGCAGACACCTACTACGGTTCCGAGTATTTTTTTTTAAATTTCAAAGTTTTAAAATTTCATGAAAATTTACTTTATAGTCCAGTAACTTTATACATCACAGTATGCGTCAAATCCAGTAGTTCTGATTTTTTGCAGACTTGTTTATGATGTTGGCCTAATGAATAATCCAAGTTTGTGACCTCGAGTGCCGAACGCAACTTTGTCAAAAATCGAAAAAACCGCGAAAAACTCGTTATTTTTTCAAATTTTGGCGATTATAACCCTAAAGGACTAGTTTTTTCTTTATACTTTCTTGGAACTAAGTAGACTAAATTTGCTACAATATGATACTAGAACTGTCTCTGTAGACCCAATACTTTCCGAGACTAAGCAGTTTAAAGTTTATCATTTTTTTAACTTCGCAATATTTTGCAATATTTTAGACATTATTTTAGTCACTCGAAAATTCATTCAGAACGATAGAATTGCAAAAAATCGCGAATTTCGAAAAAAATGATAAACTTTAAACTGCTTAATCTCGGAAAGTATTGGGTCTACAGAGACAGTTCTAGTATCATATTGTAGCAAATTTAGTCTACTTTAAAACCGTTCCAAGAAAGTATAAAGAAAAAACTAGTCCTTTAGGGTTATAATCGCCAAAATTTGAAAAAATAACGAGTTTTTCGCGGTTTTTTCGGTTTTTGACAAAGTTGCGTTCGGCGCTCGAGGTCACAAACTTGGATTATTCATTAGGCCAACATCATAAACAAGTCTGCAAAAAATCAGAACTACTGGATTTGACGCATACTGTGATGTATAAAGTTACTGGACTATAAAGTAAATTTTCATGAAATTTTAAAACTTTGAAATTTAAAAAAAAATACTCGGAACCGGAGTAGGTGTCTGCCATTGGATTTTTTACTAAAAACAGATTGTATACTTTAAGATATTAAAACGGCAGACTTGCTGAAATCACGTTTTTGAAGTCAATTTTTACGTTTTTTGACTTGCGGACACGCCCAAAGGAACCATCGGCGGGGATAGTGAATACCCATTTCAACTACGGCAGGTGAAAAACTATACCTAGCATCAATATGGAGTTTGCTAAAATACCGTAAGTCTGCCGGTCACTGGCTCTTAGACTATTTGTTTTTGCTCCTTTGGATACTTTCTTGGATTGAATTTTTTGGAAATTCAATGTGACCGAAACAATTGAAAAAAAAAATTAAGCAAATGGGCGGAGTTTCTTGTAACTAATTACTTAATTAATTAGTTACAGGAATTAATTAATTTTGGTTTTTACCTTTAACCAAATAAATTCATTCATTTTGTTCTTCCAAACTACGAATGTAACTTATGAAATTACAACTTTTTAAGTGTTTGAGCAGTTTTTTACACAAAACTTTGAATTATGTTCGCAAGCTGGAGATAGATAGACGCGTTAACCTGACCGAGACTCGTTTCAAAATTAAACTCTAATCACCAACCATTTTTAATTTTTATTTTCGCGCACTAGTGATACTGAATAAAAAAACATCAAAACCTGTCTAATTACCTATAAAAGTGGATAGAGATGCCCAAGATCTTTTGACTCACTAGTTGTGCCACGACCAACCTCCTTTTAATTGGAATTATTATCCTGTACCACCTTCAAATAAAAATAAGAAGCAGCCTGTCATCTGACGGATAATCTAATAAACTTTTCGGTTCCGTAGTAAAAATACAACATAGGCGGTTATTTCAATGAAACTTCATAAAATAGAAATTAAAAAAAATAAATTAATTTATAAACGTTTACGGTTTAATTTGTTGTGATTAATTTTTAGGTAAAAAAAACATCACCTTAATAACTGAAAGAAGTATAAATTAATATATGGAAATTAAAACCAACAACAACAACAACAACATAAAAACTATAATTAAAAATGTTTGTTTTGAAAATTTAAGTAAAATATTTACAAATTGAATAACAAATGAAACAATTTTATCTATCCACTATTATCACTATCATACATCATTTTACTTTTTCGAATCGATTTTTTCATTTTTTTTCGACTACTAATATTGCTGCCTCGTCCTCCAATTGTTCCTGTTATTTCTTTATCACGTTTATGTTCCTTTAATTTAATTTTATTACTATAACTATTATTATTTATATTACTTTGATGTAAAAGTGGCATAACTTCATCAGTTTTTTTACTATTTATGGAATCGATATTATTATCGATATTATTGGAATGTTGATCATTGCTTTCAATATTATTTACTACATCAAAATATTTTCCTTCTACACCAAACAATCCCGTATTTTTCATACCACGATACTTTTTACTATCCCTTTTGTTAACTATTTGATTTTCGCTAAATTGTGGATTACCATTTACCAACGGTTTAACATTGTTATCTTTCTTTGACCGTTTTATAGCGGTTGATACCAAAGAAGGCTGACTGCTTTCCGAATTTAAACTGGTACTATTACTTTCCTCTGTCATATCACTTTCGTTTAATTCAAATGAAACATTTTTTGCTGTCGAACTTGAATTTAAAATTGGTTTAGGATTATAATTATTATTTATAATGGGATGTTGTGAAGATGTTGATAATATTGATGGTATAATTGGTTCATTTTGTACAGAATTCGGATAAGTTATGTTGTTAACTGGTTTTGGTTGAGGTGTTACTTTTACGGTGGATGTTTGTTGTGACGGTATTTGTGTTATTTCACTTTTGTTTTCTTCATGTTCTTGTTCATGTTGTTCTTGTTGTTTTTCCTTAAAAATAAAGCAATTGAAAGTTATTATAATGTCATTTTTATTGCGTTAACTATTGGTTCGTAGAATGTTGATCAAACATGGGAAGTTTTTCTAGGCCATGGGACAACAAATTATCAAAAAATTCTCTAATTTGGATGGCAATGAGGTTTTCGAGTTTTGATATAAAAACTCGTGCTGCACAGTGCTAATCGCCACATAAAGGCGTGGCGAGTGGGCACAAATAGCGCCTGTGTGGGAAGTGTCGTCTTCGGATAGTTGCCCGTCATGTACCAAATACAGAGCGTACTGTCGAGACAGGTACCAGAGTAGGTCCGGTCGTAAACTTTATGCCAAAGGACAGCGGTAAAAATAGTGCTAATACGTCCACCCCACCGTTGCCACCCAGAGACCAGCCACGGTGGCTGAATGATCTACACAGACGAGGACTTGTAATGGACAAGATATAGACCAGTACAGATACCATAAAAACAGGCAAAAAAAATGGAAAAATTAGTAACACCATGAAAACTTTTGGATAATTAAGAAAATATTGCGCAAATGATGGGAAACATAAATTAAAGATGATCTGAGTTACGAGGGTGAGTTTTTAGGGGTAGAAAATGGTTATTCACGATTTTCAGCGAAACTAGACCTTCCATCGAAAAAAGTTTAAAGTAAAAGTTGTAGGTAATAAAAAGATCTATAACTTTTACACAAGCCATTTTTTCACATAACTTAAAATTTGCTGTGAAAATAGAAAAAACCAAGATAAAAAAGGTCTTTTCGTTTTTAATTTATATCTTCCACAAAAAAAAAATTTTTTTTCGCACAATTTGGTGAAAACGTACCTTATAATGTCCCTAATACGCTGTAATTTTTTAAAATTAAAATATTTATTTTTACGTTTGATTTTGATTTTGATTTTAAACCAAAAAAGTGACTTCATTTTCACACGAAAATTCTCATTTGCTGGAAAAGTTTTTTCAAAAAAATCAGTAATTTTTATTTTTGTTGAAACGTCTACTTTTAGATGGTGTAAAAAAATGAACATTACCATGGAGAAAAATTTATGTTTTTTAAGGATTCCAACGGTAAATTTTAACAAATAGTGAATATTTGTAAACAATCATTGAAAAATAACTCTTAAAAATCAAGTTTATTCAGTTTTTCACATTTCCTGGAAAATTTTTCGGTGTTTATGTTATGTTAATGTTTATTTTTTTTACACCATCAAAAAGTAGACGTTTCAATAAAAATAAAGTTTACTGATTTTTTTGAAAAAACTGTTTCCGACACAGGAGAATTTTCGTGTGAAAATGAGGTTACTTTTTTGGTTTAAAATCAAAATCAAACGTAAAATTAAATATTTTGATTCCAAAAAATTACGGCGTATTAGGGACATAAGGGTTTCGTACTTTGAAAAGTAAAAACGGTACCCTATTGGTGAGACTTCGGTGTCCGTCCGAATTTCTACATAATCCATTTTCTCAAAAACTATAAGTGCTATCAACTTGAAATTTTTTACAGTTATATAATGTATTTGTCCACGCTTACTGACAACAAAAAAATTATGAATATTTGTTTTTATCAATATTTTATGGACATTGATAAGAAGATAGTAAAACAAAAGTTTTTTTTAAGGAATCGAGTTTGGTTTAAAAAAATAAAAAAAAAATTCAAATATTTCAAAAAAACATTTCAATGAGTTATCGACTGCTTAGTTTTTAAGTTATTTCCAAAAAAGTGTGTTTATCTTGTTGTCCCCTACCTTAACTTTGAACATTACAAAGCAAAAAATTGAAAAAATTCTAGGTTGTAGGAATTTTACATATAAAAACCGTTTTTTGTGTTGGTTGTTATAATTTCAAATATTCATTGGAGGGGGTTGAGAGTCAAAATTACGAAAACAAAATATTTTTGGGCATGTCAAGTGGGGTATCATATGAAAGGTTATTTTTTTTGTAGTCTAAAACAATTTTTTTTGTAATTTTCGAAAGCACAGTTTTTGACTTATTTTAGAAAAAGTGAGATTTTAGTTTTGTCCCCCCCACTTATCTTCCAACATTGCAAAAGAAAAAATTTAAAAAAATTCACAGTTGTTGGAAGTTGGCAAAAAAAAAAAAAAGAAAATAGTAGCTATTTCGCTATGAAATTCATGTGCTAGGACCTTATCTAAGGTTGGGATGTATCGTATGCTGGTTTGGGATTCGATAGGTCAATATATAGGTTAATATTATACATAGAGCTTAAACTAGTTATAATCGTTTTATATTATTGTAATTTTATTTTTCGCAATCGAGCAGACGGACTTAGGGTTCATTGTTCTGTAACATAGATAGAAGAATTGTTGTGTAATTTGTTTAAAGAGAATTTAATAAACTTTTTTTATTATTATTAGTAAAACATTACCTCAAATTGAAGATACCCTGGACATATCGAGTGCCAAATTGATCTGAACATTAGATGTGCAAAGCGATTATTGGCAGATAGAAATCCACGAAGAGGATCTAGAAAACACAGTATTTAGTGTGGATTATCGGTTATGACAGTTTAATGTTATGCCATTCAAGCTGTGGTATGCAACCCCCAACATTTGAAAGTCTAATGGATATTGCGCTGATAGGATTACATTCGAGAACGTACCGATTTTACTTGAACGACATAATTGTAAAATAATTGGAAGGACTTCGCAGATAATTTGAAAAATTTAGAGAAAGCCTTCGAGCGAATACAACCAGCAAGACTAAAACCGAGTCCAGGGACTGGTCAAAACCAAAGAATTTACATGAGCTTCCCATTTTTGTCTGATTGTCCACTTACTACCGACGATTCGTACCAGGTTTTGCAAATGTTGCTAAGAGTCTAGATGAGCTTACGTGTGTTATATAGATGTATAATTATCTATTATTAAATATTAGGATTCATAACTGGAGTGCAACTGTAATGTAAATTTACTTATTAATCATTTAATTGCACTCCAGTATCGAATATTATTTTTTATGTATAAAGTTTGATGAAATTAAAGTTTTATCAAAAAATTGTTTAAGAATTCACTTTTGGTTCGAGCTTATACAATAAACAACAAATCTATCAAAACTCTGGCGCATTATTTATTGGAAATCGTTATTATATTTGAACCTTGGACGTGAAATACGACATTCCCAACCAAGATATATTAAAACAACTTGGCGACGTAAAATGTAAAATATTGAAATGTCAACGAAAGAAACACAAGCAACGAATCCTCATTCAAACTACTACGTCAATCAAAGCCAAATATCGTTCAGTAGCTCGAGTAGTCAACATCAAAGTCGTTCAAGATACAGGAAATCATCGGGTAAGAAGTTTTCGAACAGTTTAAATCGAAAACCATATGAAAGTCCAAGTCCACAAAGAAGTCCAGGTAAATATAGAGGTGCCTGTCCTACACGGTACTCAGTTTGTACCAGATGTTGTGTTTATGACCATCCAGAATCCCAGTGTCCTGCGAACCAGGAGAAATGTTATCGATGTTATCAATATACAGCTAAGGTATGCAGAAGCAACAAAAGAATAGACCTTATCCAGTGTATACAAGAACCCGGGAGTTTTATAGATGAAAATGAACGATTGGATGTTATTAATTGTATACAAGAGACATCCGCTCCAGCTCACTGTTTTAGTTGAAGGACAGCCGTTACAAATGGAAGTTGATACCAGAGCCTGTTCATCTATCAGTTTAGTTAAGGATAATGAAATTATAATTCACACTTTTTGCCGTTGGCACTTGGCGTAAGTTTTCAAATAACATAATGTCAATCTCTTGTTGAAATTTTTAATCATTTAGAATTAAATTCTTATAGTACATAATTCATTTTCGATAGTTACAGGGCAAATCATAAAGGTGGTTGGTAAAATTTCTGTGCAGGCGTGTTTTGAAGAAAGACAGTATATTTTGGAATTTGTAGTAATAGACACCGAACGAGTATTTAAACCGTTGCTTGGAAGAACGTGATTAGATGCGTTAATGCCTGAATGCAGGTTAAAATTTTGGAGTATAGCGGAACGTTCAACATTATGGTACGCGAGTGATATTTGCAATCAAATGATTGAGCGATTTAAAGCGGAGATTTTAATTGAAAATAATGTCAGCCCTGTATGAAACCTTCATAGTCCCATATAAGTTACGTGACAAAGCAAAAGCTGAGTTGAATAGGTTATGTCAGTTAGGCATTATGGAAAATGTAAAATATAGTAACTGGGCTAGTCCTATTGGTTCTGTCCCTAAATCAAATAGAGATTTAAGAATATGCATAGACTGTAAGGTAACTGTGAATAAGGTTGTTCAAACAGAATACTACCCCTTACCTAGAGAGGATGATATATTTGCTATATTTGTTAGTCTAGCTAACTTTGCCGCATGGAGGGATCAATTTATTTTATTTGTACATTTTTGTATTTTTGATCTACGGGGTGTGATAACTCCGTGTACTACAGTCCCTGTTATTGGCATACGAGCTAGCGTGAGATATCACATACCACTGGCAATAGCAGTGAGATATCACTAGCCGAGGTGATATCTTAGGGGTGCTGGCGGATGAACTCTATTCAGTCAACGGTAACACCTTCAATCATAGCTATCGAGTATTCCTTGATGATGCCACGTTATTGCTTATTCGAAGAATCGAGCCTTCATATAACTCTATGTAATGGGCTTTATTCATTGAGGAAGAGAGAGTGTTGCATGATCAAGGAATGTGCCTCTAGCTAGATTATTGGCAATCACATTTTAGTTTTGTTCCTGCAAATTGTTAATATAAATTTTCTGTTTACCTTTTATTTTATTTTTATTTTTTCTATCCAATCATGAAATATTAAAAAAATATAAAAAGAAACAAGTTTGCGTCCATCAACAACTTGGAACGCATGTTGTTGTGGGACCTTGGTCTTAAAAGGTTTTTATGTGTTGTTGTGACACATATTGTAATTCCCACACATTTTATTAAAAAAAAACTGTGAATATTTTTGTGTAATAGATTTATCAGCAAGTTGTAGTGTCGAAAAACTCTCGCGAGTATTTAACCATCAATAACCCATGAAGGATTATTTTGGATACAAGATTGCCTTTTGGATTGAAAAGTGCACTTTCAATTTTTCAATACATTATTGATCAAATTTTAATAGGGCTTGTTGTCTGCTCATTATCTTGATGATATTTTAATATGTGGTTCAAATTTAGACGATTGTAAAAAAATCCTTTTGAAAGTCTTAAATCGTTTAAATAAATTTAAAATGAGAATAAATCTAAGTAAAAGTGTTGTACTTCAGTCAAGTGTCAATGGAGTCTAAAAACCAATCTTGTTAATTCCAGTACAATATCGCCTGCTGAAAAAAATCATTAACAGATTCATCGTGAAGCTTTAGCAATAATATATGAGGTAAAAAAATCCATAAATACATTTATGGATATGAGTTTGTGATTCAAACAGACCACCAAGCCCTTTGGAAATTTTTGATCTATAAAAAACAAATCCATCAGTAGCTGCAGCTAGATAATTATGTCAAGGTATAAATATAAGATAGAGTACCGTAAGGGAGGTCAAATGGCACATGTAGATGGGTCGTCTAGATCTAGAGTCTAGATTACCAATCAAATGAAGTACAAACGTCGATTGGCAATTGTATAAAATATTTTTATTTTAGTGCAAATCTACCATTGGAGTTGTTTAAGAAATGACGTCCTACATATATATTACATGAAAATCATGTTGGAATCATTAAAATGAAAATGTTGGTCAGATCTTGCGAATGGTGGCATAACATAGATAAAGATATCGAACAATTCGTCCAAGCGTGTGAAACATGTCATGTAACTCGAAATGTTAACAAGGAAGTAGTAACAACAACTTGGCCTGAGGCTACATATCCCTTTGAAAGAATTCATTTAGATTGGTTTTATTTCAAAAATGATAGTTTTTTAATTTTGGTTGATCCCTTTAGCACGTATTGTGATATCGTTCAAATGAATATCACAACTTCTATTGCTATTATAAATGCTCTGATTAAGATTTTTTCACTTTTTCGACTACCTTCAGAAATCGTTTCTGATAATGGTGATTCCTTAGGTTCTTTCGCTTTCGAGGAATTTTCTGCAAAACATGGCATTAAGTTATCAAAATCTCCTCCGTATCATCCACAATCCCATGGAGTAGCAGAACGAAACGTTCAAAGCGTTAAATGAGTATTAAACAAATTTATTTTAGACCACGCGACAAAGCATTTAACCGCGCAGCAGCTGTTGCATAAGTTTTTGATTCAACAAAGAAATTCCAAAAATATTATTTACATACAAACCAAGAACTTTATTAGATTTGAATAAGATTAACAAAAAAGGGTTTCATTTCGATTACCAAATAAAGAAAATGAACTATTTTTTTTTTTAAATTGTGTTATAGGAATTACAATATGTGTCACAACAACATGTGTCTTGAGGTGTTAGTGGACGCTTTGATTGAAGGCACTCGAGACTATTGATTCGGGCAAAGCAATCCATTTGTACGATGTATGGACAAAGAAGTCCCTTTGCATTTTTTCACTATGACAGTGGATGATCTCAATAGTTTGACTGTTTGCACAAACCGATTGACGAGTAAAACAGGGAAAAGAATACTTTTGAGGCATGATGGATCTGATTTCGTTGGAGCACTGCTGGGGACGATATTTATAAAAAAACAAGATCAGCATCAGTGCAGCGATGTTGTACGGAATCAAGATTTGATGTTAAATTTCGATAACCAACAATTCGTATAGCACGCTTTTGAACAGAATCCAAAAGAGCCAGGATGGTAACAGATGCTGCGCCCCAAACTTGACAACAATACTCCACACAAGGACGAATATAAGATTTATTAATGTGGAGTAAAATATTTTTTACAGCTATTGAGGAGGCAGAGTTTTCTTGACGCGCTCTTTGCCATTGCCATTATATGATCGTTCCAGAGTAAGTCATTTAAAATTGTGACTCCCAATAAATTTGTTCGTCACACATATTAATTGAAATATCGTTGGGAAACTCGGTCTTTGATCTGGAAAAAATCAATAGCTGTATTTTAGTGGAATTAAAATTGATCAAATTTTTGTCACCCCAATCGCCGACTTTTTTTAGGTCCTCGTTTATGGTAGAAAGTTTTAATTTTTCTAGAGAAATACCTAGCAAAAGTAATAAACAAGAATCAAAGTTATTGGAACCGTCATTCTTCGTTATTTTTGATGGAATACAGATCGGTCGGTCGTGCATGATACAAACAAAACGACACCTTTTGCTACTAATTTTGGACATGGTTTAAGGCTACCTGGTGATCCGATGTTTGCGGTTGGGTTGTTCCATATTCAACATAACAAGACTATGTAAAATCTTCTAATAAAACTGATGACCGCCATATCCACTTTTTGACAATATTTAATATAAATCGAGCTTACACTTAGAGGAAAACTATCTATGGAAAATGAAATCAATTTCAATATGCAAGCTTTTATCAGCTGTGCTGTTTTAATTTATTTGCGCTCATTCTCAATCGCATTTATCATCATCATTATCAAATATGCTGTTCCAACAATATCCTCCAATATTTGTCAACGAGCATATTTCAGAAATTCGTCATGTGAACTCATAACGATGACATCGCATAATAACGAACAAGAGAAACAGTTTAAGGTTTTATACCTAGAAACATTAAGAATAATAAAAAACTTACAATTTTGGTAGATTTAATTTCCGCCCCAGGTCCTCCTTTTAAAATTATTTCCGGTCCACCACCATAAATGTCATGAAAAAACTTCCATAATTTTGTATTTATTTGAGCATAATCAGAACCTTGTTTCACGGGTCGTATTGGTACTATGTCAGATGGTCCAGCAATACATTTATTATTAATCGGACCAGGTTCTTCAGTTGTTACACCCCTAGCAAATAATTGCCATTGTCTAAACCATGCCATTGATATAGCATAAATTGTATTATGATTTTCTTCCATCTGAAACTCATCGTTATGTATGGAAAAGTCATGTAATTCTCTATTTTGTCGATTCGAAAGGTTTTCAGCAAGACGACGACATATATCACATTCAATTAAATGATTTAATACAGGGCCACCTCCAAATTTATTATACAGGTAGTCCCAAGCTGGTTGTGGTAATGGACATACAAGGCGTGATATAAGTGCGGCTTTAGGTGGTGTTAGAGCATTGTGAGGACATAATAAGGCCCAGTTATCAATTGGTCCAGGTTCTGCAAATGTATTAAATCGGTTAAGCCATTTTCCACTTACGAAAAATCGTATATCTGATGCTTGTTGCGAATTTGATTTTGTTATACGAATAGCTTCATTTCTTATTAATGGCATTTGAGAATTTGACTTTCGATAGAATAAAACGTAAGCCTCACATGCTTCAACAACCTCCAAAGATATTTCTGTTACAAGTTGATCATCATATTCATACCATCGTTTAGATGGTTCGTGTTTAGCAAAAGTTGTATAATGACCACTACCAACATTCCCATGATGACATATCACTGCTGTTAGATCATAAGTTGATATTTTGGATCCACAATCTTTGTGTAAATACGGTCGCATATCAAGACCGGTAACAGGAAAATGTACTGGACTTGATATTTTAGAACTATACGATAAATCATGTCGGAATCTTTTTAAATGAACACATAACATTTCAGGTAATTCTAACACTTTAGAAAACTTAACACCATTTCTTAATTTATTACATTTTTCACAACTGAAAATTACAATAAACAAAATTAATTTGTTATTTACAATTTTAAAGAAAAAAGATATTAGATACCTGTACATATTGTCACCTTTAAGTTCGTCAGCACTAAAAAATGCAGCCATACAGTCATGTAACGATACAGCAGGTCCCCATAACCACGATTTAAACCAATTCCAAAACCACCAGAACCATCCCTCTTGACTGGCTTGATATACAGCATCCGTACATGTAACCCCACTAGATGTTGATTGCATTGGTGGTTGAAGTGACATACCATAATGATTTTGATGGATTACTGCTAAATGGTCTTTTCCTGGTATTGGCAATGATAAGTCTTGGAATGTTTCTTCTCTTGCCGATATTCGGTTACATGTTAAACACTGTACGGACGATAATAATTTACCATCGAATACATCACTTATAATAGAGTGATAAGATGATTTTGATTTTTCCAAATTGAGTTGCGAATGTTTATACTTTGATTGGAATTGCTTATTTGTACCAGAGATACTATTACTTAAATTTCTGCTATTGTTAGGCATATTACTATTTTTACTATTTGGCATTGGACTAGACGATCGAATTATTAGATTATTATTATTCCGTTGACTACTCAAACAACCTTCATCCGATAATCGTGATTGTTCTGAAACATCACTATCACACGTTTCATATTCAGCTTCAGATTGCGATGGCGATGAACCAGCCGAATAATCAGGTTCTGGTTCAATGTTTTTGTTATAAGTGTTACGTTTGTTGTTATTATCAAATAATACTTCAGGAGGTTGAGGTGTAACTTCTTTTAATTCTTCATGTAGCTGATCCATAAAACAACGCAGAAATTCTTGAGTATCATGTTGTTGACAACCACGAAACATTGGATGCAGATTTCGTATGCATGTTAAAATTCCGATTGGGGAAAGATATCCGTTTCCTCTACGACTATTTGTCCACATTTCTGTTATAAGTTTATGATAATTTTTTGCTAGCCCAGATTTTCGTTGGTTCGACGTTGTAAGTTCAGCTGTTGCATCAACAAGACTACCACAGTCCAAAAAATATCCAGTTAATGCTGGTGAGTTGCTTAATGCCTGTAATGCAGCATTCATATAACATGTGTTTGCTATATTTTTCAAACCAACAAGACCACCTCGGTCTATATTACGGGTTGATTCATCTTCCTCACAACTACTTTCGCACGAATCACCACCACCTTCATCAGTTATAGAAAATTTTTCCGAATATCTGTATGTATTATTGGTATCACTTGAATCATTGCTTATAACTGAATTTCGTTTTTGGTTAATGCTAGTATTGCAGTCAATAAAAACTTCGGTTTCACATAGATAACACCAGGTACGCTGTGACAACAAATTCATATGAATGCAATGTGAATGTTGCGATTCAAAGTGTTTGGTACTGTGATTATTATCCTTCTCTGAACACCCTACATGGCCGCAATTTTTATAAAGACATATCCAAAAATTTAAGCCATTAATATGACAGTCGGTACATGGTGATCCCTGTAAAAAAATAAAGATAAATAAATTGTTACAATGTGTTTGAAATATTAGGAGTTTTGTTTTACAATAAAACCTAACAAGCCATGGTAATCATTTTAGTTTTTCAACTCGAAACCATATTTGGGCTTTTTAGTTCATTACAGAAAAACCCATCGTCTGTTTGTGAAATATTTTAAAAGCCTAAACCCGCATGGAGGGATCAGCTTTTATTGATTTGTTAATTATTTCACTACAAATTTTAAATTGTGTGAAGTAATGCAATACATCGAGAAAAAAAATGTAAAATACCCCAAATTTTGTTTTTTCTTTTGTGTTGGACCATTCTCTATCTAAATAGCCAGTAAAAATTTTGGTCTACGTGTGTGTGTGGGTGGGTGGGTGGTTGCGTGACATTGCATAGGATCTTTATGAAACCTTGGCAAATGATCCAGGTTCACTTGAAAATGGAAGATCTGGATTCATTTGAAATTTGGACAAAATGGCGGGGAGTCTCCCGAACACCTCTAAGTTTAAATCTAATATAACTTCTAATCCCAGATTATGATCTTATGGAAACTTTGTATATAAGGTTTTAGTACTGTTTCCAATATATCTGCATATCAACTTCCGGTTTGTCACTTCCGTTTAAACAGTTTTTTTTCAGCTGATGATCCCTACTGTAGCCTACAATTATCGTTCAATTTTCATGAAACGATGGAAAAAGCTTATAAGTAACATGAGAAAAATTTTATCAGCTTTTGGAGTACATTGGTAAAAGGGTTGGGGGTCCACCATACAACAGGTGGTTTTTTCCACCATGTTTTTGTATGTTTGTTAGCATACCACATTGTTCGTCAATGAATTTTGATGACACTTTGGAAAAAGATGCAAATATGTATGGCAAGGATTAGTTTTTGAGCGATAGGTGAACAAAGTGGTGTGGGTGGGGTCCTCCGAGCACCTGTTTTTTTGAAAGCTCAATAACATCTGTACCCGATAATGGAATGACACTGGATGAAACTTGGTACATAAACATTTAGTACGGTTCACAACAGTTCTGCATCTCAACTTCCGGTTTTCCACTTCCGGTAAAAAATTTTTGTTGTAACTTTTTGAAGTTTTTTCAGTGTCTCTATGCACACTACTACAGTCTACAATAATGAAGTGATTATGATGAAACTTATGAAAAAGATTTCAATTAGTGTGAGAAGATAATTATCATCTTTTGGGACACATTGATCAAAGTGGCGGGGAGTCTACCTTACAACTGCTGACTTTTCACACTTTGTTTTTAAAGTTTGTTGGGGGCATACAGACTTCATTCATTAATCAATTTTAATGACACAAAAAGATGGAGACTTAAATGACAAAGAACTGATAAGTTTTTTGGCAATATTGGGATAAGTGGTGAGGGGCCTCCCAAACACCTGTTTATTGTGTCACCATGGTTTCAATATTTGTTGGGAGCATACCATACCACATTCGATCGTGAATGAATTTTGATGACACTTTGGAAAAAGATGCAAATATATATTATGTACTGATTAGTTTTTGAGCGATAGTGAACAAAGTGGTGGGGGTCCTCCGAGCACCTGTTTTTTTTAAAGCTCAATAACATCTGCACCTGAGAAGCGAATTAGATGAAACTTGCTACATAAGCATTTAGTACGGTTCACAACAGTTCTGCATCCTAACTTCCGGTTTGTCACTTCCGGTAAATTTTTTTTTTACTTTTTCTCGTACAACAGAATTTATGTTTGTTGGGTTACTTTAGTATTTTTATAATTAGAACTACGAGAAATCTAAAAAATTGGTTAGCCTTTAATTAAAGTATTTGATGGAAATTTCCTCACTATGCCTCCAGAACACTGTTTCCAGAGCTGTGGTGAAGTCAGTCTATGTCACCATCGCAATATATTTTTTTTTAATTTTTGATCTACGGTTGTGACAACGCCGCGTACTTCAGTCCCTGCTATTGCCATATGAGTTAACGTGAGATGTCACATACCACATACCAGTAGTGAGATACCACTAGCCAAGGTGATATCTTAAGGGTGCCGGCGGATCAACTGTATTCAGTCAACGGTAGCACCCTCAATATTAGCAATGGAATACTCCCTTGATGATGGCACGCTGTTGCTTGCTCGAAGAAACGAGCCTTCATATATCTTTATCTGGGCTTTAATCATTGAGGAAAATAGTGAGTCACACATTCAAGGATTATGCCACTAGCTGGATTATTGGCGACCCCATTTTAGTTTTGTCCCTGAAAATTTTCTCTATCCTATCCTATCATGAAATATTGGCCTATGTCATATTTTATATGTGATAGGATTTATCGTTTAGTTATCCATTATTTAACAAAAATTTAAAAAAAAAGATTTGCGACAATTAACATCCTAAGAACGCATGTTGTTGTGGGACCTTGATTTTAAAAGGTTTTTATGTGTTGTGTCACATATTGTAATTCCTACGACACAACACATTTTATTAAAAAAAAATTTGGTCAGATTTTTTGACGCTGGAGTGATTATCAAACTGATCAATTAGTTCATTCAAAAATTAAATTTTCTCAAGGATTAACTTACTCATTATTTTATAGGGGTTTTTATCATCGGCAATGGCATGAAGTGACAAACCGGAAATGGTTTCATAAAAAGGTTTGCGTCACCTCACACGTGCGACTGTTTCGTGGAATGTCTCATTTGGTTGGTGTTACGGTTGGTTTCGCATTTCAGTATCTATATTTCCGTCGATGAATGAATCTATTTTGATTCTTTACAAGTATTTGGAAGATTTTTTTGGTATGTACCAGATAAACAAGACATTCGATTGAAGATGGAAATTCTTGAACACTTTTTCGTATTCATTGACAGCGACCATACAACTCAATTCTCGAATTTGAATACTTCCCGTTATTTACCATATTTTCGGTCTAAAGCTTGAAATGGTTGTGGTGCTTCACCTTTCGGAATACTTCGTCCCAATCCTGCAGTTTTTTTTTAAATAAAATGTGTTGTGTATGTATCACCACATATTGCGACGGACATAACAAAATCATAACGAAACATAACACCAAATTCTATTCAATTCAACGAAGGCAACCTGTACAAAATTACGAAAACAAATTATATTCAACAGAATTTAAAAATAACAATGATGATCATGAAACACGTATAATTGTTGTTGTTTTTGGATTTGTTTTCTATAACTTTTTTTTACAGTTAGGTAACATTATTTGTTATTTAGAACATGCCGGATTAAAGATGTGTAGAATAACGATTTTTCTAAAATGTACGAAATTTAGTATTTAAGCATAAAATCGTGTAAATATAAGATTTTTTTAGAATTAGTTTTTGTAAATAAAGTTTTAAATTGGTGATCGAATCCAGGAGATTTGAAAATTGCGTTTATCGAATTATGAGTAAGGCCATTCGAAGGAAGGTTGAAAAACATTACATTGGCGACATCGGTGGATTAGTAATCTGTTAATAATGAATTTCTTAAGTGAATTGAAGGTTCATGAGCTAAAGAATGAACTAGAACAACGTGGATTATCAACAAGTGAAAACAGAAGTGAATTGATGCTATCAATGAAAGCCAATGGAATGGAAATGGACCACAAACAGTGATTCAGTTGCAGTTGACGAAGAGAAAAATTCGGTTGCAGAAACGACAACTTCATTGCCACCTGCAAACTGTGATTTTATGTAGTTGAAGGCTATTATACAACATATGAGTTTGAATATAAATCAGCAATTGAATATAGTAAACTAACCATATTACATAAAAAAAGAAAAGGACAAAATCTAGATAGACTGGAAGAAATAGAAATATATAAACATAAAAACAATAACAATATTTTAAATGATAAAATCAACACTAAAACTAACAAAATATATGACATAATAATAAAAAACAGCAGTTGAAATAGTATATAAGTAATAGTTTAAGCAAAAATTGCAATAATAATTTAAGAACTGAGGATGACGTAAGTCGAAATCGATATTCTTTAAAATAAAAAAAAAAAATAAAAATCAAATTGTTACTATAAGGAAGTTTTATTATTATAAACTAGCAGGACCCGGCGTACGTTACTACGCCTATAAAAAAGTTTGTGTGCGTAGATTTTGTTGAATTAGTAAGAATAATTTCAAAGAGTCGTAATGAGAATAGAAGAAGCCTATTTTAATTTTTTCATTTGGGAAATATGAATAACAGAGATCATTAGCACTCTAGCTGATCAATCCAGATAGTTTGAAAATTGAAAGGAAGGTCAACATTTGAAAGTGATTGGTAAAGAGTTTCGGAGAGTTTAAATTAAACACTTGCAATTTTTCGCGTTAATCGGCTTAATATGTGTCGCGAAAAATTAGGTGAACGTCAAAACATTCGTTTATTGGGTGTTACAGTTATCAATGACTTACTCTGGAACCGTCATACTTGCGATACAAAATAGGCACACCGCACTAAAATTTACTGTTTTATCGTACCATTTCATGTTGACTAATTTCATTTATCAATCTATCCAGATTATTTGCTGATCTTAAATAAAGTCAATTTAGATTTTCAAATAAATTTTACCAACTATTTCCAATGCTCTACATGCGCTTTGCTCTGTGTGCTTTTATTAGTAATGGAGCATGTCACTGAAAGAAAACTTTGAAGAGCAGACTAAATATGCATAGCGCAGATGTTTGATACGAAACACGATTTTGATCGAAAAACCGGTCTAAGAATGACAGCATTTTTAGTGAAGGTTTTCGTTTTTTGGGTTTTGTCGATTTATGACCATCGTCTTATTTCGACATTTCTGCCAGAGTTTTAAAAAAAAAATTTGGACAAACATAATAATAAGACTAATTTGTAGTATAATATAAAAATAATAATAAGAATAATATCAATTATAAATCCAGACTTATATACTAATCTAAAACCAGTCAAATCACTTCATTTGTTGACATATTTGCATATATTTTACCGATTTCTTCAAATAACCTACATTGTTTGTTTGTTTTTGAAATTAATGGGGACGCATATTTTTCTTAATAAGTAAAACACTTTCAACCTGTAGCTTTGATATTATTGTTCATAATCCTTTTCTTCAATACAAAGGTTCCATTGCAAAAACTTGCTGAATCAATGTTTCTAAAAAGAGGAAAAGAATTTTTCAATTTTCCAATTTTCTATATTTTGAACATGTATCACATATATTTAAACCAAATAAAATATGTATTACACATTTATATACACCAAACCAAGAACGTGTTTGTTGTAAATTAGAAATATTTGTTGCAACCTAATGTGTTGGATACATACAATTGTATCATGTATGTATATAATAAATATATAAATGTATATAATTTTCATCTAAATGAATTTGTTTGTCACATTATACTTTAATTTTCCATTTGAATGGTAATTCTGTTTTGCGGAAAAAAGAATCGATCAAAGATACCTGAGTAAAAGTTGAATAAAATTCAAGTTTAAAATATAATATACATTTAGGCATACATTTAACCATTAGGAAAATTAAAATTATTAATTATAAAAAATCTAAATTAAATTTCAAAATTTCGGCTCCGAGGTGCATTAGTACCTGTTAATGGCCTTCTCCTGACAAAATTTCGACTCCTGTGTGCTACAGATTTCGCTGGAGATCGCACGCAGACAGACAAACATTTTATTTATTTTATTATTATAGATAA
Source organism: Diogma glabrata (assembly GCA_963693315.1). Taxonomy (NCBI): domain Eukaryota; kingdom Metazoa; phylum Arthropoda; class Insecta; order Diptera; family Cylindrotomidae; genus Diogma; species Diogma glabrata. Next base: position 146,005,795 of record OY856187.1, read on the forward strand.
ATTTAAAAATAAACAGTAAAAAGTATATTTTTAAATATTGCATTTTAATTCAAAAGTGACAAAAGCACACAAACAGTGAATAATATGGAAAACCATAATAACACATATACAAATATAGCTGCCAACAAAGACAAAACAAATTCAATAATGGCTGCAAATAAGGAAGAAATCAACCTTAACATCAATAAACAAATGGCTGCTACTAAAGAAGAAATAACTACACAACATGGGCTTTAAATAAAAATGAGATAAACCAACAAATAAATGAGTTGGTCATTAGCATACATCAATAATTCAATACTTAGACGAGAAACTTCTACAAATGTCGACGGCATTCGATGTAAAAGTTGAGAAAATTCAAACAGAAATGTAGGAATTTGAGCGTGATTTGAATAAAATCGTAACTAAGGTTGACGATTTTGAGACGAGGTTGCAAGATGTTAAAACGACTAAAGTTACATCACATATGATACGACAAATATTAAATAATAAACCATCATATGACGGTACCACATCTTTCGCAATATACAAATTTCAGTTCGAGATATCAGCAGAGCAAAATGTTTGAAATAGTAGGAAGACAAGCCGAACTGATACTCGCAGATTATCATGGTTTGACGCAAATGATAGAGTGCCCCACTAGAATCTCAGACAATTTACATCAAACAATAATTTGCTGGATCTGTTTTTGACAAACGAACCAGATACTACGAAGACAAAAGTTGAACAACCCCTCGGAACATCGGACCATCTACTAATATCAGCAATAGTGCAATTTACATCACCGACACAAATTAAAGCAAATCCTCGTCGCGTTTGGAACTATAAACGCGCCAACTGGGAGGGACTGAGAAACTTTTATGATGAAACACCTTGGAAAACTATTTGTTGTGTTGATCAAGATCCTAGCACATCAGCAATAAGAATGTCCGAAATTATAAAAGACGGAATGCGGCGGTTTATTCCAAATCGATTAATCACTCCTAAAACTGAGCCTTGGTTCACGCGGGATGTTGATGAGGCAGTGAGGAATAAACGCAAAGCTTTTAAGACATATAACGCTAATAAAACACCTGAAACCCATAGCGCCTATAAGAAAGCCAGAAATATTAGTAAATACAAAATAGACTTGGACAAAGAAGCGTTTATCCAGAAGAAAGCAAAGAAATTCGCCGAGCACCCATCTGGCTCACGTAGTTTCTTTCAGGCAGTTAAATCAGTCCAGAGCAATTTTACTCGATCCTCTATTCCAACCTTAGTTCTGAATGATATTCCCGTGAGCGAAAGAGAAGGCGGATCTTTTGGGTCGTATATTCGCAGAAAACTCAAACATAGTTGAACCTCCCCATTCTCCTACACTCATTCCCCCAGTTGTAACGAAAATGAAACCAATTATTTTTTAAAATGCTTCTTTCTATTAATATCAACAAATCTGCTGGCCCCGACGGTATTCCACCCCTCATTCTTAAAAATTTGGCTAGGCAACTAGCTCCAATTTTAACAAAACTTTTCTATTTATCTTATAAAACCGGAATATTTCCCGACTCTTGGAAGCTGGCCAGCGTTCAACCCATACCAAAGAAAGGCAGTAAGACAGATCCTAACAATTATAGACCAATTGCAATTCTGTCAGTTTTAGCTAAAATATTTGAAAAATATGTTAACTACAATTTAATAGATTATTTGGAAGTGTCGCGAATTATTGATGATAAACAGTATGGTTTTCGTAGAAGTCATGCAACAGGTGATCTGTTAGCCTACGTATCCCATCTCTGGAACAAGTCGCTGGAAAACCATGGAGAAACATTCAGTATTTCACTTGACATTTCTAAAGCATTTGATAAAGTGTGGCATAAAAATCTCATAGCTAAATTAAAATCTTATGGCATAGACCATCTTACTGTCTCATGGATTTATAGTTTTCTTACAGGTCGCCAATTTCATGTTAATTTAGATGGTATCACATCCAATATTTTCACAACCAATGCTGGGGTTCCCCAAGGTTCTACACTCTCACCAACCTTGTTTCATTTCCACTGATAGAGAGCTGCTAATTGATTCTATCAACAAAGATCTGGAGCGTATAATGGAATGGGGAGATCGTAATCTTGTTTCATTTAATCCAACCAAAACCAAACTATGCCGTCTTTCACGAATAGAGCGACATAAAAATTTCCCTATTAAAATAAACCACGAGGAATTGCGTGAGGTTGAATCAGTTAGACTTCTTGGAGTGGATATTCAAAATAACCTGAAATGGAATAAACATGTGTTCAACCTCGCTAAATCTGCAATGCAAAAATTAGGATTCTTGAGTCGATGTAAAAAGTATTTCAATCCCGATCAAATTTTGCTAATCTTCAAGTCCTTTATTCGTCCATGTATGGAGTACTGCTGTCATGTTTGGGGAGGTGCTTGTCAGTCAACAATAAAATGTCTAGACTCTGTACAGAGAAAAGCAATACGGTTGATTAGTAATACCGAACTAACGGACCAGCTTGATTTACTCCAGCCAGAAGAAATGTGGCTGAATTATCAATCTACTATAAATATAACTTTAGCGAATTGTCCTCTAAGGAAATTCAAAATATCCTTCCATCGTGTGCGCAGTATAATCGACAAACAAGAGCTGCCGAGTTATCCCATCCATTTGTTGTACGAATACCTCGTTGTACGACAACTTCATTGCCACCTGCAAACTGTGATTTTATGTAGTTGAAGGCTATTATACAACATATGAGTTTGAATATAAATCAGCAATTGAATATAGTAAACTAACCATATTACATAAAAAAAGAAAAGGACAAAATCTAGATAGACTGGAAGAAATAGAAATATATAAACATAAAAACAATAACAATATTTTAAATGATAAAATCAACACTAAAACTAACAAAATATATGACATAATAATAAAAAACAGCAGTTGAAATAGTATATAAGTAATAGTTTAAGCAAAAATTGCAATAATAATTTAAGAACTGAGGATGACGTAAGTCGAAATCGATATTCTTTAAAATAAAAAAAAAAAATAAAAATCAAATTGTTACTATAAGGAAGTTTTATTATTATAAACTAGCAGGACCCGGCGTACGTTACTACGCCTATAAAAAAGTTTGTGTGCGTAGATTTTGTTGAATTAGTAAGAATAATTTCAAAGAGTCGTAATGAGAATAGAAGAAGCCTATTTTAATTTTTTCATTTGGGAAATATGAATAACAGAGATCATTAGCACTCTAGCTGATCAATCCAGATAGTTTGAAAATTGAAAGGAAGGTCAACATTTGAAAGTGATTGGTAAAGAGTTTCGGAGAGTTTAAATTAAACACTTGCAATTTTTCGCGTTAATCGGCTTAATATGTGTCGCGAAAAATTAAGTGAACGTCAAAACATTCGTTTATTGGGTGTTACAGTTATCAATGACTTACTCTGGAACCGTCATACTTGCGATACAAAATAGGCACACCGCACTAAAATTTACTGTTTTATCGTACCATTTCATGTTGACTAATTTCATTTATCAATCTATCCAGATTATTTGCTGATCTTAAATAAAGTCAATTTAGATTTTCAAATAAATTTTACCAACTATTTCCAATGCTCTACATGCGCTTTGCTCTGTGTGCTTTTATTAGTAATGGAGCATGTCACTGAAAGAAAACTTTGAAGAGCAGACTAAATATGCATAGCGCAGATGTTTGATACGAAACACGATTTTGATCGAAAAACCGGTCTAAGAATGACAGCATTTTTAGTGAAGGTTTTCGTTTTTTGGGTTTTGTCGATTTATGACCATCGTCTTATTTCGACATTTCTGCCAGAGTTTTAAAAAAAAAATTTGGACAAACATAATAATAAGACTAATTTGTAGTATAATATAAAAATAATAATAAGAATAATATCAATTATAAATCCAGACTTATATACTAATCTAAAACCAGTCAAATCACTTCATTTGTTGACATATTTGCATATATTTTACCGATTTCTTCAAATAACCTACATTGTTTGTTTGTTTTTGAAATTAATGGGGACGCATATTTTTCTTAATAAGTAAAACACTTTCAACCTGTAGCTTTGATATTATTGTTCATAATCCTTTTCTTCAATACAAAGGTTCCATTGCAAAAACTTGCTGAATCAATGTTTCTAAAAAGAGGAAAAGAATTTTTCAATTTTCCAATTTTCTATATTTTGAACATGTATCACATATATTTAAACCAAATAAAATATGTATTACACATTTATATACACCAAACCAAGAACGTGTTTGTTGTAAATTAGAAATATTTGTTGCAACCTAATGTGTTGGATACATACAATTGTATCATGTATGTATATAATAAATATATAAATGTATATAATTTTCATCTAAATGAATTTGTTTGTCACATTATACTTTAATTTTCCATTTGAATGGTAATTCTGTTTTGCGGAAAAAAGAATCGATCAAAGATACCTGAGTAAAAGTTGAATAAAATTCAAGTTTAAAATATAATATACATTTAGGCATACATTTAACCATTAGGAAAATTAAAATTATTAATTATAAAAAATCTAAATTAAATTTCAAAATTTCGGCTCCGAGGTGCATTAGTACCTGTTAATGGCCTTCTCCTGACAAAATTTCGACTCCTGTGTGCTACAGATTTCGCTGGAGATCGCACGCAGACAGACAAACATTTTATTTATTTTATTATTATAGATAAATTTAAAAATAAACAGTAAAAAGTATATTTTTAAATATTGCATTTTAATTCAAAAGTGACAAAAGCACACAAACAGTGAATAATATGGAAAACCATAATAACACATATACAAATATAGCTGCCAACAAAGACAAAACAAATTCAATAATGGCTGCAAATAAGGAAGAAATCAACCTTAACATCAATAAACAAATGGCTGCTACTAAAGAAGAAATAACTACACAACATGGGCTTTAAATAAAAATGAGATAAACCAACAAATAAATGAGTTGGTCATTAGCATACATCAATAATTCAATACTTAGACGAGAAACTTCTACAAATGTCGACGGCATTCGATGTAAAAGTTGAGAAAATTCAAACAGAAATGTAGGAATTTGAGCGTGATTTGAATAAAATCGTAACTAAGGTTGACGATTTTGAGACGAGGTTGCAAGATGTTAAAACGACTAAAGTTACATCACATATGATACGACAAATATTAAATAATAAACCATCATATGACGGTACCACATCTTTCGCAATATACAAATTTCAGTTCGAGATATCAGCAGAGCAAAATGTTTGAAATAGTAGGAAGACAAGCCGAACTGATACTCGCAGATTATCATGGTTTGACGCAAATGATAGAGTGCCCCACTAGAATCTCAGACAATTTACATCAAACAATAATTTGCTGGATCTGTTTTTGACAAACGAACCAGATACTACGAAGACAAAAGTTGAACAACCCCTCGGAACATCGGACCATCTACTAATATCAGCAATAGTGCAATTTACATCACCGACACAAATTAAAGCAAATCCTCGTCGCGTTTGGAACTATAAACGCGCCAACTGGGAGGGACTGAGAAACTTTTATGATGAAACACCTTGGAAAACTATTTGTTGTGTTGATCAAGATCCTAGCACATCAGCAATAAGAATGTCCGAAATTATAAAAGACGGAATGCGGCGGTTTATTCCAAATCGATTAATCACTCCTAAAACTGAGCCTTGGTTCACGCGGGATGTTGATGAGGCAGTGAGGAATAAACGCAAAGCTTTTAAGACATATAACGCTAATAAAACACCTGAAACCCATAGCGCCTATAAGAAAGCCAGAAATATTAGTAAATACAAAATAGACTTGGACAAAGAAGCGTTTATCCAGAAGAAAGCAAAGAAATTCGCCGAGCACCCATCTGGCTCACGTAGTTTCTTTCAGGCAGTTAAATCAGTCCAGAGCAATTTTACTCGATCCTCTATTCCAACCTTAGTTCTGAATGATATTCCCGTGAGCGAAAGAGAAGGCGGATCTTTTGGGTCGTATATTCGCAGAAAACTCAAACATAGTTGAACCTCCCCATTCTCCTACACTCATTCCCCCAGTTGTAACAAAAATGAAACCAATTATTTTTTAAAATGCTTCTTTCTATTAATATCAACAAATCTGCTGGCCCCGACGGTATTCCACCCCTCATTCTTAAAAATTTGGCTCCAATTTTAACAAAACTTTTCTATTTATCTTATAAAACCGGAATATTTCCCGACTCTTGGAAGCTGGCCAGCGTTCAACCCATACCAAAGAAAGGCAGTAAGACAGATCCTAACAATTATAGACCAATTGCAATTCTGTCAGTTTTAGCTAAAATATTTGAAAAATATGTTAACTACAATTTAATAGATTATTTGGAAGTGTCGCGAATTATTGATGATAAACAGTATGGTTTTCGTAGAAGTCATGCAACAGGTGATCTGTTAGCCTACGTATCCCATCTCTGGAACAAGTCGCTGGAAAACCATGGAGAAACATTCAGTATTTCACTTGACATTTCTAAAGCATTTGATAAAGTGTGGCATAAAAATCTCATAGCTAAATTAAAATCTTATGGCATAGACCATCTTACTGTCTCATGGATTTATAGTTTTCTTACAGGTCGCCAATTTCATGTTAATTTAGATGGTATCACATCCAATATTTTCACAACCAATGCTGGGGTTCCCCAAGGTTCTACACTCTCACCAACCTTGTTTCATTTCCACTGATAGAGAGCTGCTAATTGATTCTATCAACAAAGATCTGGAGCGTATAATGGAATGGGGAGATCGTAATCTTGTTTCATTTAATCCAACCAAAACCAAACTATGCCGTCTTTCACGAATAGAGCGACATAAAAATTTCCCTATTAAAATAAACCACGAGGAATTGCGTGAGGTTGAATCAGTTAGACTTCTTGGAGTGGATATTCAAAATAACCTGAAATGGAATAAACATGTGTTCAACCTCGCTAAATCTGCAATGCAAAAATTAGGATTCTTGAGTCGATGTAAAAAGTATTTCAATCCCGATCAAATTTTGCTAATCTTCAAGTCCTTTATTCGTCCATGTATGGAGTACTGCTGTCATGTTTGGGGAGGTGCTTGTCAGTCAACAATAAAATGTCTAGACTCTGTACAGAGAAAAGCAATACGGTTGATTAGTAATACCGAACTAACGGACCAGCTTGATTTACTCCAGCCAGAAGAAATGTGGCTGAATTATCAATCTACTATAAATATAACTTTAGCGAATTGTCCTCTAAGGAAATTCAAAATATCCTTCCATCGTGTGCGCAGTATAATCGACAAACAAGAGCTGCCGAGTTATCCCATCCATTTGTTGTACAAATACCTCGTTGTAGAACTGTGTCCTTTCAGAACGACTATTTTAATAGAGTGGCCAAATTGTGGAATTCAATACCTCCCTCTGTATTGCCCGATGAATTTTCCCCTCAGGCATTTAAAGAAAATGTCCATAATCATTTAAAACAATTAGTATAGTTATCCCCTATATCCCCATTCCTTCCATTTTCCTCATCTCTTTCCTTTATAGTTGACATGGTATCTTCGGATAATCAAAGAGTCTAAATAATGAATATTTCATATTTAGTGTGCTAAACATGTCTAACTAATTAATAAAAAAAAAAAAAAAAAGTGAAAATCGTCTAGATGCATTAATAATTGCGCTTAAAGGAGAAGCAGCTGAAACATTACAGGCGTTGCTTGAAAACGACCGCAGAAGTTATCTAGAGGTGATAAATGCATTAGAACGCAGATATGACAGCGACCATTAATGGGAACTATATAAGATCGTGTTAAAAGGTCGCTTGCAGCGAAGTGAAGAATTTCTACAGGACTATCCCTCGGCAGTGGAGAAACTTGTTAATTTGGAACATTTAAATACTCCCACTGTATTTTATGGAGAAAATAAAGATCGAGGGGTTTACTGATGGTATTCGGGATGCTGAAACAAAGAAAGCAGCAATGTTGTCGCCAAAAGCAACATTCGCTGAAACAATCACGTGTGCCTTGACAAACGAAACTGCACAAGCTATTATAAAACCATCGCTTAAAATACGTCGGGTAGAGTTGGCTGAGGACAACAATTATAAACCAAGACCACAAGAGAGTATACGAAGTGAGAGAATTCGATGCTGGTTATGTGGTAAGTTGGGTTATATTTCGAGGGATTGCTGAGATGAGAAGAAACGAGCGAAACAGCATCGCCCATGCAGCGGCGACCAACAGAAGAACGATCGCTAGAATTTTGATGGGAAAAGTTGAGTCATCATATTAAGGACTGACGCAGAAAAAACGTTAACATTGAAAAACTGACATAACTTTTACACCCTTTATTTTTATCAATAAATTTGAATACAGTAATCTTTGCAATACTTGTCTCATTATGTCATCCAATTTTGTTTTTGTACGACCGAAATTGAATTTACAATGGCGAAAACTTTGGAAGTGCGCAAATTTATTCTTACAAAATTTAATGAAAATCCTCTATGGTCATTCGTTCGAATTGCAAAAGAAGCTAAAGTGACCAGACAAACGGCAGCAAAAGTCATCAAGAACTTCAAGGGAGAGCTCACATTCACTCGAAAGCCTGGAAGTGGCAGACCAGAAGGATTTCACTCGCCAAAAAGGTGCGGAAAGCTGTGTCTGAAATGGAGAAGCATCCAAACATCTCAAATCGGAAATTGGCTCAAAAAGTGAGCTTGTTCATAAAAGTCAGTACGCAGAATTAAAGTCAAGATCGGCGTCAAATCATACAAAGTGCAAAAAATGCCAGACAGAAATTCAGAGAATAATGCAGTGGCAAAAAAAGGAGCTAAACAGTTGAGAGTCGATTTCTTTGAAACCAAAAATTGCTGCGTAATGGAGGATGACACATACGTGCTCTGCAATTTTTCCCAATTACCTGGCCAGGGGTTTTATTTTTCTCGTAGACGAGGAAATATACCCAAAGTATTCCGGACCAAAAAGATGAAATTTCCCAAAAAAACTTCTTGTTTGGCAGGAAATCTGCAGCTGTGGAGAGAGAAGCAAATCTTTTGTGACATCTGGATTTATAAATTCTGAAATTTACATAAAGGAGTGTCTCCAAAATAGATTGTTGCCTTTTCTGAGACAACACAATGTATCTACTTTCTTTTGATCGGATTTAGCCTCGTGTCACTATAGCAAGGCGACCATGAAGTGGTATGTTAAGACAAAAACATCGTTTTAGTGCCAAGAGCGGCAAACCCACCAAATTGCCCAGAACTCCGGCCTATCGAACGCTACTGTGCTTTGGTCAAAAGAAACTTGAAGCTAACAAACAAGGAAGCAAAAACCATTGCAAATTTAAGGAAAATGTAGATCTCGGCGACCAAAAAAGTCTCAAATACCACCATAAAATCCATGCTGTTGGGAATTCCTGAAAAAATCAAGCAATTTTGTGTTAATAAGTCTGATTAAAATAATATTAATTGTGGATTATTCGGTTATTAAATACGTATCCGAAAGTGAGACTTTTTTTAAAATTGGCCCAGCGGTTCCAAAATTATTCCAATGTTAACGTTTTTTCTGCCTCAGTCCTTAGATACGGGAGCAACTAATACAATAGTCCGCACAAATGTTGTGAAAGAGAAAATCAAACCTGCAGGGAGATGCCGAATGTAGACGGCAACTGGGGAAAGTATTAAAGTCAAGGAAATGCTCATCATAGAAATCGGGAATACTAACATGAAGTTGTTGTAGCTGACATTGTGGATGAAGTCATCCTGGGAATGGACTGCCACTGAGTTGCCACTCCAATTGAATGGTAAAGAATCAACTTCTATTCGCATGAGGCCAAATGGATTCGTTATTGATGCTGGAAAAGGAGCACTCACGTACGGAAATGTTGAATTGCCACTCCAATTGAATGGTAAATAATCAACTTCTATTCGTCGAATAATATTTAATCAGAAACAATCATTTGGGGAAAATGGAAGGAGTTTCTAGGTCACTCAGGTTGTGGGTTGTGGAAGCCAACAAAGAATATCAAAATTATAAAGAAGTCATCATAGGAAAAATCTTAGTTAGATCAGATGCTGACTACGAAATATCAGTTGAGCATGAGCGTTGAATTTGAGTAGTGGATCGAATGTTACCCTCACCAGTTTTGGATTTTTGACTGTAGGAATGAGTATGTTGTCAATGCAGATGTTGTGTTGTATTTACCTCCTATGTCCATGTGGTGAAAAGTGTGGAAGTAGACTTTTCAGTGGACAGTTTCAATTTTTTGGTTTTAAATAATTCATTCAAGGTGTTAAGGTAGGTTACTGGAATAAGTTACATATAACACAGCCTTTCAGCCTTGCGTACAGCAACCGGATGTCATTTGATGGCCCACCGAGATCACCTACACGAGGAATATAACATATTGCCGGTCCGTGAACACAACGAAATGCTTACCAAACAATATCTTTGGTCCTGTCATAAAGAGCAACATCCCTGCAATGACACCTTATCTTATCCATGACAACACCACCTAGAGAAATAAGAAGGACTGCGAACTGCTTCCTACAAGATGTTTAAATCAATGAAGACATCGGTAACATCGACGAGCCTACGGAGTTAAAAAATATACATAACAAAGCCGTTGAAAACACAATAAAGAACTACGCTCCGAATCGAGTTCTTGATAGCAAACCACCACAAGTCGCTGCCGAAGAGGCAAAACTGCCACGCAGCACCAGAATCCTAGCGCAGTTAAGATCCGGTTGATCACGCATCTTAAATAACTACATGAGTAGAATTGACCAGGAAATTGTTAACAAGTGTCCCACATGCGAGGGCACGCCACTTGATGCTAACCACCTTTTCAATTGTCCAGAGGAACCAACCGAGCTGATGAAGGAAAATCGGTGGTACCGCCCAAGGGCAGTAGCAGAGTTCCTGAACCTGGACTTGGAGCCGGAAGAATAACATCACATTTCGTCGCTACAACAACAACATCGAAATATCAGTAAGGATTTTAAATCTGTCAGATGCACAGAAAATGTTGAAGAAAGGATCAAACATATGGCAATGCTAAAATAATAAAATGCGAGCAGAAAAACATCAACAGCTCGGTCGACACAAAGAACCTAAATAAAGAAATGGAATAACTTGTGCAGAAATGGACAGAAGGGTTTTCAGAAGAATAGAAGAAAGCAGCACGTTAATTGCATTCTGCAGTACACCTTGAGGAAACGGCAGAACCAATACATATGGTGAAACATCGTATTGATACAGGAGCAGAAAAGCTCATTCGCCAAGTACCAAGGAGATTTCCATTGGCGAAAAGAGAGGAAGCAGATAAAATGGTGAGATATAAAAGCAGCTATTGTAATCGAACCATGAGACAGTACCTGGAGCACACATGTGGTGTTAGTTGGCAAGAAAAATGGGAGGTTGAGATTTTGTGTTGGCCACAGGAAATTAAATACAGTTACTAAGAAGGATAGCTACTCCTTTCCAAAGATTTATGATAAACTGGATACATTATCGGGTTCAGTATTGTTTTCAACATTGGATCTTCAGAGTGGTTACTGGCAGGTGGAAGTTGCAGATCGGGAGAAAACGGCGTTCAGTGTAGGAAATGGCAGTTTAATGTCATGCCATTTGGGTTATGCAACCCTCTCCCAACTTCCGAGAGATTAATGGAACGTGTATTAAACGGTTTACACTGGAAAACATGCCTTGTATATCTGGATGACATTATTGTCATGGACCAATACTTTGAAGACCACTTGAGGAACTTGGCGGAGGTATTGAAAAGGTTACAAGCATTGTTACATTCCTCGTGCAGGTAATCTCATCAAATGACATCCGGTTGCTGTACGCAAGGCTGCGTTATGTGTTATTTGTAACTTATTCCAGTTAGTGCCAGCGACTTGGGGTGTCCATATAGCTGCAGCATAGTTTAAGAAAGGTTTTCCTATTGCAGTTCACAGTTTTGAGTTCACTTGTTGAGCATGAGCGTAGAATTTAACTAGTGGATCAAATGTTACTCCCAACCGTCTCGGATTTTTTACTGTAGGAATGAGTATGTTGTCAATGCAGATGTTAAGTGTTGTATTTACCTCCTTCGTCCATGTGGTGAAAAGTGACAGGCTTCACATCAACATGGTTTTAGGAAAGCACATAGTACAACCGCTCTTCACAGAATTCAAAACCAAATCAGCGATGATCTATCAAGGACAGTTAGTATAGCTACACAACCCACTGCGGAAACGAGGGTTATCACTAAAACTGCAAGCTGCATGGGAAGAACCTTAAAACGTTATAACCAAGTTGAATAACATGTTTCAACAGTTTATAGAACTAGAAAAGGCCATCGAGGTAAGGCAAAAGTAGTACATTAAGAAAGGTTGGTCTAATTCAAAGGAGATTTAGATCATGTTCGGAACGAAGGGGATATTGCTAGGGTTATAACAAAATCATAACGAAACATAACACAAAATTCTCTTCAATTCAACATAAGTGAAGGTAACCTGTACAAAAATACGAAATCAAATTTATAATCATCGTCATAATAATTATAACACGCATAGAATTGTTGTTGTTTTTCTTGGAAGGGTCAAAAATATATTTTTTGGATTTGTTTTCTATAGCCGTTTTTGACAGTTATGTGAAAAATAAACATTATTTTTCTTTTGTTTATGGAACATTCCGGATTAAAGATGTTTAGAATAATGATCGGTTGATCGATTTTTCTAGATTGTATACGGAATTTAGTATTTAAGCAGGTATTTTTAGGCAGAATTAATTAATAGTACACGAAACGCTGTATCGTGCATATAAAACCGTGTAAATAGAAGAAGTTATTCTCGATTTGCCGTTACGGAACTCAAAGTATATTTGGCGCAACCTGAAATAATTTAGTATGGCAGCGTTCGACATTGTGTCAAAAGCTTATGATACGTCGAATGGAACGAAGAATGTTCTAGCACAGGGTCGTTTTTTGTTCAGTGGATCACCGATTTGGGAGCAGTATTGTACTTTCTGGAAGTCATGTTGGTGCTATGCAAAATTTTAATGCCTTGTCAACCATTGGAGCAGAGTTGCTTCTATCAGTTTTGCGACCGATGAAAGGATGAAACTCGGTCCAAACGGTTTTCCCTTTTCTTCTGGTTGCCCAGGTTTTAGAATAGAGCTGATTTTAACCGTTTACAAATCTTTAGATCTGGATACTTTTTAAAGGTGTGTTGAGTATCTTAGTAAGGTAGGTCAATCGGTTTGCTCCAATATGTTTGAGCATGATGGCTGAGATGAAATAGGGTTTAAAAGCTTTTGATGACTTCGTTTTTCTTATTGTTTTCTCAACTTCTTATTCGGCAAATATGATATCCTCTAAGGAAACAGCGAGCATTAAGTTTTTTTTTTTAAATAAAAAGTGTTGTGCAATAGGGTTTAGAATATGTGTCACAACAACACAAATAACTTTTATGACCTACGTCCCACAACAATTGTCGTTTTAAAGTGTTGATGAACGCTTTTTTTAAACCTCTGCGTGTTGAAGTCACCTGAGACAAAGGGTTCCGGCAAACTATTCCATTTGTATGCAGTTCGGACAAAGTCTTTCTGCGATCTGCCACTATGACAGCGCGGGATCTCGACCGTTTCACTGGTTGCGGTAGCCAATTGCCCGAAGTTTCCGGAGATAATTTAACACTTCTCGTGTTTTCGAAGTTAAATTTTTTGCGTTCTTTCTGTGATTTTCAGTTAGGATATGATTCACGAAAATTATGCAGTTATTTCCATATTGTTGAAAATGGGTTAAGCCTTCATGACCTACTTGTATCAAGGTTTGATTTACTCTCTAGTTGTTGTTTGCTTATTAAGGTCCGGGCTTCTAGTGTCTACTAGATATGCCTTGTGGATGTCATCACTTTGTCAAAAGGCAAACATTGTTTACTGAATTCAATTTTATTAAAATTGGTAAGATTATCCGAGTTCACTTTATTACAATTAAAGTGGGTTTTCTTCTCGGATTTAATTTGATTGATGGACCGGCTTAATGTGATTATGATCGGTAAATAATCTCATTCCAATGCAAGTTGGATTCTCCATTCCAATTGACATTAATTGACGTGCTGGCAAGGAAAAAATCTCTTGTTGGTTGTGGTTTATAAGATTTTCGCCACGTGAACACCGGTTGAGATGTGTCATATATCGTGGTGTGTATTTAATGGAAGGTTCATAACCTGTATCGCAGCTTATCACTGATGGAACATTGACTGTAAATATTAACTACCTAGATTCCTAGATCTTATTTCCGGTTTTTATTATAATTTCCTATTGTGTTAAATGTTTAACAACATAGTTGTAATACATGAGTTCTTGCGGATCTTCGTAGAAAGTGTAAGTTCCGTGTTGTTTTGGAGCAAGGATCTGTCAATCTGCAGAAGACATAACTCAGCAAGTGTTGAGCGACTTGATACAGGTCTAAGGTTCAAAACATGGTAATTACAATGAAATTAGGGCGATATCCTATAGAGAAATATCACTATAATTAACTGTTTTCAACTGATGATAAGTTTAATTGATATATTTCCATTCACAATCAGAATAGTCTTTTATTTCAATATTTCTGTATTTCTTATTGGGTTGAATGAACAAGGAAGTCAGTACAAATTTTTCTTCTGTCTAGACGACCATCACAGTATATATAACTGGATAGTATAGTAACTATTTTTCCTATCATTAGTCTTACTTCTCGCAGATCGATAATATCTATTTCAGACCTCTCCGCTTTATTCCGTGCATCTTATTCACTCCTAAGTAAATACAATTCTAAGGTTACATTCCGTTAAAGTGTAAAGATGTTTTTTAGAGCGACTTCGAAATTGTTTCAAATTTTAACTTCACCCATTAAATCTTAGAGCCTGTAAAATCGAAGAACAAATAATTTTATGGAATATTTATTTTTTACATATATATTATATTGTCAGCACCAGTTTATTAAAATCACTTGTGTTTAGTTTTAAAGCTCACAATTCAGAAGTAGAACTTTATTAAGTAAAAGGTACATCTATATCTATATATAATATAAATATATATATAAATACGTAAGCAATATTTTTGCGGTACAATTTTGAAAAATTTGCTCCATCAAAAGTGTGGCAATATGTATATCGTAGGATAGGTCTTGAGTATTAGATGTGCCGAAAAATACTTTTTTTGAATTTTGACGACTTTTTAGAAAAAAATGGCAAAAATGTGATAGATTTGTTTTTTAAGTTGTTTGTTCGGTTATTTTGTTTTTTTTTAAGTTATTTGTTTCACAATTTAAAATCAATCTATATCAATTAATTAAACTCTGAAATAATGTGTTGTAGCTATTTGGTTGGGAGGTCTATTTACAATGGCCGAATTTCGGCCACTGGGCGATTCCTAGTTCAAAATATATTCATCAATTCATTTATAAACCTTTTAAAAAATCGAGCTTACTGGTGGTGGTAATTTACATAACTTTCAGTAGTAAGAGTAAGCTGTAAGTGGCATCAAATGGGTTAATTATGATAAAAAATTTTACAAAGGACAATCGATAAAATACCATATACCTTGAATTACTATTATTATTCTAAACTTTCAAGAGTATGCTGAAATGCTCAGATAAGAATATTTTAAAATTGTTTTTGTAGTAATATAAGCATGGATGAATTGCATTTTTTTTTACATAAAAACAAAGAAATGATATTAATTACTAAACAAAAAATCTATTGCTACTCACTTGTTTTGATCGGCTAATCTCTGATAAAGTTGTTTGCAATCCAATAATCCTTAAATGTGGACACTTATTAGATCTAGCAGACATTTCAAAATGTTTGATCAAAACTTCTTTTTCGCTTGATTATCTTACTAGAAATGAATCAAAATAATTGAAGTACGAAACAGCTATTGTTATAGGTTTTCTTTTGTTTCATCAAAAGACCTTTGAAATTGATTTTTTTTGACGGAAAAACATAGAAATGTCATTTACAAAAAAAACTTACACAATCATTATATTTTTATAACATTAAAATATTTTTTATTTAGAAACACATTTTCAACTTAATCTTTTAACTTTTTAGCAACATTAACCATGACTTAATTTGTAACTTATTTAAATATAATTGAATGATGAATAGTGGAATATTTATTGTTTTAGTTTCAACAAATTATAATAACATCTACAAAATAATAATAATCGAATGATTGGCATGAAATGTAGTGTTCTCTGATTTGAAATTTGTAGTTTAAATAAAGTTCAGTGGATTATTTACAGTATACCTCTGTTTGCACGATGCAGTGTAGGGTTCTACTCTTCCGATTTGGTGGTAGGGAAACATTTTATCTTCAAAAACATTGAAATTATTCCTACTATTTTGGATGTTTTGTGGTGTATCGTCCAACTAAAAATGTAAATAATTTTTTAAAATATATAGTAGTTTTTGAAATAATAGAAAAACAAAAATCTCTAGTTTTTTCATTATTCGATTTGAGATTCACTTTAAAACCGATGTTAAGGCGCGCTAACACTTGAGCTAAACTATGCGAACTATATTTTTAAAAAAATAGTGTTTTAACGCGAATAATATTTTTTAAACAAAATGCAATGAATGTAATGTTTCCTTTTTTATTTTTTTTTTTTTAAATGTTTTGTTTCCGTAATGTTTTTTTGTATAATTACGTTGCATACAAAAAACATAGTTCGCATAGTTCACATAGTTTAACTCAAGTGTATAGCACGCCTAAGAATTTAGTTATTTTTCTATGTTAAAAGTTTCTTATTGACGACTGGTAAAGTGATAACAGCGCCCTCTCTTAGCAAAATTTAAAAACTGTTAAATACGATCGAAAATCAAAATTCAAACGAAAAGTAAGTAAAATATTAATATTTATTCTTTTTCATTTGTTTTGGATAAATAATTTTCAAAAATATAAGTAGAAACGATTAAAATTAAAGTAACAATTAATATTTTTTAGGTTTTCTTCTCGAGTCTGCCAATATATGCAACACTTTAAAACTTTTGCTAAGAGCTGCACACAATCGGCAAAATAGTTTATAGCACATTTTGAGGAGATATTGAATAGTATAGCGGTCTGTATGTTGTTCATATTCATTTTTATGCGACACTTCGTCAATATTATACGGTTTTTTTAGAGACAACCCAATATTATAGGGAGGTTCTGGCCTTATTAATAAACAACACTTATGTAACCGTTCTAACAAAGTTAGAGTTGGAATTTAATTTTTCGTCAGTATCAACAAGGAACGGTAGATTATTAAGTTTTGCTGGTTCACCATTAACTTTCACAGATACATCGCGCCTGTGAGTGTTGAATTGATTTCCTATGCAAACTGTATGGGTGGCACAACTTCATCTTCCTTGCTGTTAGTAGGATAAGTATTTTCAAAGCCATCTTCTGATTTACTGGACGTATTAATTGATAAACTAGAAAATAAAATATAATTATATACAAGATTTACAATTATACATTAAGTTTCAAAAGTGTAGTACATACTTGTTAATTATATTTCACCTGACTTTTCTTGTCTTTGGCTTCCTAGTCATTATGCTTGATTGTGCTAAATTTTCTGAAGGAAAAGCATTTCTGGTAAGTAATTTTTCGTATATTCGCCCGTGGTAATGGGATTAGAATCTGTTCTTTCTTAAAATGCTTGCTACAGATCCAAAAGTTTTTGGGAATCTATTTTCCCATCCTTAAGAACATGTATCCATCCTTTAATGCTATTTTATTTAGCATGACTTTACGGGGAATATGATGCATGGACACGCCGTCTACATCATAGGTTTTGCACTGTGGTACGCCACAATAACGATTCGGTTTTACGTTTATTTTCCATTTTGCTGTTTAAAATAATAAATTGTGATCAAATTATAATAGATAATAGTGTTGCAACTTACATTTGAATAAATAAATACACCGATTGTTGCACAAATTTTAAAACTTTTAAATTTAACACAGCTTAAATATTTTTTGGAGTAAAAGTGTATTGTATTTGACATTTGTTTACAATTTGATCTTATTTAAAAGTTTAACATAAAATCCGCTAGAGCACATAGGGCATGTCGTCAATTATAAAATGTTTATCAAACTAGTTTATAATTAACACTGTGTTCCAATCCATGCTAGTTAGTACTAAAATTCTAAATTGAAATAGTCAAAAATTTAGTTGACTATTTCCACCATTTAATTCTAAATTATTATGCCTTATATAATCATATAATATAGCAACTCAATTTTTCATATTGAAATCTCCTCGTCGGACAGACCATATATAATCCCAGTTTTTAACATTAAATGAAAAAACAAACAAAACAATGTTTAACTGTCAATTTAGAATATATTTGAATTGGAACGATGAAATTGCCAATTTGACAGTTTTAGTACAATTTAGAATTTTGGTACTGAATAACATCGATTGGAACACAGTCACATCTTATGTAAGATCTGGGTCATATATAAGTCGTATGTATATCATTATTTCCCACTTGTTTACGTAAGAACATGACATAACAATAATGATATAACTATGACATAAATGTGATGTCTATGGAGATATTCGTGACGTTGTATAACCGGCAGGCTAGGATTAAAGATGCTGGGTGATTCACTTAGCCTCCGAGCATCGGAAGACAAGAGAGTGTCCATGAAATTGGTAATAAATGGGACATTGAAGCGTCTACAGCTAAGTCTTTCACCCAACTGAATATCTGAAAATAACCCGCCGGAAATATAACAGAATATCGGGATGCGTTTTAGTGTAGCCACAGGCAGTCATTTTTGCTCACGACTTTTGCTCAGACTGGGATGGGGTTTGGCTACCCGCATCTCGATGTAAGGGACTGCCATAAATAAAATAATACAACAAAACCACGACGGTTAAGAAAACAAAAATGGGAGGGCAATTCATTTTAAATGGACAGGCACACGTAGGGGGCAATGGGGAGAGAACCCAGAGGTTTAACGAACCTCATCTCACACCACAAGGATTTGAAATTAACACATATTTAAGTTATACATTTACAACAGCAGAGAACAACGGTATATTTTAAACATTAATTTACCTTATAATTTATAAGAACAAACTAGCTACAAAACTAAATAATAAAACTCATACCTTACTGCATCCTGATGAGTTGCTATTCGCCTGATGAAACGTCTCATAGAAACAATTTAAAACACCAGTTCAACTTCGTTTTCTGTATAAACTTTATTTGGACTAAAGATTTAGTTTGACACAAACGTTTGTATTTATTAATCTTTTGTTAATAAATTATGTATTAGTTTATATATTGGATATTTTCAACTTATAACTTAGTTTGATTTTTATATTATTATTAGCTCAACAAGTTCTCACATAAATCATATTTAGTTTATAATAGTTTTTGTTTTAACTACTGATTCAAGTAATTTACTTATATACTGTAAAGTAGCACTAATCTTTAAGTTATTTATAAACACCAGGCAATATTGTTTCTGATTAACTCTTGTAACTTGTTTCTAGGTTAATGAATTTTACAAATGTTGTTTTTGAATTGAATAGTAAAAACCAATTTAAACTGTTAGAGTTTATTTTCTTATTAGACACTAAAATACCACCGAAACAAAACAAACTCACTGGATTCAAATGGGGATGTCCCTATTTCAGAATCCTTTAAACTTAATCCTTTAAACTTAAACTATTTTCGTGTCAACATCAAACAAAACAAACAAATATCTCGAATTCAAACGGAATATCTGTCCGTTTCAGAATTCTAACCTCGACTCCCCGATTAAACCAATAAATTTTTTTCCATTAGTAAAAAAAATTGTTTTAAAAATTTTTTGCCAATTAATTAAAAAAATAGAATAAAATTTGTAATTTGATTGGTTTTCAAATTACAATCAAATAAAATTCAATTTACTTACACACCAAGGTTAATGAAACTTAATATCGACACATTAATTAGTTTAACATAATTCATGTGTCGTCAATTAGTTCATTTACCTTAGTTTTGTGTAATAAAATTGCAATGTAATACAATGCAAATTTTTCTTCCATCAAATTTTTGTCGATTGTAGAATGTGAACCAATTTTCATTTTCAATTTTAGATAAATTTTGAAGAAGGTTTTTATGATTTTGAAAAGTAATCCAATTAAAAGAATGGGGAGATGTGACAAATGTAAAGAACATGGATAGGAAAGATTTTCCATCCGGCACAGTTGTTATGTCATTTTGTGATGTATTCTTTTTTTACTTAAAAAACAAATTTAATAACAATTAAACAAAGAATTAAGAGAATAGAGGAAATGAAACTTATGTATATATACACAAAAATATTTGAAGTTATTTTTCCCTCTCATTCATGGAGTTCTAATTGTCAAAAAATGTAAACATTTTTAAACGTTTGTTTTGGTTTGGTTAAATTAGTGATTTTATTAATTAAAGTGTTGATATTTCGGTGAAATTATAATTAATATGAAAAAATACTTTTGATTTAATAATAATTCAAAAAAGTTTTTAAAGAAAATAAAAGATTTAAGTGAATAAATTGAGTAAAACTTAAATATGATGTGTGTCACAAAAACTTGTAAAAATGGTCATATCAGTAAAAAGAATGGGATTTCTTTTCATAGGTAATTAATATTGAAATCATAATATATTTTTCGATTAATAAGTTTTAAGTTACTTTAATATTTTCGCCAAAAAAAATAATCTAAAATCAATGTAAAAAATAACAAAATTCTTGGAGTTTTAATTGTCAAACTATTGCCTTATTTGTCAAATTATTGTTTTCATTTTTTTGCTTTGTAGTGGCGTCTCATTTGTTTATATTAATTTTGGGGGCAAAACATATTAAAATTTTGAATGAAAATAGTTGAAAAAATTTATGTAATTAAAATTGTTATATTTTAATATTAAATTTAATTATTTTAATATAAGTTGATTTTTATGTTTTGATATTAATTGTAACGTAATGTTTTAATATTAATATCAATTATACAGATAGAATTTATAACCCACATACAACAATTTCAATAGATGCTAGACTTGTACATCGGGATAAAAGCGATAAAGCAACTGATTGGAAGTATTTAGCAAGTGCATTAGAAGAACATAGAACAGATTGTACTTAGAATAATGTAAGTTAATAAACATCGGTTTTTTATCAAATAAAATTTAATAGAACAAATCTTCTAGCTAACGGATGGTTTGATGTACAGTTGCTGAAAAGTGAAAACATGGTTTATTACATCATGAATAGAAATTTACTAAATCTTCGACTACCTGTTGCTTCAGATCAAAAAATAAATTTAAATAACGGTCACTTAAGGAATATCATCAATTAATGTGAAAAAAATAAATAAACCCCACAATAATAAAATTATTTACGGCGTCTCTACTAAAATGCATGTGTGTTAGTAAACATTTATTGGTGTGCAAAAAATGCTTCAAATTTTTATATCAATTTCACTTCCTTATTCTCTTAATTCTTTGCAATTAAACAAAAACACTTACCCGTCAGTCAATCATTGATAACTACTTACCTACTATTCTATAACCTGCTAGGAAGCAATAACTAACTATTCGCAAAATTTTTCAAACTATATACATTTAAAATGGATATACTTCTAGTGAAATTTAACAAAATCATAATAAGGTCATATTTAAGTCCAAATTATGACATCATATCAAAGTCAAATTTAAGATCAGTGTGATGTCATGAAAGCATCATATAAATGATACCAGGATATAGTCATGACGAGTGTCAGTTTTATGTCAAATTTACGTAACAACTACATCACATATATATGACGTTCGTGTGATGTCATATTTACGTCTTGTGTTCACTGGGTATATGTATATATATATATATATATATATATATATATATATATATATATATATATATATATATATATATATATATATATATATATATATATATATATGTATTATATATATATATATATATATATATATATATATATATATATATATATATATATATATATATATATATATATATATATATATATATATATATATATATATATATATATATATATATTATATATTAGACTGGTCGTTAAAAACTAAATTTCCCGAGACGCCCCCTAGAAAAATTCTTTGTGGTCAAAAAACCACAACGGCATTATTTTTTTTTTTTTAATCAAAAGAACACGTGCCGCAAAATCGTTGAAGTTGATTTTTTGAAAAATTCGTAGATTTTTTCAAATATCTCATAAAATATGCAGATGTCAAAAAAAATCACATAACCATTTTTGTAGGAAATTTAATTCTCTACAAAAAAGGTCCATGTCATTTTTTCCCGAAAACGTATAGTTCTCATGAACAAAATGATATTTTGAAAATGAACTTGTAAGTTTTCGTAATTTTTAAAAAACATAAAAAATAAAGATGACGAAAAACTCCTAATTTTCTTCTTATGCTATAGAATGAAATGTATAAAAAAATAATCGTGACAAAAAAAATCAAAATTAGTACTTTTTCGTCGAAATTTTCATCATTTGGTTTTACGAGTTTCGAAGAATTTCAAGTTTTATTTCAAAATATCATCAGAAATATAGGTTTTAGTAAAAAAATTACCTGGACCTTTTTTGTAGAGAATTAAATTTCCTGCAAAAATGATTATGTGATTTTTTTTGACATCTGCATATTTTATGAGATATTAACAATTTTATCAAAAAACAAACTTCGATGATTTTGCGGCACGTGTTCTTTTCACTTAAAAAAAAAAAAAAATAAAGCCGTTATGGTTTTTTGACCACAAAGAATTTTTCTTGGGGGCGTCTCGGAAAATTTAGTTTTTAACGATATATATATATATATATATATATATATATATATATATATATATATATATATATATATTATATATATATATATATATATATATATATATATATATATATATATATATATATATATATATATATATATATATATATATATATATATATATATATATATATATATATATATATATATATATAATATATCAGTGCCGTCTTAGCCCCAAGGCGATGTAGGCAATGCCTAAGGGCACCACGATTTGGGGGGCACCACGATTTAGGGTAGATCACGATCTGATCTGGTTAAGAAAAGCTAAAAAAACAAATACTTCTGTGTTATTTCGAACTATCGACCTTTTAAAAATGGTTTTCTGCTATAATGTATAATACAAAATCAATTATTTTCTGTTTTCTCTATGTTCTTACGTCTAATTTTGGCTGCAATAAAAGTGTCAATAACTTCATCGAAACTAATCGCGTCTAATACGCGTCGTTCAATGCAAATTAGAGATAATGCATTCAATTTGTCATCGGTCTTAAATAGTTTTTAATATACTTTAATTTTGAAAACGATCGTCCGTCAGTTACATTGGTTACAAAGAAACAAAAATAAATTCGGAGAAGGATTTCAATGTTAGGAAACGTTGCGGTTAACCCGTCTTTTATGATGGTTGTGTAGAAGGACGCATGCGTTTGACCAGATATATTAATCATGCCTTCGTCTAAAAATAGGTTGTGCTTTGCTAATTCGCATTTATTGATTAGATCGGACTCAGAAACATCCGCTTGATAAATAGCACATATTTTTTGCAGGCAGCCGTTATTTGATCAATATTTAAGCTATTTAGCATTACTAAAAAATGAAAATTTTCATAAAAATCACTATATTTGTTTCCTTATTTTCAACTCTGTCAATAAAGTTTCTTATAATTGGTAAAAAAAAATGCTGTCACGAAGTGCCTCCTTGTTTGTAATCGTTACCTGAACGGGTTCGCGCACTATCCTGTAAAATTTCTCTCAAAGAGTTGTCAGGGAGAACATATTCATTAAAATATATCTCACAATCATTGAAAAATCCATCGAATTCTGTTTTTAACGTTTCTAAAAAAAGAACTAAGGAAGTGAAGTGTTTTACGGTAGAAGATAAATCTAAACCCATCGCTTGCAATTTGGCATTCACTAGGTTGGATTTATACAGTATCTTGAACCACGATTAATATTATTCTTAAGATAATAATACCTTTGCCTTCATTGCCGTGATTGGCAATATGTGTCGCCAGAAAGGGGTCATACTCGCAAATAAGTTCCAGTATGCCCAATTAATTGCCGTTGGTGCTTGAGCCGATTCACTACCACGGAACGAAAGACCTCTTGATGAAAAAAATTTTATGACCGAAACAATTCTGCGCAGGACTTCTCGCCAATAATTCATTTCAATCTGCTCTTGTTTTAGAAATTTCGCATCTAGTGCATTTGTTTGTTTCGCTCTGGTACGATACGCTAAATGGTTATTGGCATGATTTTTGCTAGTTTCATGCAGGCCAAAACGATAACTACATTTCTTCCAGTCATTAAAACCAGAAGTCCTGAACAATTCAATATTTTGATCAACTGTTCCAAATAATTTGCAGGAAAAACAAAGAACAGATTGTAATGAGGGCGAAAAAATGACCCAATCTCGGTCAACAACAGTTCCATTTGCTAGCGCTTGATATAATTCATAGAAAAGTGTCTATGGTCATTCGTGCGCATCTCTTTGAAGTTCAAATGAAAGTTTTGGCATTTTTCTGGGCCTAAAATGCACATATAAAAAATGAATTAAATCAAACCTTTTTTGGACCAGAATGATTGAAGGAATTTGAGTTCACCATCCGTATTCCATAGCGCAGCGCCTGATGAGCATGGTAACAACTCGTCTGACAATAATGAGTCGTCATCTGAGCCCAAATTCTCAAGTTGTTCACATTCATTAATGTTTTGTTTTTGTTCGGGATCTGGAACACTGTTAATCGATTCATCGTTTTTACCAGTAGATCCAGTTTTGGTGTCGTTTGTATCTCCTGATGCATTTGACCCCAGTCCGGACGACGACGAGCCACTGGAGCCGGCACAAAACAAGTTTGTTATTTTTGCTATTTTTGCAAGCAATTCGGCCTGTTTTCGTTTTTTTCTTCCGCTGTCTTTTTTTTTTTAGCATCACTAGTTTGAACGCGATTATAACAGGTATGTTGAACCCTCGACACTTTTCCAAAATCATCCTTATCGAGAAAAGTGCATCGGTGGTACCTCGGCCACGCCGGAAACCACACTGATATTCTCCAAACAGTTGTTCAGCAAAAGGGTTGATTTTGGATAGCAAAATGTAAGAAAATATCTTATATGCTGTGCAGAGGAGAGCGATTCCTCTGTAGTTTGCACATTGTAGACGATTACCTTTTTTATGGATTGGTATCAGCATAGCTGTGTTCCAGTCCTGTGGCATGGTTTCAGTCCTCCAGATCATTTGAACAAGTTCAAACAATCTTAAGGATAGAGTTTCACCACCACGTACAATCATTTCGGATGTTATATCGTCGATACCAGGTGCTTTATTGCATTTTAATTTTGACAGCGCCGCATCGAATTCCTCTCTGGTGGGTTCTTCTACATGTACCTTTGACGCACGAATAAGCTTTGCTCGTCGCCCGACTTGTTGCTGGTCACTTAAGTTGAGAAGATTCTCAAAATAAGCGGCCCAAGTATCTAAAATATTTTTAAGGTCTACTTGTAGCTCCCCATCTTCGTTTTGAATAGCAGTCGATCTAGTTTGAGGGCCTTTCTTTAAGGTTTTAACGTGTTGAAAGAAGTTACGCGATTGATGTTCCTTATTGAAGCTTTCAATCTCCTCACACTGTCTCTTCCACCATTCTCTCTTCGTTCGTCTACATAGCTTTGTAACGGCTTGTCTTGCCATTTTATAGTTCTCCTTCGTGGACCTGGTGTTGCGTCCTTGTAGACACTTCAAATAGCAATCTCTTTTGTATTGAATAGCGTCAAGGCATGCTTGATCCATCCATGGCTTCTGAGAGTGGTTCTGTGGTCGTCCAAGTATTCCCTCAGCAGCGCTTAAAACAGCATCTTTGAGCAAATACCATGACTTATCGACGTCTCCATTAATGGTTTCTGATTTATCCAATGTTTCGGCAATATGGATTTGATATCTCTCTTCTGTTTCAGCATTCTTTAATGATGAGATGTTAAAACGTTTCCGTTGATTGAATTTTGGAATGCCTGGATTTGGGAAGTGGAACCTTATCGTTGCACATACAAGGAAGTGATCACTTCCAATGTATGCACCTCTAAAGGATCGCACATCCCGAACGCTCGAAAAGAAACGTGGTTATTAGAACGTGATCAATTTGATTTCGAGTGATTCCATTCGGCGAGACCCAAGTCTGTTTATGAATCGATCGATGCGGAAAGAACGTACTGGCAATTCTCAAATTATTTGATAATGCAAACTCAGTCATTCTTTCACCATTATCATTCGAATTCAAATGCAGGCTGTTGGGACCCACCACATTTCCATAAGAGATATCTCTTCCAACCTGTCCATTAAAGTCACCAAGAACCAAAATGAAGTCGCGTGTGGGCGTTTGTTTCATAACCTCTTCCAGTGCTATGTAGAAATTATCCTTCTCGTCGACGGTCTTAGCTTCAGTAGGTGCATGCACGGCAATAAGAGAAATATTGTTATATGTCCCACGTACACGTAGGTAGCAGATCCTCTCACTGACCGGGATGAATTTCATCACGGCTTCTTGTATGCGTGCACCAACAAGAAAGCCAGTTCCAAATTCTCTTCGAGAAGGATGACCACTACAGTATAGAGAGTGACTATCCAAATCTTGTTTTCCGATTATCGGCTGTCTAATTTCTTGTAGAGCAATAATATCCATCCTATACATCTCAGCCTCTGTTTCCAGACTTATAAGAGCAGCAGGAGCGCTCAGGCTGCGCACGTTCCACGTTTCGATTCGGTCTGGACCTTTTTCACGTCCAGGTAAAATTCTGTTTTTTTGTCTGGGTCTGTTATTCTCTTTCTGATAACCAAATTTAACATATTAGTTTTTTTCCCGGGGTTAGGGTGTTAACCTTAGGCCCAACCCAAATTGTCGTGAATGGGTCCGTTCTGCATATTAAGGTCACCAGAAACAACCTTTTTACACGTTTATATAGCGAGCCGTTTGATTCAAGACAGACGCCCGCTCCAAGCCGCCCCTGACATGGAGAACAGACGTTTGAGTCGCATTGGTTGTAAGGCGCCAATTCGCCGTGATGTAGCGTCATTGACTAAGCAGTTTTTACTCTGCTTGTCTCCAATACACCAACCTAATTCTGTCTTCACTAGCTACTAAAACTAAAGTTAAATTTTGTTAGATTTTTTTATTCGTCTGTATATAGACAATTGTATGTTGTAAAGTATTTTACGGGACAATTATGGATTTTATGTTTTTAGGACTGTAAGGTTTATTCATATAAACCCAAAAACTGATTTCGAATTGACAGATTCATATGATTCACAAATATACTTGACATTTTTGTCGCAAATTATTTTCTAATTGATTGGAAACAGTCAATAATAACTACACAAGTGACTTAGGATTGTACGAGGTAATAATATTCCTACTAACCTTCGAAAATTCACTAGTGTGGTTGAGAAATTAATCATTTTCTAAAAACTAAGGTTAATAGTCACCTCAAAAACGAAAAAGAGGACAAAAAATTAACAAAAACAAAACATTATATTCACCATAAATAGTTTGAGATTGAATTTCATTCAATTAAATTGCAAATAGATATAATTAAATATTTAAATTATAAAAAAAATATGATATATGAAATAAGTTAAATATGCCTAATGTAGTTAATATTATAAATAAAAAAATATAATATAAGGGTCGATTGTATGACTGCGGAAAGAATATAAATCGTCGTTTGTATTGTATGAATCAGGATATAACAACAAATTAATTCGAGAATAAAATTCTATTCTCTGATTTATTCTCTTTTTCTTGTATAAAACAATGATAAAACAATTTGTATTTTTCTCGACATGCGCATAGCAGGACAATTTTGTTTTGAATTTGGGGTTATTTTTGAATTTAAATTTCTGCGTTTCTAAAATTTGTTTTTTGATATAAATTAATAGTAAAATAAATAATATTTTTAATATAATTTTAATATATTCAATTTAAGTTTTGAAATTATCTTTTTTTATTTATAATTAAATTTGTTTAATAGAGTAAGTAAAAGAAAAAGTATTGCCACTTATAAAATTACTGCTATAAACAAATTCTATCCGTTAAATCTTCGGATGAAGATAAAACTTTATTCTCGAATTTTTTTCTATCCATCCTTGTTAATAAAATCGGCCCTTAATATTTTTTCTGATTGGTGGGCCCTTTCTAGCAATTCCTTGTTTGTTTCGATTTTCGTCACAAAATTTTCAAAAAATGTTTGCAAATTCTTTATATTTGCAAATAGAATAACATTAGTTGCCTGTTACCATGTCCACAAGAGGAGCTACTGCATATGATTTTTTTTATTAATGCTGCTTTACTCGTTCATACAAAAGTAATAATTCTAAGGTGTAACACTAGATTTGAAGCTTTAATAAAAATATATTTTACAATTTTGTTTTGTAATTTTATGGGTAAGTAATAATCTTAAATTACCAGTAACAAGAAAAGAGGACAAAAGATACGAAAACTAAAATATAAGGACAAAAAGAGACAGTCGGCCAAAAAAGAGGACGGAAAAACAGAATCCTTATAAAAACATAAAACCCATAACTGTCCCTTAAAATACTTTACAACATACAATTGTTTATACAGACGAATATAAAAATCTCTAACAAAATTACATTTATATATCAAAATTATATATACATATTGGAATTTAACACATCATTATCTTACAAATTTTTTCATCTATACCAAATATGTTGTTGGTTTGCAATTGTATGTAATACATGTTTCTAAAACTAAGTGATGATAGTTGATAACTAAAAAAGCTCAAAATTACGAAATGGAATTCGCACAAATACTATACAAAGAAGCATAGCTTATGTATAATCAAACACGGATGGCAATCATGATAAACAAACTAATTAAAAATGGTGGCGATTTTCAAACCGCGGTAACAATGCATTAATACCGATGAATTAAATGTATCTTTCCGCCTGCAGGAACATATGTAAAATTTAAAATTTTGGATCTATGGGTGTTACAACACCGCTTACTTTAGTACCTGCCATAAGTAAATCAGATAACTTGAGATATCGTATACCACTGGCCATGGCAGTAAGATGTCACTGATATAAGGGGATGTGATATTTTAGTGGTGGTAGCGGATGAACTTTTTTCAATCAATTTTCTTTCAAATAAAATATGTTGGGTAGTAGAAATTACAATGTGTGTCACAACAACACATAAGAACCTTTTAAGAATAAGGTCCCACAACAACATGCTTCTAAGGTGTTGATAGACGCAATTTTTTTATTTTTTTTTTAAAGAATGAACTTTTTTGCTTGCTCGAAGAAATGAGCTTCCATATAACTATTATATATGCTGGATTGAGGAAAACAATGCGTTACATGATCTTGGTATATGCTTCTAGCACTAGAATAATTAGTAACCCAATTTTAGCTTTGTTCTTGCAAATTTGAAAAAAAAAGTATTTTATTTTTATTTCCTTCACCCTATGATGAAATATTGCCCTATGTCGTACATTATTATGTAAAAGGATTTAATATTTAGTTTTTATTCTTGAAAAAGAATATAAAAAATCAAAAATAAAAGAAATTTGCGTCCATCAACGTCTTAAAAAGCATGATGTTGTGACATCTGTCTTAAAATGTTTTTATGTGTTGTTGTTGTAGCAACGTGTTTGGTGCTAATCCTCCGGCTCCATATCCAGGTTCTCTGCTACTGCCCTTGGGCTGTACCACAAATCTTCCTTCGTCAAGTTGGTTTTATTTTCAGGACAATTGAATAGGTGGTCTACATCGTGTTGCCCTCACATGCGGGACACTTATCAATAATTTCAGGTTCAACTCTGCTCATGTTTAGAATGCGTGACTAACCGGATCTTAGTTGTGCTAGGATGGATCTGGTGCTACGGGGTACGTTTTTCAAGATGGAGGCTTCTCTAGATGGACGGGTCTACGCCCCAGAAGCACTCGGAATTCAATTCCGACCAAGGACCATCAAACAATTTCGACGGAAGGTGCAAATCCGACGCTCCATTTTTTTTTCTATGCGTTGTTGTGACACATATTGTAATTCCAAATATGTCAAATATTTTGAAATTGCACAAATTTTTTGGAAATTTTCGGTGAAAAAAATGATGAACATTGTCATTGAAGCTACAATTTTAAATGGAAATTTCGAAGGAGAAGATGTAGTGTTGCCACGTATTCCAATAATCCCAACAGATATGGCATTTGAATTTAAACGTTTAGTTTCCAGTGCAACTCGATTTTTGCAATGAGCATCATCAAAGCACAAGGACAGTTACTGCAAGATTTGGAGAATCCGTGCTACTCACGTGGACAACTGTATGTGGCTGACGCGATAGGAAAACCTTCTGATTTCCTGACCTTCACTAGACGGAAAAACAAAAACTATAGTGTACCCATAATTACTCGAATAAATAAATAGAATTGAAACGACATTTTGAAATTCTTTCCATATTAAAATAAATAAGTTGCAATAAAAGTGACACAATGTAAATTGAATGTTTTCATAACGAGTTTTCCTGAATTTCCTTTCTTATGAGATAGCGGCAATATGCGACTGGCATAATGTTAAATAAACAAAACTATTTGGTGTAAAAAAATATAATTTTTAGAGATTTTGTGAGTGATTAAGATCAAAAAATTATTGTAACTCACTTGAATTTTACAATTTGAAAACATTTTTCATTTTCTCTCAGAAAAACATCTTTAGAACAGTGAAGTGGAGTTTTTTCTGAGAAACTTCAAACCATACCTTTGAATTGAAAAAATTCCAATTACTTCTTTACTTACTTGAGTTTAATTGATCTCAAAAATCCCCAATCTTTAGAACAGTTTTTGTGTGTTTCGTGTCGGGAACAAATACAATGCATGAGCACTGTGAACATTTGTGAATCTATTTTTGTTCTGTTCTACATTTAGATGACACACCTCTACTGATTCAACAAGTCATTGAAATTTTTTTAGTGCTTGCTTAAAAACATATTTGATTGCTAATTTTTCATATATCCTCCGAACTGATCAGCTAGAGTACTGATTATTTTTCATTCATATTTTTAAAAAGAAAACTTAAAAATTATGCTATCATTCCTTTTACCACTTTTTGAAATCATTGCTACTACGTCAACAAAATGTCTGCGCACAAACTTTATTTATAAGCATAGCCAAGCACGCCGGGTCCTGCTAGTATTTAATAAAACAAAAAAATAATTTATATTGCTACAATATTATTTTGGTCTTTAAGTATACAAATTCTTTGTTTTAATTTGTTCTTGCTAAATCTCAACGCATCTGCCACTGACTAAACATTTGGATGTGGACTGCGGCGTTTATTTCCTGCACGCACTTCTGTTTCTTGAAGGTAAACTAATAAATTGAAATAGTTCTATATTGTTCTTTTTCCCGGTTTTCATCATTATAGTACAATATTCGGCTCAAAAAATTCGATTAATCTAAGCATATAACAGATCTGAAATCGACAAATAATTTGTATTATGCTATCCAACTTTAAATGTCCGACTGCGACTTATATATATTTTAATTCTATAAGAACACTGATATTTGCAGGAGGTGCATCAAACGTAACCCTAATCAGTTCGACGTCTATTTGTGGTAAATTTTTATGCACAGCTCGATAATTTTTTAAAAATTTTATCTAGTTTATTAATTTCAAAATATCTACTGGCATCTTGGAAAGCGATTCGCATAAGTCTAGCGAGTTCGTTCCTCTTAATTGAACTTGCTATCGTATGTTTCTCTCGTCAAGCGTTTGCTTGTTTTTCAAAGCTTTTCCATGGCTTTTGCAATGGTTGTAAAATCTAGTTGGACTTATGCTTTTCTACAAACCGCATAAAGTTTGTTGTTGTGATATATCCAAATTAAATTTGTGGTAGACATAATGTGCGCTTGATGATCGGCTGTTCAAATTTAGAGCAAAATCTTTTAAAAAAATTGAGGTGTTATACTGGCTTTACAAGATTTAGTTTTCTCCATGCGTTTTGAAATTAACTGGAAAAGGAGTTTGAACCATTGATTTGAGTAGGGACTGCCAAGGATTTATCAGGCATTTTATTACTTTGAAGTTGTTTTAACTTGTCTTTTAGAGATGTAATTTGCCTCATATTTCGACGTCGTTGTTGATGAAGCTGTTTGATTTTGATATTTTTTTTAAGAATGCTTTTTTGTAAAACCTCTACTTTTTTTTTTAAATCGTTATCGTCACACGATGTTGTTGTTTCCAGCGCTTTTTTCAATGTGACTTTTTTATAGTTTTCCCAATAATCATTGAATTCTATTTTTTTTTGTGTACTAGAGTCGCTTCCAGTATCGGAAGAGTAACTACCGGGTGGATACTGATTTAAGGTAGATAACGTAGTTGTTCTTGCAGGAGCAGGAGAAATTTTGAATACAGGTTGCTCAGTATTTTTATTTACAAATAATGGGTGGTTCTAAAATTTAAAAAATAATCAAATGATTTAAACTTATTATAAATAACATTATGTGTACCGTTGGTGTAGGTAATACTCCTACATAGGGATGAATTAATGTATACTCTTCGGGCTCTACTTTAAGAATCAATTTGGTTGCGGAGTTGATAGAAATATCCACTACTTCACTCGAAGTAGATGGAACTAATACTTTATTCATGTCAGGAACGTTGTCTAACTCATTTTGTTCTTCTTTTATTGTTGAATCAACATTACTCTGTCATAAATCCAAAAAAATAAGAATTAAAAAAAAAATTAGCAGATAATTCATGTAGGAATGTAGAGAATAACAATGTATACCGCTTGTGAAGGTAGTACAGCTACGAAAGTTTGAACTACTGAGTTTTTTTGGTGTTCTACTTTAACAATTGGTTCGGGTGAGCAGGCGATAGCAACTGTTTTTTTACTCATATGAGGAACGTTGTTGAACACATTATGTTTTTCGTTTATTGTTGGAACATTACTCTGTAAAAGTTCAAAATTATGAAAATTATATATTAGTCACCAGGCCTTCGCCCCTTACATTTGATGATTACCACATATTTTATACTTCGTGAGGTGCCTGTCCTGGACGAGTCTTTTCACGATTCAACTTTTGCATCTGAATTTTCCTTGAGTCGGCCGGTTTTTCGTTCAAATTTAAAACAATTTTGTTTTTTATTAATGGGGTTGCAAACTTGTTTTAGAAAACGTAGGTAATCTTGTTCGGCAAAAATTTGTATGCTATTGTCGAGTCCGACAAACCAAACATGCCAAAATTTCAATTGTCGGAATCGACAATAGCGGATAAATTATGTCGGACAAGGTTACCCTCGTTTTCTAAAACGAATTTCCACATCCCTATTAATAAAAACAAAATTGTGGTGGTAAATTTATAAACCCCCTATGGCAGTCGCCATGTTTCGGAGTCTGCCGAACGAAAAAGCGGGCGAATCGAGGAAAATAGCAGATAAAAAAATTTTCGACAGGCGCCCCACGAAGCATAAAATATGTTGGAATCATCACATGAAAGGGGCGAAGGCCTGGTGACTATAACAATTACAAATGTTACTTCTATTATGTAAATATGTCGGTAATTTATTCAATTTGTAAATAAGAAACTTACAGATGAGGAAGTTAAAACAGGAATAGCGTATTTTTGAAGCTTTCTTCTATTTTTGCTGTTTACAAAATCAGATTTTGCAAAGTGGTCTGAGCAAACCACATCCATCTCACTAGGTGAAAATTCTTTCATGTTTAAAACGGAAAACCATTTGTTTCTCAGATTCTGGTTGCTTGGAAATCTTACAAAAGAAATAATACATAAATTTATTTGAAGTAGTAGTAATATTAGTATTTAGTGTAGTAGGAATTACAATATGTCCAGCAAATTGCTTAGAACGCGGTGTTGATGGACGCAATTTCTTTTTAAGAATTTATAACTAAACAATAAATCAACATATAATAAAATACGGCATAGACGAGGTTTAAAAGGTTTGAAATTAGCAAAAAAAAAGTTTGACGTAATATATCGTGTTATTTTTGATCATTTTGCACAACCGAACACTTCCATGAAGGTGCTTTTCTTCGAGCAAGCAATAGTCAATAGAGTGGTATCATCAATAGATATTCCATAACTAATAAGTGTAAATAAAATTCCTTGTTGTAGTACTTCGCAATTGAGTTTTTGTTATTGATAAATTAACTAATTTGACTATATTTAATTTATGTGCTCGATCCAAATTTAATTATAACATAATCTTCAGGAGCTTACAAAAAACTTGTAAGAGTTTTTTGTTAGTTCCTGAGGATGATGTTATAATCGAAATCGGATCGAGCACATAAATTAAATATAGTCAAATTAGTTAATTTATCAATAATAGAAACTCAATTACGAAATACTACAACAAGAAATTTTATTTACAATTATATTCATCATGTTTCGCCAAGTACCAGCGGTAAAATCCATCGAATTTATTTCCCATAACTAATATTGATGGTACTGTCGTTGACTATTTAATAGAGTTCATCCGCCAACACCTTCAACATATCACCGAGTGTATGCAAATCTGTGAAACCATGTTTTTGATGTTGATTTTACTCTCTGATAAACTGAATTTCCCTCTTGTAAGCAAGTGATTGTGAATGCTTTAATTTTGTTTTTCTAAATCTTGTTTAGGCTGCCGATTAAAAATCTTAATTTTATAGAACATTAAATAGGAATTTACTTTAAAAAAGATAGATGCAAGTATAATTTTCCCTTCCTAAAATTTTATATTGTACGCCTTGGGTTTGTTGTCATTTAACATAGAATATGTACGTAAAAAACTGAATGGAATTTGTTGGGAGGTTATGTCTAAAAGAAATGTTTGTCGAAAACATCACAAAAACAGGATAAAACTATGTAGCTTAAAATATTAAGTACATATTTTAAAATAATTACTCACTTGTGGAATGAATATTCGGTTTTTTTCTTAACTTTGTGGTTTTGACACATATTGACAATACACCTCATATTTATTGTTTTTTAACGTTTATACAATTGCAAACACAATTACAGAAAGATCACCAATCACAACTAAAGTTTTAGACAATAAGGGCCGATTGTATGAACAAGGATGGATAGAAAAAAATCCGAGGATAAAATTCTATCTTCATCCTAGGGTTCTTTTTTTCGATTGTATGAACACGGATAGATTAATTTTTATTTTTTGTTTTTATTGCAGTTTATAGCATTTTTTTTATAAGTGGCAATACTTTTTCTTTTACTTTTCTATTAAATAAATTTCAAAATTGAAATTGAATACACATATTAAAAATATTATCTTCTTCTTATTTTTTTATATATTAATACGCTAGATTAAAACTTTGTGGAGCATAAGGCTTTTTTATTCGCAGATGGATTCAATTCAAATTTTCACAGCTAACTGATATTAGTGTAACCTATATTGGGATCCGGATTCAAACAAATCGGATCATAAATAAAAAAGTTATTATATACGGAAAACTTTTTCTATACATATGCATTATAAGTTTACATACATATAAAAATATATTTGCTATCGAACAACGAACAACAAAAACGAAACTTAAAACTTTAGTTTGTTATTCTTTTTTATATTTAATTTTTTCTCAGCTGTTAGTATATTTATTTCTTTGAATGTGAATAAACGTACATATTGTTTTTCTATGTTTTAAATTTCATTTCGAATTTTTTCTTATGCGTAAGATAGGTTTTGAGTTAGATCGTGTGAATCCTTTTGTTCGTTCTTTTAAATCAATGCATGAATTTTGTGAAAGACCTGAGAATGTTACTGCTGATGTGTCAATGGTTATAAAAGTTAACAGAGAATGTGATATTCGTCGTTTTAATGATGCTGTTCAAACTGATGTGGTTGCTATTTTTAAAAATGATGAATTTTGTTAAATTTGTCAGATGAAGATAGAATTGATGGAAATGAAATGATTAATAAATTTGTATGTACTGAAATCCCTGATCCCATTCTTTTTCCTAAATTACATGAATATGTGAAACGTCATATGATGCATGAACCATGTGGTGCTCTAAATCCCAATTCTGTTTGTATGAGAGTGGTAAATGTAGTAATAATTTTCCAAAACCTTTTTCTGAAAATATTAAAGAATATGTGAATGGTTATCCTTTGTACCGTCGACGTGATAATGGTATGAGTGTTGATGTACGTGGTGCATCTCTTGATAATAGATATGTTGTTCCGTATAATATTTATCTTCTTGCAAAATTCAATTGTCATATTAACGTGGAAATATGTACGACTGTTAAAAGTGTGAAATATGTTTACAAGTATGTATATAAAGAGTATGATTCTGCCAATGTTGAATTGAGAGTGAATGGAGAGAATGCAGTGAATAATGATGATGCGATTGTGGGAAATGAAATTCAAGATTTTTTGAATGGACGGTATGTTGGTTCGACTGAAGCTGCTTGGCGCATATTTGAATTTCCAATGCATTTTCAATCTCATACAATTATTCGACTTGATTGTCATTTGCCTAATAGACAAAATGTTTATATCAGGAATGGTAATGTGGCTGGCACAGTCGCAAATGTATCAAGAACAAAATTGTTAGCATTTTTCCATTTGAATTCCATTGATAATTTAGCTAATGAGTTTTTGTATACAGAATTAATTATGTTTGGTATGACCAAAGTAAATCGTGGAAAAGAAGACAACGTGGGGCTGATAAAGTTGTTGCTCGATTATATATGGTTACTCCAAAAGATATAGAATTGTTTCATATGCGTTTACTTCTGTTGCATGTTCGTGGTCCAAATTGCATAATGTTTTCAAATTACCAATTCCATTATTAGAGAATTCAATGCCAAATATAACTCCAAACAGTGTACATGGCACATATATTAATAATGCATCAATCATTACTAGGAAGGCCCGGCGTGCTTCGCTACGCTTATAAATAAAGTTTTTGTGTAGACATTTTGTTGACGTAGAAGCAATGATTTCAAAAAGTGGTAATGAGAAATGCTAGCATATAATTTTTAATTTTTCTTTTTAAATATATGAATGAAAAATAATCAGAACTCTAGCTGATCAGTTCGGATATATGAAAAATTAGCGATCAAATAAGTAACTTATTACTTATTACTTAATAAGTAGCGAAGCACGCCGGGCCTTCCTAGTTTTTAGTATTAGCTCCGAAGAATGATTACTTTTAGAACTGTTTCGAGTCCGCAACATTATATTTTAGCGGCCTAGTACTTAAAGTCGTTATGACAACACTTTAGCAGATTCAAAATTTGTTTTCATTTTATATTAGAATTATTTTCAAATTATAATCACAATTGCTTTGATAAGTTTTGTTCAAAAATTAAATTTTTAGGTACGCAAGAATACAAATTAAGCAATAAATTAGAAAAAAAAATCTTAAGAGGTAATACAAAAAAACGTTGCATGAAACACGTACGCAAATGGCTTTAGCAGACTTATCTTCATACTACAGACTCGGCTAGCGCCTCGTCCGGAAACATTACGATTCGTCCGCTAAAACCATATTTTGCGTACT
Organism: Diogma glabrata; assembly: GCA_963693315.1. Taxonomy (NCBI): domain Eukaryota; kingdom Metazoa; phylum Arthropoda; class Insecta; order Diptera; family Cylindrotomidae; genus Diogma; species Diogma glabrata. The sequence goes on from OY856187.1 coordinate 146,043,436, forward strand.
TGTTACATAAACTACTATTATTTTACCATTAATTTATATCAAAAAACAAATTTTTGAAACGCAGAACTTTAAATTCAAAAATAACCAAAAATTCAAAACAAAAATTTTCTGCTATGCGCATGTCAAGAGAAAAAATAACAAATTGTTTTATTCTTTGTTTTATAGAAGAAAATAGAAGATAGATCAAACTTCAAAGGATAGATCAACAATCCTCGGATAGATTTTTTAATCTATCCTGATTCATACAATACAAACGACGATTAATCCGAAGATTTATCTTCTATCCGCATTCATACAATCGGCCCTAAATATCTAAGGAAGAGTATAGCCCTATTCCGGTACATCGTGAAATAGGAATTGAGAACTAAATAATAGCATTTTTTCATAAATAGTATTCCGTGTCGCGGAAAACAACAAATTCGCATTAGAAAAAATTTCTTTATTTCATTTATTGCACTTTTTTCTCAATTCCCAGGGAAATTCCGGAATAGGCGTACTGGTTCCTGCTTTTAAAAAAAGATAATAGATAAGCTTACATATTTTGTGGTCGTTCCTTAGCACGAGAAGCTACTTCCAATAAAGCTTCTGATTTTGATACCTAAAATTGAAACAAGTTATAAATTTTAGCCAGAAAAACATTAAAAAACTAAATACTTACATTTATGTATAACGAAGGTATTGCCGTAACTTTTATTAATTTATGATTAGAAAAACATTCAACCTCAAAATGGTCTGAGCAAATCCGTTTTTTTTTGTAATCAAATGTCGTTTTATCCTCACCAATAGCTTCGATCCATGCCTCTGCATGCATTTTTATTGCAGGAAACCTACAACGATATTAATAGAGAAATTAGTTTTAGAAATTCGATTTTAATTTATGTTTAACAATAATTCGACTAATAAACTACTAATAAATATATAAACATCGTAGTTAAATTGAAAATCCTCATCACATATATATATTATGATACATAAATCCTTATTTTCATAAGAAACAATGACTTTATAACATGCCTGTGAATCGGCGTGACAAACAAAATTGTTTTTATGTTCTGGCAACCTTATGTTTGAGACGTTAAATGTAAAATTAAATTAGAAAATAATTAATTTTGTCACATAAACTCATTTTAAATATTAAAACTTTGTACTAAATTGTGTTTTGAACATGTTTTATGACAATATTCTTACCTGTGATACGATATTTTAGCAGCAAAATGCTTTGTATATTTGGGAATATTTTTGCATGTTTTGATGCAGCACGCCATTTTTATGAATAAATAACTTTTTAAACACCAAAAATTGTTTTGAAAAAAACAGTTTAATTATTAATTAGTATAAATATTGATTAGTATAAATTTAATTACAATTCTGTATTTTAAGAACAAAACTTTAGTTTGTTTTAAAATACGATGTAAACAAATGAAATGACATTGACAGTAAGTGGCAACCATTGAATAAATATTTAAGGAAGAGTAACTAGACATTTTGAGTGAAGCATCTAATTTTTAGTATTGGTGAAGTTTGATAGTGTTTGCATTTTAGCTGGGTGGTACTTTTTACAATTTGCATATTTATATTTTCATATAATATAATGCATATTTATATTTTCCATATAAATTTAAAAGCCTAATATGTTTGGATAAAATATTTCATATATAAATATTTTTAATTGTCCATAAAACACAAATTTTAATCATATTGAATTACTTTAAGAACACCTTATATTCGGCTGTGATTACGTTTGAAATATGGTTTGACAACGATGGATTAAGAAAAATTACATTTATGTGGGGTAATAAAATATAAAATTAAACTAGAAAATAACAGTTTTTGTAAAGCAAATACTTTATGTTTTTGTTAAAACATCATTCTAAACCCTTTTTATGCGTAGTATTAGTCAAAATATTCTAATCATTGATATGAAATTCGATGATCAAATTTCAATGTATTTAAGGTTATTTGTACATATTTTAATGCAACACTTTATTTTTATGAATAAACTACTGCACAAATACTAATAATTGTTTTGTATAACGTTAATTTAAACTTTAATTTTTATAAATTTTGTTTAATTTGAATATCTTAACGTAGAATTTTGGATAAAAGCTATCATTTTATTTTAAAATACATAACGAAATATGTCAAATGTCATGGATGAAGAACGCACAGATATACAAATTACATACTTCAAAAAATATTCGTGTAGCCACACGTAATTATTCTTCCTTATATATTTATTCAATGGTGGCAACCTAACGAAACATTAAAAAAATGCTTTACCGATTATTTGTGAACGTACCCCAGTCAAGAAACTGTAATCGAAATCGTTTCGTAATCGATAGTTTCGAATTGAAGAAAAAGAGGCATACTTATTATTTTTTTGTCATCTCACTCTAATTAAAAAATATGGGGTTTTGACATTTAAAATTGCACATTTTTCATTTACATAGCTGCGTAACATATATTTGATACATCAAATATAAACCGTTGATAAATAAAACAATGTAAAGTCAAAATCTTGTGTACAATATAATATATTTCAACAGTAAGTACATTTTTAATGTTATGTGTATGTGGCGAACACTTATAAAATTTTTCAACAAATTTTTATTTCCAATCGCACATTCCTTGCTTTTGATTTAATTTTAAAAAAATCCATGAATGCGTTGAAAAACAATATAGTCAGTTTTTATAAAAAATTCATATGGCTGACAGTTAAAAAATTAGAACAACTAATTTAATTTAAAAGTTAATTTAAATAAATTGCATTACTGATCTATTAATATTTATATTATAACATATTGGAAGAAAGAATATGCCATACTTTCCGGATTATTAAACATATTATTCTTTAATATTGTTTTTGAATAAATGCTCGTATTTTGTTCTTATTAAAAATATGCTGCAGTATAAGAATTTACTTGAATAAATTTAGCAAGATATGAACTTGTTTACTATTTGTAAATAAATCTATGATGTGAATATTTGTTAATTATTATAAAGATAACACAATAAATGGAAATTTGATTCAGTGTGAAAATTTATTGTAACCATTTATATAAGAATTAAAAATGAACAAAAATATTTACTAGTTGCATTGTCGATCTAGAAGTCGCATAACTATTACATTCTACTGAAATCTTTTATTGCAACAATTTAATAAAAGTGGAATTTACATATGAACAGTGACAACAATTGAAATTAAATTAGATGAACTACATCAATCTATTAAACTCCATACAATTTTATTTAAATCAACTGGATTTGGAAGAAATCATTTCGTGTACAACTCAACAGCTACCGAAGATCTATTGCAACACATCTACAATCCGGATATTGATAACATCATTGAAACAATATCAGCTATAATTTGGTGACCCCGACGTGATGAACACGACATTGCTAAAACAGCAATATCCACACCGTTCGGACTCTTCGAATTCGTTCGAATGACATTCGGATTGCGAAACTCTGCGCAATCATTTCAACGGTTCATGCATTCATTACTTCGAGACCTTGACTTTTGTTTCATCTATATTGATGACCTCCTTATTGCTGCTAAGACTTTTGAGGAACACCTCACACATCTTCGAACTGTTTTCGAGCGTCTTTCAAACGCAGGTCTCATCATCAACGTTGAAAAATGCAACTTCGCAAAAAACAACGTTGACTTTTTAGGACATCACATTGACTCGACTGGAATTAAGCCGACTTTAGAACGTGTCGATGCGATCAACAATTTCGATCGTCCAGAAACCGTTAGGCAACTCCGTCGTTTTCTAGGTATGATTAATTTCTACCGTCGCTTCATACCTCACGCTGGTGGCAATCAAGCCATCCTTAATAATTTTCTTAAAGGTTCTAAAAAGAATGACAAACGAGTCATTCAATGGTCTGAAGACGCCATTCAAGCCTTCGACCTATGCAAGCGACAACTTGCCGAGGCAACCACTCTTGCCCATCCCTCGCACACTGCCCAACTTGCGGTAATGGTCGATGCTTCTGATAAGGCACTTGGCGCTGTAGTTCAACAAAATATTAACAACTGTTGGACTCCTCTCAGTTTCTTCTCTGTGCGACTTAATGAGTCGCAACAGAAATATAGTGCTTATGATCGAGAACTTCTAGCAGCTTACTCTGCTATCAAACACTTTAGATATCTCCTTGAAGGAAGAACCTTCACACTTTACACCGATCATAAGCCTCTTGTTTATGCTCTGTCGCAGAACCCTGCCAAAGCAAGTCCTCGTCAGTTCAGGCATTTAGATTTTATTAGTCAATTCACGACTGATATTCGACACATCTCTGGGATTGAAAACGTAGTTGCAGATACACTTTCTCGTATCGATCAACTATCAATACCAGAATGTATTAATTATAACGAAATTGCTGATGCTCAGTTCGATGACTGCGAACTAAAGGAATTAATGGACACTAGTCCCACACTTCAATTCCGATCTTTTCCGTTAACTTTTGGACAATCTTCGTCTAAAACAATTTTATGCGATACCTCTTCTGGTAACGCTCGCCCATTTATACCAAAGCAATTTCGTCAGTCTGTTTTCAATAGCCTTCATAATTTATCCCATCCAGGGGTTAACAGTTCCGTCAAACTCCTTACGGATAAGGTCATTTGGCCATCCATTAAAAAGGACGTTAAACAAATGGCACAGAACTACCTGGCTTGCCAAAAGGCAAAAGTTTCTAGGCACACACAATCTCCTTTGGGTAACTATGCCCCAACTTCACAACGATTTTCCGAGATACATATGGACATAATTGGTCCACTTCCTACTTCTGAGGACAAACGATATTGTGTCACAATTATTGACCGCTATTCTCGCTGGCCTGAGGCCATCCCCATCTCGGATATCACTGCTGAAACGGTAGCCTCAGCACTCTACTCTAATTGGATCGCTTGGTTTGGAGTACCTTCAGTAATCGTAACTGATCAGGGCTCCCAATTCGAATCCAATCTCTTTTCTGAGTTGTCTAAACTCATAGGTTTCGAACGCAAACGCACTACTAGTTACAATCCTAAATGTAACGGTCTCATAGAACGTTGGCATCGGACACTCAAATCTGCTATCATGGCTTACGACAGGACAGACTGGACAAGGATATTACCTTCAATCCTACTTGGTTTACGAACCACTTTTCGTGAAGATTTCCAATCTTCATCTGCGGAACTTGTTTATGGTACGCAAATTCGTCTTCCTGGAGAATTTTTCAGCAATAATACCAAGTTAATTCCTCAATCTGATTTCGTTTCACAATTGAAACAACACTTCGATCACCTTCGTCCCATTAATGCATCAAGGCACTCTTCTGACAAAGTTTTCGTTTTCAAAGCCCTTGATTCTTGCTCACATGTCTTCTTACGCACTGACTTAGTACGTAAGTCGCTTCAGCCTCCATACGAAGGTCCATACCTAGTCATTAGTCGCGATGAAAAGAACTTCGTCATTGATCGCAAAGGTCAACACATGCGAGTCTCAATCGACAGATTAAAACCTTGTTTTAGGTCAGAATCTGAAGATATCTCGACTCAACCTCCATTGTCTTCTAACAAAAATCTTAATCGCGCAGACGAAATACCGTCTTCTGCAGACAACGTCCAATCTTATTCTTCGGACATCTTCAAGTCTTTACCTTCCACTTCCACAGAAGTTGGGAAACACAACGCAAACGCCACTAAAACGGCTAAAAAGGTAAAATTTAATCTAACACCTCAAACGTTCACCTTTAACCCTTCCGCTGCAACAACCCGAGCAGGTCGAACTACCAGAACTCCTGCTCGCTTTCTTAATGCTACGGCATTTTAAATCTCCTTTCTTCTGTTTTCATATCGTCCCATCTGCGATGGACTTAGGGGGGGAGTGTTGTGGCGAACACTTATAAAATTTTTCAACAAATTTTTATTTCCAATCGCACATTCCTTGCTTTTGATTTAATTTTAAAAAAATCCATGAATGCGTTGAAAAACAATATAGTCAGTTTTTATAAAAAATTCATATGACTGACAGTTAAAAAATTAGAACAACTAATTTAATTTAAAAGTTAATTTAAATAAATTGCATTCCTGATCTATTAATATTTATATTATAACATATTGGAAGAAAGAATATGCCATACTTTCCGGATTATTAAACATATTATTCTTTAATATTGTTTTTGAATAAATGCTCGTATTTTGTTCTTATTAAAAATATGCTGCAGTATAAGAATTTACTTGAATAAATTTAGCAAGATATGAACTTGTTTACTATTTGTAAATAAATCTATGATGTGAATATTTGTTAATTATTATAAAGATAACACAATAAATGGAAATTTGATTCAGTGTGAAAATTTATTGTAACCATTTATATAAGAATTAAAAATGAACAAAAATATTTACTAGTTGCATTGTCGATCTAGAAGTCGCATAACTATTACATTCTACTGAAATCTTTTATTGCAACAATTTAATAAAAGTGGAATTTACATATGAACAGTGACAACAATTGAAATTAAATTAGATGAACTACATCAATCTATTAAACTCCATACAATTTTATTTAAATCAACTGGATTTGGAAGAAATCATTTCGTGTACAACTCAACAGCTACCGAAGATCTATTGCAACACATCTACAATCCGGATATTGATAACATCATTGAAACAATATCAGCTATATGTATGTGTTCTGTCTAGAATTATTTAAATTTTATTTTCAGCATAACATAACCTATACTTTAAAGTTTCAGCTTATTGGAATGATATATATAAACTAGTTAACTTAACCGTAACTTAAGACAATACAAAATTTTGATTTATAGTCGGTAAGAAATTACGTATTCTTTGACGTTTGATTTGGTATTAATTTTGGGTTTGAAATCAATTTTATAAATCATCAATTCTTTAAAGCAATAAAGGGATTTTAAAATCAAAATTTATAATAATGAAATCAAAATAAACATTTAATACAAAATTTAAAATAAAATTCATTTTCATATTAATTTCATGCCGAAATTTGGCTTTAATGTCGCTCTTTTTATATCCTTTACATTTCTTAATGAATAAAATTTTATTTTTATGAACACTTTCAATTATATTTAAGTTTTCTTTAGTATTTATAATAAACGTCAAAAAATCCTTAAGAAAATCTTTAAGATAGAATGAAATGAACTTTACGTTAAGTTAACGTTACCGACTATAAATGCTCTAGTGCATTTTCATACATTTGTACTTTACGACTATAAATCGGGCAGTACTATTATGGTGCTATTACACACAAATTAAATTCAGTTGCTACCCAGTTAAAAATCCAATATCGATAACAACCGTTATTGATGTTGTTATCGACCAGCAGAACAAAGAAAAAACTATAAATTGTTATCTGGGTGCGCTGTCTCACTTTTGTAAGCAAAAGTCAGACATTTTGTTAAATATCAAAATGTAATGACTGTGTTCTGAATTGTGATTTATATAAATGAAGTAGTAATTATTATATTATAAAATTAAGGTGTTTTATAAAATTAATATTGTTAAATAAAACAAAAATCTTAACAGTCATATGTTAATTTTTTTTTATATATAAGAAATATGTGCATTATTTTTTTATATTTATATTATATAGTGCCTACTAATCTATAACCTAAAATTAAATTTATATATGTACATATTTCAATTGCATAAAAATATATAATTGTTGATTTTTGTTTAAATGTAATATGTAACCGTTTAAATGTAATATGTAAATATGTAACCGTTTAAATGTAAATATGAAGTTTAAATGTAAATATGTAACCGTTTTTTAAAATAAAATATATGAAAATAAAATTAATATGAAATTAAAACCACCCCGATTTTTATTTATATTTTGTATTAAAACCAAATAATGGTTTCAATTCAATAACCTTTTCAATAACAGTTATTGACAACGACATTGGTAAAGGCTTGAAACCACATACAATAGAAACAGAAACAGAATCCCATACAAATTTTACAGAAACCGAATTTTTATCTGTCAAATTTGTATGAAATTCGGTTTCTGTTTCTGTTGTATGTGAATGCCCGGCTTAACAGGTAATTGATTGCGTTATCAATAATAGCTAACTTGTATGTTATTGATAGTTTTCATCGATAATGTGGTGCCACAGTTTTGAACAAAAATTATCGATGCTATTTCATCATGATGTACATAACGCGTTATCGATACATACATGTTTCATTATCGAGTGTTTATCAATAACTGATCGATAACACTTCTAACTTGTAATGGTCAATATATTTGTGTCAAAAGTTCTTTAACTTCCCATCTTCGTTGCTTATAGTAATATACTATAAACCATGGTATAACGAATATAAGGTATTATTGACAGCTAATCGAAAATTTTGTGTGACGTCATCCGGCGTAAATATAAAGAAACAAAAAATGTTTTAATTTGAAAATTAAAGAAAACATAATTTTTACGTTATGGTTTTCCTTATTTTTTTCATTAACAATTTGTTTATTAAGTTTTCTAACTCTAAAGAACATTTTACAGGGTAGGAAATTCGACGTTCACGCCATGCTGCAGGGGTAATGCAGACAGAATTAAGTTGGTGTATCGGAGACAAGCAGAGAAAAACTGCTTAGTCTATTACGCTACATCACAGCGAATTGGCGCCTTAAAACTTCTTATAACCTTAACATCATAACAGAACCATTAACGAAAATTTGGGTTGGGACTGAGGTTAATACCATCACTCCGAAAAAAAGCTTTGATAAATTTGATAACCAAAAAAAGAATACCAGACACTAACAAAACAACAGAAGTGTTACCTGGACGTGAGAAAGAACCAAACTACCGAATCGGAACGTGAAACGTGTGCAGCCTGATCGCTCATGATGCTTTAATAAGCCTAGAAACAGAGGCTGAGAGGCATAGGATGGATATCATTTCTCTGCAAGAAATTAGACAGCCAATAATCGGAAAACAAAACTCGAATAGTCACTTTTTATGCAGTAGTGGTCATTCTTCTCGAAATGAATTTAGTACTGGTTTCCTTGTTGGTGCACGCATACAAGAAGCCGTGTTGGAATTCATCCTGGTCAATGAGAGGATTTGCTACTTAGGGGTACGCGGTACATAAAACAATATTTCTCTTACTGCATGCTCCTACTGAAGCTAAGACCGTCAATATTTTCTACATAGCAGTGGAGGAGGTTATGAAATCAACACTAACAATGATAATGGTGAGGGAATGACTGAGTTTGCATTATCAAATAATTTGAGAATTGCCAGTCTCTTTCTTTTCGCATCGATCGATTCATAAGCAGACTTTAAACCGAATGGAAACTCTTGAAGTCAAATTGATCAAGTACTAGCAATAGCACGTTTCTTTTCGAGCGATTTGGATGTGCGTTCCTTTAGATGTGCAAATATTGGAAGTAATCACTTCCTTGTATGTTCTAAGATAAGGTTCCACTTTCAACGATATTTTACTCATTAGAGTATTTAAAAGTTTGTCTTTTAAAGTCCAATCATTTTCAGTGAAGTGTAAGGAACAAACTATCTTATAATAAATACGAACATTTTCTTTTTCCACATGATCCCTATCCACTACAAATTGATTTATTTTTCTGGAAATTAAAAAACCTTATGTTTTAAGTATGATTTTTCACATTTGTTGAAAACTTTTGCAGGTTTTAACGTAGTTCGGCATTTAAATTTGTATATGTTTTAAATTTTAATAGTAAAACAAATACTAAAGTTCATTAATTAATGAATGAATTAATTTCAATCATTTCATAAACTAATAAATTAACTTATAAATCATTCTAAATATAGTTTTAATTTAAAAACAATAGCTTTTCTCATTGATAATAACAACAAACGTATTATATAAAACTCTGAATGACGTCAATCAAAATCAAAATGGCATCGCTGTCACTCTAGTGAGAATACCTTATTTTCATTTTACCATGACTATAAACACTGTTCGAGAAAGTAATTATACATTTTTACTTTTTCACACACTTTTCAACCCACTTGTATGCATAAGCCTGTGCAATACCAAGTGCAAAGTCATCATTTCTAAATAAAATATTTTATTTACTCTGTATGAAGAACACATGACACTTATGAAATTCTATATTTTTCTATTTTTTTATGTTTCTTCAATTTTTTTATGGGAAACTAAAGAAATTTATAAAATATGAAAAAACAAATTTGAGAATAAATTGTATTTTTTTTTAATTATTTTTTTTAAAATAATGAGTTGGGGTTTGGTAACTTAAGCTGAAACAGCTAGTTGGTTTTTGAATATGAGATTGGTGCAAGTGCAGTTGAGTTAAAGTTAGTTGTTGTTTTTTGTTTTGTGGATTTTTGGCCGAGGGCTGGATGATGCCAACAGTGTTATTTTTACTAGGTAGATAGGTTTTAATAATTATTGATAAAAAAAAAAGAAAATTTACAAATGAAATAAAATAAACAATAATAGAAGAAACAAATTCCAAAACAAACAAAAATTAATAATAGTTTGCTAGTTTGTGTATAGAGACAAAAAAGATTAATATTATAAAAGTGACTGTGAATTGGAGAGCTAAATAATATTTACATTGAGTTAAATAAACCGATCAATTTGGGATAAATGAAATGTTTTTTTTTCCAATATTTTGTTTTTTTGTGTTACTCACCACGCACTATTATTACTCCAATGAAAAGAAAACAAGTGGAACGGAAAAAAACTAATACTGTGTATGCTGTTAGGATGGCAGCTCAGTGATCAACAATGGTTATATACTAAATGGTTGAAAATACTGTGACGGGGCGAACATAAATTCCATAATCGTATGTTTGTATTTGAATGGAAACCACAAAAGCTAAAAACTGGATCATCAGAATACCACCTATACAGGGAAGTTGTTAATTTTTTCTTTGTATTTTTTAATTTTAACATATTAAAGTGATGTTTCTGCTTGTATAAAATATCGTATAGGGGGGAGTTGTGACATTAAAGTCCTCCCGTCAAAACTGGGTGGTGTTTCAATGCACGCTTTGGTTTTTTTAAGTTTACTATTTTAAATTTCTTGTTAGTGAGGTTGGTCTGTAGAACCTTCGCTCGAGTGAGCTAGCGCAGGGTTTAATGGCGTACAAGACCACCTGGTAGACCTGCACGGTCTACCAGAGAACCCTCCCATAACAAACTGGATATCATCAACTTTTCAGATGATAGTATTTATTATTTTTGACTGTAGATGGCGAAAAGATCAAAAACTGCAAGGAAATACAAACAACTTTACGAAGTAATATTAATTATTAAACAACAATTTCTACAAAAATCATTAGTTATTTAGTATTGATATTATGTTATATAATCGATTATATCTAAATTAGTGGTATATAATCATAATCAGTCAAAAACTTCGAAAGGATCAGAAGTTTTTTAATTTTTCTCTCGATTTTTGTTTTTATTTTTACATAATTAATTGTATGACTAGCGGCTTTATTAGCTTTATAGTTAAATCCAATTTTATAAGTTTTATTATTGTGCTAATATTGAAATAAGTGTTTTTGGTGATTTGAAAAGCTTTTTTTGTTAGTTTTAGTTTTGTTATCAAGTATAAAACTTGTATGTGTTACTCAAAATTTAACTAATTTCGTGTTCAGTTTGTTTTAAATAACGGTATAAGGTTATTAACCTGCTCATTTTCAATAAGCCGTAACGTTAGTTAATAATTAAATTTGGATTGTATAAGGTTATTAACCTGCTCATTTTCAATAAGTAGAAACAGTAACATTTAATCAAAGTATCGCATTGACCTCTATTTAAATAATGTTGCATAAGGATTGATGTATTTGTAATGCTGTCATATTTGATGATTTTTTTAGTTGCAAAGGCAGCTGTGATAAGGTTGTTCACTACACTTGCGCTGGTGTTAAGGCGAAATCCAACTCAACATTTAAGGCTAGTTTCTTAAATTTAAAATCAGCTTACTGGTTCTGCGATAAATGTGATGAAGAGATCTCATGTCACACAACTGTGTTATCCAAATTGCAGCTGCAAGTCTCAGACCTTAGCTTGAAATTGGACAAAATAGCTTGCATACTAACAGAGAAATCAATGTTATCTGCTACATCATCTGAATCAAATGTTCGGTTGACTAATTCAGATCTCAATGCTCAACCCCTTCCATGCACAACTCAACCCTCTGTGTCAAGAATGTTTACGAGATCGTTAACAAAAAACTTAGCGTCTGATGATGACGTTTTCCTAAAGAATGGTGATAATCATTCTTCAGTAATAAGAAATAATAGTGAAGCTTCCGATCATAAAAAACAAATAGATAACAACAATGAAGTGCCGATTTTAAACGAATCTACTAAATGGATTTTCATATCACGATTGAATGCGGAAGTTACAGTTGAAGAAGTAACTAAATTTTTAAATGAAAGATTACTTGTTCGTGTTGATCAGTGCTACAAAGTCATTGGTGCGAAAAATAGACAAATGGGTTTAGATTATTCTTCATTTAAATTCAACGTACCTGCTGCCAGTATACAATCGATAATTGAATCGTCTGCTTGGCCTTCAGAAGTACTAGTAAAGGAATTTGAAGTAAAGGGGAAACCTTTTTTATTAGCAACAAGGTCTCAATGCAATCGAAAATAACATACACTAATGACCATCCAGCTATAACTTCTACAGTTTCTTCTTTGTCCTTAGCCGTAGACAGGAGCAATCAATTTTCTCCAGACATTTTATCTACTATCATAATTCAAGTGGCATTAGATCTAAATTAAACAAAATATTTTTGAACACACAAGATGGTCACTATGATATTATAATCGTTGAAACATGGCTTGTCAAATCTATCAGCTCAGAGGAATTTTTTTCGTCTTCATATACAATATTTCGAAGAGATCGACACGAGCATATAGATTCTGTACTTCGTGGTGGTGGTATAATAATGGCTGTCTTTAACCAGCATAAATCTGAAATTGTATACACAAGCAGTTGTAACATCGAGCTTATAGCAGTCAGATTAAACTTTGTCAACAAGTCTTTTTTGATTATCGCGTTATATCTACCTTTTGATTCATCTTCAGTATCTTATGCAGCCCTGGCTGAAATTTTGGAGAACGACATAAGTTCAATAATTCTGGAAAACGACGAAATTATATTCGCAGGTGATTTCAACTTCCCAACATTAAAGTGGGTGACATTAGACGATGAAATTACTCCAACCAATAGTAATGATAGTCAAAGTCCAATTCTAGATATTATTTTTGGGTTTGGAACTAAACAAATCAACAAATTTAACAATAACTACGGACACTTACTGGATCTTGTGTTTTCGTCTTTGGAACTTGATATAAGTATTTCTACATGTGAGGACCTAGCTGACTCAGTTAGTCCTTTTCATACGCCACTACATATTCAAATATTTTTTTATAAATTTGATAACAATGATAGGGATAGCTATTATAACAATTTCTCATTTAATTTTAGGAAGGCCGATTACAGTTCAATCAATACTCTCCTGGATACCATAGACTGGAACTTTATTGAGCAGGAGGAGGATTTAAATCTGATTGTTGCGCGTTTTTACGATATATTGAACAATGGAATTACTGATCTTGTTCCTAAATTTCGAACTACTACTTCAAATTCTCGTCAACCGTGGTTTAACAAAGAATTAATGAATTTAAAAAATCGTATGCATAAGGCACATAAGAAATATAAGCTACTGCAAGACGAATTAAGTTACCAGATTTACAATTATCTTCGCACGGAATTTAAAACACTCAATAAATTCTTATATAACAACTATTTACTTGATGTGGAGTCGGATATACATGATAATCCTCGAAGATTTTGGCAATTTATTAACTTAAAAAGGGAGTCTAATGGTTATCCGTCATTCATGTCGTATAAATTGGAATCATCTAGCGATCAAAATATTATATGCAATTTTTTTGCTGACTTCTTTAAAAATGTTTATACATCCAATACGAAGTAACTCGCATAACGAAACAGAGATATTGTTAACCGACGGAAATTTCTTGGGATTTCAAATAACCGAATCAGACATATTGTTAGCTTTGAATGCTCTAGACACAAGCAAGAGTGCCGGCCCAGACAATATACCGCCTATCTTTTTAAAGAAATGTGCTACTTTTTTAGTAAATCCACTACTCAAAATATTTAACAGAAGTCTGTCATCTGGCATTTTTCCATTTCTCTGGAAGCTTTCTCACATTACGCCAATTTTCAAAAAAACTGGACGTAAGGATGATATCGAAAGCTATCGGGGGATTGCAATACTGTCGACTATTCCTAAGCTATTTGAAAGTATAATAAGAAATTATATACTTTTTCGTACCAAAAAATATATATCACCTTGTCAGCATGGCTTCTACCCTAGAAGATCTACCACAAGCAACCTAGCGATACTAACTACTGACGTATCTCAAGCGTTGGACTCTGGATTGCAAGTTGACGTCATTTTTTCTGATTTTAAAAAGGCCTTCGACACAATCGATCACGATATCATGGTTGAGAAACTGGATAGATTGGAATGTGCTGAAATACCCATTCGTTGGATCTCGTCATACCTAAAAAACAGAAGACAATACGTTAAAATTGGCTCTTTTAAATCATTTGAGTTTCTCGTTAATTCTGGTGTGCCACAGGGTAGTCATCTTGGACCTCTACTGTTTTTGTTATTTATAAACGATGTTGTCTCTTGTTTTAATTTCTGCAAGGTACTAATTTATGCCGACGACATGAAAATTTATAAAGTAATCTTAAACGAGCTTGATACAAAGTTACTTCAGGAAGAATTAGTTTTTTTGCATGGTGCGCTGATAACCTACTCCATCTGAATGTGCTTAAATGTTATACGTTAACCTTTCACCGTACAAGATCAATTACATACAATGACTATTACCTTAATAGTAGTCTAGTACATCGAGTATTTGCTATACAAGACCTAGGTGTTTATTTCAAATACAATCTGTCTTTCAGCGATCATATTAATAAAATTATTACAAGGGCGAATTGTATGTTGGGTTTTATGATCAGAAATTCAAAAGAATTTCAAGATCCCTATACTGTGCGAAACATGTACTATTGCTTCGTTAGATCTATTTTGGAATATGGGTCGGTAATTTGGTCTCCATATTACGACAACCACTCTAAACGAATTGAGAGTGTACAGAAAAAGTTTTTACGTTACGCTCTTCGTCGTTTGCCGAAGAATAATGCATTACCGCATTATATTCTGCCACCCTATGAAGGTCGATGCATGCTGTTGAACATTGAAACTCTTGACAATAGGCGGCGCATAGCCTCTGCAATCTTTGCTGGCGATATTTTGACTAACACCATTGATTGTCCAAATATATTACAACAACTGAACATCTATGCTCCTGGACGGTCTTTACGCACAATATCGAGTTTTATTAAGCCCCCTTATAGACGAACTAATTTTGGTCAAAGTGATCCATTGTTCAATATAATCCGGAATTTTAATTTCTTTTCAGACGTTTTCGATTTTAATATATCCAGAAGAGTTTTTAAAAACTTGATAAGGTCAAAATTATTGAACATTTGATATATCGTTGTTTTCATTAGATTAGATAGATCGTTGTTTTCACTAAATTTTATTATCAGTATTTTTATTTTTTTATTTTATGTGTCACACTTAGACCAAACAAAATAAATACACTCATGTAATTACTTGTATACCGTTTATTTAAAAGTTTTCTTACAACCATAAGTAAAACTCAACTTCTTGTTTTTCGTATTTTTTCTAGAATAAATTCATTTGTTTTCTTATTTAGTATTTTCTGTCAAACTTCAAACTATAGATGAAAAGTGACATCTATATTATAACTTCTAGTACTAATAATATTTATGGATTAGTTGAAATACAAAACCAATAAAATTTATGACATATGTTTATATAAAATTCTGTTTTTATTGTTTGTTCTATAGTTATTACGTTTGATTGTTTTGTTTCCTTTTCTTTTCTTCTTTTTATGTTAACTAATGTAATCTATGGTACTCTGTACTGCTGATGAATAAATAAATAAATAAATAAATAAATAAATAAATTGTAAATGAATTATATATTGTAAAAGCAAATCAAACGTCAAAATGGCGACAACACACTATAGAGCAATTGTTGTAGCTGGTACAATAAGAAAATGCACTAAGATTTGAAAAAAATAATGTGAATCGAAAATACGTAAGGAAATCCTAAAATTTTGACATTAAAATCTTGAAAATATGTATTTAATCATTTTATACCTAATATAATATAATTATTATTATGATTTTAATATAAAAATCAATTAATTTGATAATCGGTTTTAAACCGGTTGAATTTGCAGATGAAATCATCTGACAATTTTCTAGCAGTTAATTAGTAAACCAAATAATTTTTCAAAAAGTCAGTTGCTATCAGCTAACTTTTCTTGCAGTTTTTATATCTATCTCGCGCATGCTATCCCTTTTTTTCTCATACAAAATATTTTTCATCAACGTTTTAGATTATGGTAACTGCAAAATTGATTATGGGAACTCAATTTAATTTGTGTGTAATAGCGCCATTAAAAATTCTAGATCAAATCCGTTTAAAATTTAAATCATATTCATATTTTATTTATATTCATATTTTTTAAACACACTTCTCATAACAAACAATAACTTTATACAATCCCTGTGACTAACAAAATTGTTTTGACATTAGGGCAACCTTACATTTGTGAAATTAAATTAGAAAATAACTAATTTTGTGACACAAACTTATTGTAAATATATTAAAAATATATACTAAATTGTTTTTTTAACATTTTTTATCAAAATATCCTTATCTGATATATGTAATTTTAGCAGCAAAATGCTTTGGAATGTTGACAATTTTTTTACATGTTTTGATGCAGTACGCCGTTTTTATGAATAAATAACTATGTAAACACAATTAATTGTTATGAAAAAAAAACAGTTTAAATACTAATTTGTATAAAATTGACTTAATATTCAATATTTTAAGAACAAAATACAGAAAAAACACTTTAGTTTGTTTTAAAATACGACGTAAACAAATGAAATGACATTGACAGTGTGGCAACCTAACGAATGCATTTTTAAAAAAAATGCTTCACTAATCATTTGTGTATATTTATTCATATTCAATGAGTAAAATATTAAAATTTATTGACGATTGGTAAAGTGATAACAGCGCACCCTCTAGCAAAATTTAAAACTCTAAAATCAGATCCAAATTCAAACGAAAAGTAGGTAAAATATTAAAATTTTGTTTTTTATTTGTTTTCGATAAATAATTTAAAAAATATAAGTATAAAATATTTAAATGGAATTAACAATTAAAATTTTTTAGGTTTTCTTCTCGAGTCTGCCAATATATGCAACATTTTAAAACTTTTGCTAAGAACTGCACACAATCGGTAAAATAATTTTTAGCACATCTTGAAGAGATATTAAATAGTATAGCGGTTTGTATATTGTTCATATTCATCTTTATGCGACACATTGTCAATATTATACGGTTTTTTAGAGACAACCCAATATTATAGGGCTCTTCTGACCTTATTAATAAACAGTACTTATGTTACCGTTCTAACAAAGTTAGAGTTGAAATTCCAGTCATGGAATTTAATTTTTCGTCAGTATCAATAAGGAACGGTAGTTTATTAAGTTTTTCTGGTTCACCATTAACTTGCATAGATACGTCGCGCTTGGTGTATGGGTGGCACAACTTCATCTTCCTTGCTGTTAGTGGGATAAATATTTCCAAAGCCATCTTCTGTTCTACTGGACGTATCAATTGATAAACTAATATAAGTACATACAAGATTTACAATTATACATTAAGTAAGTTTCAAAATTGTACATACTTGTGAATTATATTTAACCTAAGTTTTCTTGCCTTTGGATTCCTCGTCATTATGCTTGATTGTGGTAAATTTTCTGAAGGAAAAGCATTTGATGTAAGTGATGCCCTTTTTCGTATATTCGCCCGTAGTAATGGAGTACCTTAGTACATGTTTCCATTCATTTAATGATATTTTATTTAACATGACCTTACGGGGAATATGATGCATGGACACGCCGTCAATATCATATATTTTGCACTGTGGTACGACCCAAATATGTTTTGCACTGTGGTACGACACTAATAGCGACCCAAATATTTCGCTGTTTTACGATTACTTTTCATTTTGCTATTTAAAATTATAAAATTGCGATTAAATTATAATAGATAATAGTGTTGTAACTTACATTTGAATAAATAAATACACCAATTGTTGCACAAATTTTAAAAATATTAAATTTAATACGGTTTAAATATTTTTTTGAGTAAAGTATCTTGTTCATGTGGTCGTAGTGTAGTGTAGTGGTTTTGTAAATACGAATGTAGTTTGACTGTTCATCTGGCGTTGTAAGTCGACTGCAGTGCCTCTATTGAAGAAATTTTAAAACTAGTTGACAATCGTATATATCTTTCGAAGAATTTTACTACAATGGAAGAACTTTTTGCTTCTATGGCTGGAGGTGAAAAATTTACAAAATTGGACTTGAGCCAAGCATACTTACAACTACCGGTTATAACCGAAGATCAACATTTATTGACGTTGAATACACATAAAGGTTAATACAAACCAACCAGACTCATGTATGAAATAGCTTCAGCGCCTGCGATTTGGCAGCGGCAAATTGAGATTGTATTACAAGGAATACCAGGCGTGACAATATTTATTGATGATATTAAAATAACGGGTCCAAATGATGAAACACGTTTACAGAGATTAGAACAAGTTTTACTACGGCTGAAAAATCATAATATGCGAGTAAACTTGGATAAATGTGAATTTTTCAAAAATAATATACAATATTGCGGTTATCAAATTGATAAATATGGTATACACAAGCTTCGAAATAAAATAGAAGCAATTCAAAATATGAAGAGACCAGAAAACGTTGACGATGTGAGAGCATTCGTCGGTCTAATCAATTATTACGGGAGATTTGTAAAAAACCTTATTACAATAATATATCCAATTAACAACTTACTAAAGCAGAACGTTGAGTTCAATTGGGATACACATTGCGAAACACATTTAAAAAAGTAAAATCAGAAATGCAATCTGACAACTTTCTAGCACATTATGATCCGACATTACCACTTATACTCGCAACAGATGCATCAAGTTTTGGAGTTGGGGCAGTATTGAGCCATATCTATCCAAATGGTTCTGAAAGAGCAATACAATATGCTTCTCAAACGTTGAACAATACACAACAAAAATACCCCCAAATTGACAAAGAAGCTTACGCTATTATCTTTGGAATAAAAAAATTTTCACAATTTCTTCTAGGAAGAAAATTCATTTTATTAGTTGACAATAAACCATTAATTCAAATTTTATCTCCAAATAAAGGACTACCTACTTTTACCGCTATGAGAATGCAACATTATGAATTATTTTTACGAACTTTTCAATTCGACATAAAGTATCGAAATACAAAAGATCACGGAAATGCAGACGCTATGTCTCGACTTCCAATACGATCAACAGTAGATTATAAACATGAAGAAGCCGATGTAGTGGAAATGAACTTAATTGAATCCTTACCAGTGAGAGTAAAGGAACTTGGAGACATTACAAAGCGAGACAAATTTTTAAATAATTTGATACAAGGCTTAAGAACAGGAAGAGAAGTTCCAGGTCGCGATCGACTTGGAATCGAGCAAACAGAGTTCTCATTACAAGGAGACTGTTTGATGCGAGGATTAAGAGTATACGTACCATCAGTATTACGAAATCGTATTTTAAATGAACTACATTCCACTCACTTTGGACTAAGTCGCATGAAATCACTAGCACGTAGTTATTGTTGGTGGGAAGGAATCGATAAAGACATTGAAAATATGGCGAAAGATTGCTCAAAATGTCAATTACTACAATCGGATCCAATTAAAGTTCCACTTCATTGTTGGGAAACACCAACCAAACCTTTTGAACGTGTACATGCGGATTTTGCGGGACCATTCATAGGAGTCTATTTTTTTATAATAGTCGATACATACTCCAAGTGGCCCGAAGTTCACATTTTAAAAAACATTACTACACAAAATACTATTGAAATTTGTAGGAAAATATTTTCATGTTTTGGCATACCTTCAATTTTTGTTTCAGATCATGGATCACAATTCACATCTAGTGAATTCCAAAATTTTTTACGGTTAAATGGTATTACGCATAAAATGGGCGCACCATACCACCCTGCTACAAATGGACATGCGGAACGTTACGTAAGGACAATTAAACAGAAACATAAAACTTTAAATTGTTCACGCGATGATTTCAATGCACAATTGTGTCATATCTTTCTGAATTATAGAAAGACGGTTCATCCTGCAACAGGCAAATCGCCTGCTATGCTTGTTTTCAATAGAGACATACGGTCAAGACTTGATTTGATGTTACCTAATAATACAATACGAAAAGGTAATCTCACAAATAAAAAGGTACGAGCGTTACAAACAGGACAAAGAGTTGCTGTACGAGAGTACTTACACAAAATAAAATGGAAATTTGGATATATTACAGAAGTAATCGGTGAATTACATTACTTAATTAAATTAGATGACGGTAGGATCTGGAAGCGTCATATAGACCAAATTAGGGAAATAGGTTCAAATACATTTGATCACAATATTAATACAAATGCTAATCAGTTTTCGTCTATACAAAATGACTGTACAATACAAAGGAATTGATTACTAGTGAGCAAAATTTTCTACAGCCTGAAATTACACAGGAAAATACTTCTACTATAACAATCGAACAATCATCTACAATAGAAGAAGATGAAAGACCAATACCTTTCGCAATAAAGGAAAAAGTCGAATCTGAAATCGACAGTTTAGTGAAGGACGGTGTTTTAGAGAAAATTAATAATAGCCACTGGGCAACACCACTAGTACCTGTGCTTAAGGCTAACGGTACCATACGATTATGTGGTGACTTTAAAATTACGGTAAATCCAAACATACTTATTGACGATCATCCCCTTCCTACAATGGAAGTGTTGTAATTGTAGTAATTGTATCGTAAGTTTATTGTAAGTAAAAACACTTTGGTAGAACATATATTAGTTTATTAACATTAATTTATATGTATATTTTCTCCTTCCTTTTGTTTTCGCAAATGCATTCTATATGTTTCCATAATTTCCAAAGGTTTTGGATTGTAAAATTCGTCCAATAATTTGAAAATATCATCATATGTTTTTTTGTACGGTGATGTAGGAGCTAATTTGTCACAGACTAAATCAAATGAGTCTTGACTTATATAATGAAGTAGTAAATTTACTTTACTTTCAGGTTTTACTTCAAATAATTCTAAAGCACCTTCAAAACGGAGACGCCAGCGATCCCACTTAGTTTGGGTTTTATCGAACTTATCAATTGTAAAGGCTGGTTGTAACTTTTCCATTTTAATAACTTTTTTTTTGTATATGTATATTTGTAATTTATAATTTGTAATTTATTACCTTTAATTTGTAATTTTGTAACTTGTAATTTACAATTTGTAGTAGTTGTGATTTGTAATTTGTAAGATGTAGCAATTGTAATTTGACTAACCTCACTTTTTGTAATCCATATAAATCGGCTTGTAATGATTTTGGAATCTTGTTGAATATCGAGGAAGTGAGAAATTTCACATTTCATTTTCCATTTATTTTTATTAATTTTCCAGCCGTTGGTTTATAACAACAAAGAACACTTTAATTTATAATTTCTTTCATAAAAGTTTTTATTCAATAATTTCATAGTTTTGGGCAGCTTCTTGACGTGTCGATTTTCATTGACTCCCTTGTTTTTCTTGCCCCATAGCGAAAATAACTTCTCACTTTTCAACTAGATGACCCACGATCAAACGTTGTTCGACCTATTCGCATTTGCTGTACGAGAATGTTTCCACACTGATCTGTCTCTCTACTCGTTGACATGCTATTCAATTAGGTATCTTCAAAACATCGCTACGACGCATTCTGGAAGTTGATCTGAGGATATTTCCATATAAAATTCAGCTCGTCCAACAATTATTGCCGAGAGATGCATTCCAACAGCTACAATATGCCAATATATTTATTTTATGTGCGACAGAAAATGTCAACTTCGTGAACAATTTGATTATGATTATCTGAATGGGAACGAAGAATCCGAGTAATTTTTTTAATAAATTATTTTGCAATAATTCTTGAAATTATTTTTATTTATTTTTATTTGTTTTTATATTAACTTAAAATTATGATTCTGATGTTTTTACATAATACAAATATAATAAATAAAATAGTATCACGAAATAAATGGTATTTTATTTATGGTCTTTTCTTATGATTTGATTTAAGATATGAAAAGTATTTTTATTAAAGTTTTAATTATATGTTTTGAATTTATTTCTAGTGTTTTAGTGAATCTAATGATTTTATTTTAAATTTATTATAAAGAAATAAAAATTTAACGAAACACAATTTGTGTGTACTTCGTTGAATTTTTACTTATTTGATTTATTTGTGCTATCGAATACTTGAATAAATTGAGATCATAATATAAATTAAATTTTCTTTTTTTTTATAAATATTATATGTGAATCAAAGGCGATTGCACAGAAGCGACTCTGACTAACAATAATATATAAATGTTGTTTACTATCGATTAGTATATTACTACTTACTATATTTATGCTTAAATTACAAAATAGTTATAGAATTTTAATTATTTATTTGAGTCATTTGATTTCACTGGTTTACTTTTAAGTGAGTTCAAATTTAATTTAAGAATAATCCCACGACATCTTTTACAAAATTGCGGACGGTGTTGGAAAAGAAAATTAGTAGGTTGTCCCTGGGCAGACCAGTTTTTTTTAAAAGCAGCATTGGCAATTTCTAATAGCATTGGCAATCTAGTCTTAAAAGAAAACATCTTAAAAACATTTTGTAAAAGAACAGTAAAAAGTTACGATTTTAGTAATCCTAAAACTTTTAGGATCTAAAGTAATTCTTAGGTTTATAGTTGTTTAATAATATGACTTTTCAAGTGCATTAGACTAAATCGGAGCTTTGTGAGAGCACCTTGTTCAATCTGGCTGATAGATAGCCATCTAAAAAAGGACGTAGACGCGAACTTGATCAGACGGATTTGGTGCGATAAAAAGTTCATCACTACCGTAGAGTTGATCACTGTAGATTAACGACTAGGGTCGTCGTAGAACCAGTGTTAGTAGTACAAAACCGTCTTAAATTGAAGGATAGGTTCAGCGTACTCAATTAAACGAAAAAAAAATTAGTTTGCACTAAGATGTAAATAAATTGCAATAAAAATGGAAATACAATGCCCCAATCTCGTAAAGTTCTTGCTTCTCAAAAATTGACACCAATTGTATCCAAAACTTTGAAATTAAAATCATTTGCATTTTATTTACATTTTATTTGTATTTTATTTTCATTTAGTTTGCATTTTAAATGCGTTTGAGTTTCATTTTATGAGAATTTTATTTGCGTTTTAGTGGAATTTTAGTGCAAATAAAGTGCAAATAAAATGTCGCTTGCAGTCTACCAGTCGCAGAAAGTCTACAGAACTATTGCTCAGCATTAGAACAGCTAGTTTATTTAATGAAAAAGATGCAGATCGAGACGTTCATTGACGATATTTAAGATCCAGAAACCAGAGTGACAGGAAAAGTAACAGCCAAGTCCGCTTTTTATGAACCAGGTAGTATACTCGACTGGAATTTGGGATGCCACTGAGAATTTGTATGCCATTTGTTGGATGCAGAAAAGAGAAAGTGGAAGAAACATCGTCGAATACAAGAGATGTGATGACGAAAAGATTCATATGGCACAAGTACGAGAAAAATTTTGAGGCAGAATAATTATGGTCTTCTATTAAGAAAGGAAGATCCGAAAAAAATGAGCACGCAGGGTTCAAGAGTAGCAGTAGAAGGGAACGCAGGGTTTAAGAGCACAGAAAACTCCTGTTGAAATGCTGTATAAAAATCCAAAATTTAAAAATTGTTCGAACGGTAAATAACAACGGCCAACAGATTGTCTCGCCCATGCAAACCCTCTTATTAATTTCCCCAAAATAACAACGAAACGAAAAAGAAATAAAAGATGGTGACTTTTCTTTTTTTGTCAGAAAAAGAACTGAGGTTGTAAACGAAATCAAAAATACATTTGAGATTCATTCCGATTTTGTTTATAAAAGAAGGATCACGGTTTAATTAAAAAAAAAAAGAAAAAATAATAAGTTGATCTTCTAAATTCTAATAGTATACAAATAAAAAGAAGGGAAATGGAATAATAATTTACTGTTTTCCGTAAAATGGTACATAAAAAAAATATAGACCATAAGCTTTTTTTGTCTAGTTAATCAATGTCATACAATAAAATATAAATATTGAAAAAGGAAAGAAAACGGCGATTTGTAATCATTGAAACGTCTAAATATAAAGGAGTTGTTTAATTATTTTTTTCTCGGAATCATAATACGAGTCGTACATTACATAATGGCGAAATTAACTTCTATAAATCTAATAATTCGAAATGTATGGTTTAAACTGTTTTGGAAGTTGGAATGACTATGATAAGGATTGTTTTCTTGTTGGCGTGTATATTATCAAGTGAGAAGTTGGATAAGGAATTTTTGAAAGTCTAGAAACAAAGGAGAAGGATTATAATATAGTAATGGGTACCGATAGGAAACGGACGATTATCAGCTTCTTAAAATAGTAATTGAATGAAAGAAAACACAAGGAGAAGAAATTCTGGACAACATTGGAGAAGACACGATCAACAAAAATAAGATAAGCTACTTTTCTTCATTATTATCATTAAATCTTTGTATTGTAACGTCTAATTATTTTCTGATTAAATAATAACACACATTTCAAGCTTCTCAATGATTTATTCAGAAAATTTCAAATTTTTTAATAATTCATTTTCCTCTTAATAAAAGTTCAAATTCAAACGATCAATGGTCATCTCTTTTAACATCTAAATAGAAATAAACAAAAAAAGATTAAACGCACTCCCAATACAAAAAAATTGAACGAAACAATGAAAATGTAATGTTGGTAGTTTTCGTCTCTTTCAGAGAAAAATTATTATAAAATGTCACAATGGCGACATCAATTCGTTTTTTTTCATCCCGAAACAATGATCTATAGTACAAGTTGTTTATTAAAAAATTTTTTTTAAATAATAAGATTACTTGTTTATAAAAAGAAATTATAATTCCATGGTTGACTTTTCAAATAAAAACATTATGTTTTTTCCAACAAATAAAAAAATATATACTAAGTTTGTGCTTTAAAGATAAATATTAAAAGATTCAAAAATTTCATTTTTTATGAATGTTTATGATCAGGCATTTTGGTTTTTTTTGATAAATGTATAAAAATCACAGTTCTAAGAAATAATTCTGATTTGATTAATCAGATTTTCTGATTTTGACTCAGAAAAAAACTCATAAGTGATAATTATAAAAGAAAATGAAAAAAATAATAAGAGAAAAAACTAGTGTACGTTTAGTACATTGTGTACGTTTAGTACATTGTGTACGGAATTGTAATTATGTATAGTAATTGTTTATAATATGAAATATACAAATGTATAAAATGAACTTTCTTGATGGCTGTTACTTATAGTAAAATAAATCTTCTGTGCAAATACAAAAACAAATCTTTAATCCTGATATAGGGTTTGATGGTCAGTAGAAAGGTGTATTATTTGGTCGTGCAGAGGTAGTGAATTGACTAACCATTTAAATTGTTGGGGAGATTTTACTTTATTGTAAACTGGTGCAGACATATGGTGTAAGCAATAAGGAAATACGGGTGCTATAATAATTAAAATCAAGAGTATTTTTTTAAATTTTTTTTTAATGATAGGATAAGTTCTTATATAAGAGATTCCCAATTTTTTTGATTCGTTGGGTACGATCCGTTCCCGGTTAGAGAAAGTTTTTTTTGTTGTTGAATATTACTTTATATTATAACCTTTATTGTAAAAAAGTCCAAGACACAATAAGTGGCAGCCGAAACTAATATCACAAATTAAACAAATAATTAAATTTTTTATAATAAAATTTTACATTTTTTCTATTATTTTCTTAGATAGCAATATATTTGTTTTAAATTTAATTCAATACTAATGACTACTGATTGAAATGTATATACTGACTCGATTTCGATTTAAATTTAGACTAATCTTTTGATTTTTAATTTTTGATCGCTTATATACACATCTTATACGTTTTTCTGTTTCCCACTCTAATTGTAACCAGCAATTTTCACTAATACAAACAATCATTTATGCAAAACATGTTTGCAATGTATTATTAATTGAAACAAAAAAATACAGTAGTACAAACAAATGTCCCTACGCTTATTTCAATTGAAGAAAATAAATTACAAATTATTAGCGAATTTCTTTGAATTATTTTAAAGTAAAAATTGAAAATAGTCCATCGTTACACTCTGTTAGATATGCAGAAAACTGTGCCGCATCTTACAAGACTGCTGGAATTGAGAGTTGAGAAACATTTTATCTACAATTTGAAGACTAGCAGTAAATTGTTGAAGCTTACGTAGTGAAGGGCGAATTGAAGGTAAAAGTTGCTTCATCACACTAAATACCGGTTCAGCTCGCCCATTTGTTGGTAAAGGTTTGTTTGACGAAGTTTAAAACCGGCACAAGTGCGGTTACTGTGGAAAAATTTGAATTTTTTTTTGTAAGAAATATTAATGCAATAATAATTTTATCTTTTTCCTGAAAATAAAAAAAAATTAGAACTAAAAAACTAAACTGTTTTATCTTAAATAAATTAAAAGAAATTTATATTTATGTATCCATTAAACGTCAATAAAAATAATTAAATCTATGGCATGAAGTTAGCGCCGATAAAATCATATTTTCTGTTTTAAACCGCAAGCTTTCAAATGTTCAAATAAAATTTCAAAATAATTGTAGCTTTGTTTTGTTTTATTTATTTAATTTAAATATAAAAGGTAAGCAATAATCTAAATGTTTAATAGGTAAGGTATTATATTTATGCCATATTTATTCAAATGTTATTAATAAATGAGAAAATTAGATAGCTGCTTGTTATTCTACGGTATAAATTCAAACTGTAAAATCTGCCGTTAAATATTTAAAAAAAAGTCAAACATGAACCATTTTGAATTTAAATAAAAGATTTAACTCTGTTATTCCCCTTCTAAAATTTTCAATTTCCTTAGTCAAAATTAAGAATAGGGTTCTATACTTCTTAGTTTTTATATTAATTTTATTGAATAGGGTTGCATAATTCTTCGTTTCTATATTAATTTTATTTGACTCGCTTCTGCGACCTTGCAGACCTTCTGTGGTGATCATGTAAATGTATTTTATAGTGATATTATTAATAAGCTACAAATCCTATTACTACAGGGCGCAGTTTTTTGAAAAACTAGTTAAAAATTTTTTGGAATTTCATATTAGAAAGTTTATTGCTCCAGAACAACATGGTTTTTTATCTGGACGTTCAACTACAACCAATTTTATGTTATTCTCGCGCTATATCTCGGATGCACTGCAAAATTATGAGCAAGTTGATGTAATATACACTGATTTTAGCAGTGCGTTTGATAAGGTTAAACACCCTAAATTATTACTTAAGCTTGACAAACTTGATTGTGAAATGATTCCTATTAAATGGATTTCATCATATCTATCACAGCGTACGCAGTATGTTAAAATTGGTAATCATTGTTCTACGTCTTTTAAAGTAACTTCTGGTGTGCCGCAAGGTAGTCATCTTGGACCTTTGCTTTTCATTCTATTTATTAATGATGTTTGTAAATGTTTTAAATTTCTTAAATTCCTATTATATGCAGATGATATGAAGGCCTATATTACTATAAAATCAATCACTGATACAATTAATTTCCAAAGTGATTTGAATAGATTACATATTTGGACTGTAGAAAATGAGTTATTTTTGAATATTTCTAAATGTAAAATTATGTCAATTTTTAAAAACAAATCGCCTATCTTAGCTGATTATTATTTTTGCAATAATAGCTTAGAAAGAGTTTATAAGTTCAAGGATTTAGGCATTATTTTCACAGCTTCATACTCATTTAATGATCATTTTGACTACATGATTGGTCGAGCTAATTCAATGCTAGGGTGCATCAAACGTAATACTAAATATTTCTGTGATCCATTAACGCTGAAAACGCTTTATTGTGCATATGTCAGATCAATTTTGGAATATGGTTCTGTTATTTGGAATCCGCTGTATGTTACCCATTCGTCACGGATTGAAAGCGTGCAGAAAAGGTTTCTTATCTTTGCTCTTAATAGATTGCCTTCAAATAACACTCGTCAGTTTTCTTTAGAACCTTATGAAAGTCGATTAGATCTGTTAACTTTGAAAACGCTGTATAAGAGAAGAGAGGTTGCTTGTGCGGTTTTTGCAAGAGATATTTTGTGTTGTCGCATAGATTGCTCAAATTTATTAAATTATTTTGATATATATGTTCCATCTCGGCAGCTTCGCCAACGTGATGTATTTTTTGCGATTAATTTTAGTAGTACTAATTATGGCTCTAATGAATCAGTAAACAATTGTATGAGAATTTTTAATAAATTCTTTGAATGCTTTGATTTCATGAAATCGACAAATGTTTTTAAAAGATCTGTAAGTAACCTTTAGGCATTTTGACTTAAGTACCTTTATTAATTTAATTTTGTTGTAAATTTGATTGTAATTTTTGTAACTGTTGTGTTTTATTCTCGTTAATATATTAGCCAAATTAATATATATATGGATGGCAGTAAAAAAAAAAAAAAAAAAAAAAAAAAAAATAAAATAAAATTTAAAGTTGGTAGGATGTTGAGTTACAATTGTTATTGGATCTGATAAAAATGGGCTGGCCCAATGAAAAAAAATATGTCCCTGATTTGGTAGCATCATATTTTACATTTAAGGAAGATCTTTATGAAGATGGATTGGTTTTCAAAAATGAATGCATTGTTGTTCCAAAATCAATGAGAAGAGATTTTGCAGGGAATACATTTTTTTTTTGAATAAAATGTGTTGTGTTATAGGGTTTACAATATGTGTCACAACAACACATAAATACCTTTTAAGACCTAGGTCCCACAACAACTGGCGTTTTAAGGTCTTGATGAACGCTTTTTTTATTACCTCTGCGGGTTGAAGTCACCTGAGACTAAGGATTCCGGCAAACTATTCCATTTGTATGCAGTTCGGACAAAGAAGTCTTTCTGCGATCTGTCAGTATGACAGCGCGGGATCTCGACCGTTTGACTGGTTGCGGTAGCCGATTGCCGAGGGGAACGGGGGTAAGAATAAGTTTGAGGCATGATGCTGCTGATTTCATCTGAGCACTGTTGATGTCAATATTTGTAAAAACAACGAGGTCAGCAACAGTGCGACGATGTTGTAGGGAATCTAGTTTTGATGTCAAAGCCCGATCACCCACAATTCGTATAGCTCGCTTTTGAAGAGTCCAGGAGAACCAAGATGGAAACCGAAGCAGCACCCCAAACTTGACAACAGTACTCCATACAGGAACGAATATAGGACATACAGGAATATAGGACATTACAATCATTTAGAAATAACAAAGTGCAAGCTTAGAGCAAGAGAAAGTGTATTTTGGCCTTTTATTAATAAAGAAATTACAGATTTAGTCTCAAATTGCGGATTGTGTGCCAAATATCAAAACTCTAACACAAGTGAATTTTTAATAAACAAAGAAATACCGGATGGTCCTTGGGAAGTTGTTGCATCGGATATATTTCATGTTGATAAAATGGATCATATACTTGTTGTTGATTCTTTCAGTAAATTCCTAGAAGTACATATTTTAAATTCCTTGGAATGTAATCAATTAAAAATGTAATTGAATCTATATTCGCCAGACATTCCTTAATCCTAAAATTTTATATACAGATGGGGGTCTCCAATATACATCAAAGGCATTTAAAGATTTTACAAAAAGCTGGTCATTTCTTCATACAACTTCCAGTCCATTTTATCCACAGTCAAATGGATTAGTGGAGAGACATATTCAAACCGTAAAAAAGATTTTAAAAAAGGCATATGAAGGTGATGGAGATATGTATTTAGCTTTATTGGAATAGAGGAATACACCCATAGATCAGGAAATACCATCACCAACGGAACTTTTATTTAACAGGAAAATTGTTGGACTATTGCCAGTAAAGAATTTTAATTTCAATGATAACATTAAAAATCGGTTTGTAAAAAAACAAGAAAAACAAAAACGATATCATGATCATTCGGCGAGAAACTGAAAGGCATTAAATGCGAATGATTCAGTTTATATCATGAATGGTTTGCATCCGAGAAAAAAGGGTATAATAATTGATAAAGCGGATAGACCAAGATCATATAAAATTCAAAGTGAAACAGGACAGATTATTGAGCGTAATCAACCTACTACATCAAGATATGGTAGAACAATAAAACGACCCTCTTATCTTAAAAATTATGAATAAAATATGAAAAGTAAGAGAGGAAAGGAAAAGTTTTGATTTAAAATTTATTTAATAATTATTAATTTGTCTTTTGAAAACATTAAAATCAATTCTTTGAGAGAAGAAAGATGTGGTGGTCATGTAAATGTATTTTATAGTGATATTATTAATAAGCTACAAATCTTATTATTACACCTTCGATCAAAGATAGCCCCACCCCCGTTGACATCACCGCAACAGAGAAAAAAATCAACCATTTTAATGCGACCGAAAAAAGCATCTTTAAATAATAAAAATAAACTTAACTTAAATTTATTTGTTTGTTGATAAGTTGATAACGATCTCAAAATTCTGTTTCAAAAAGTTCTCTATAAAAATTGAACTCTTCCAGCATAACGATATAAATAACAGCTCAAATTTCAATTAATTAAAATAGAAACAATAAGCGTTTAACAATTAATGGAAATAAATTTAAAGTAATTTAATTTGAATTTATAAAACAAATGTTTATATTTCAACAGTAATAATATTAATAATAAAATGTAAAGTTGTAACCAATGTGTAAATGAACACCAAATCTATATTCAACATCACCACTTTATTCAACACTACACCGCGATTACTGAAGTCGTGTCACATCAGGTGACATGACTATAGTCTTGTCACGTCGCTTAAAAATTGGTATTATTGAAGTCGATAAAAACGGCACGACTAAAACTAAAAATTCTGAAATGAAAAAACTTACATTTTACGTTCTTTAAATTCACAAAAACAATTAAATACGTTTTAAAAAATTATTGTCACATGAAAAATTGAGGCGGCTAAAATGTCATTTAAAGTGACATCTGTCGTATAAAATGACTTGAGGCGTAGAAAACGACTTCAACAATACGAAAATTGATGCGATGTGACTTTAGTCAATTAAAGTGACATGACTTGCCTTCGGTAATCGGGGCTATGTTAATACTAGTAAAACAACGAAATGAAATAAGAACAGTTGCATAAGAGAAATTGTATAAGTAACAATAAATTTTTTTTTAAGTAAATACGTAAGTAAATTAAAACGTTTGTTTTTCTTTGTGTGAAGAATTAAATTTAAACAAAATCTTATAAAACCAGCTGAAGTGCGACATAAACAATAAAGATTAAATGTATGTACACATAACAACTAGGGATGGGATTTCATTGAAAAAAGAATCGGTTCTTTAGAATCGATTATTCAAATTTAAGAAAATCGATTCTCTAAATCTAAAAGATCGGAAAAAGCTTTGATTAACCGATCTTTTAAATAATAAACAAAATATTAAAAATAAACGGAAAAAATATCGCAAAAATTGAACAATTGCATTAAAATATATGAAAAAAATCATTGCATCGAAATATGAGCCCCAAGCGAATGCAAGAATAGGAGTTCATTTAAATTTTGAGACTTAAGTCTTGATCTTTTATTAGTAATAATATTTCATGCATTGGAAATAATCTTTATGGTTGGCTGAAATGTTGTTTGTTTTTTTTTTTGTTAACAAATTGACATTGACTTTTTTAGACGATTAATCGATTAAATCGAAGAATCGATTACGATGACCCATCTCTAAGAACAATAAAATAAGTACAAATAAGTACAAATAAGTAAAAATAAGTACAAATAAGTAAAAATAAGTACAATAAAATTCTCTCCCAGCGCAACCAACATAGAAAAATAAAAATGAAATGAAGAGATTTCTCTCTTGCGACTGTACCGCAAGAAAGCATTGTGTAAACGAAAATTAAAAACTAAATTCACTCCGCGTTCGTTATCCAAAGAAGAATAAAAAAAGATAGACATACACATATTTTTTTGTTTTAAACGCGAATGGCTATAGTAGCCATTAAA
Source organism: Diogma glabrata (assembly GCA_963693315.1). Taxonomy (NCBI): domain Eukaryota; kingdom Metazoa; phylum Arthropoda; class Insecta; order Diptera; family Cylindrotomidae; genus Diogma; species Diogma glabrata. The sequence goes on from OY856187.1 coordinate 146,075,898, forward strand.
GAAATTGTTATTGTTGAAAAAAAAAAAGTGACGCACTTAATAAAATTATTGTCGGTCAAATTAATTGTTCAAATAAATTATAAAACAATTTATTTTTGGTCTACACAAAAGTTTCAATAGAATTAGTATTTTCTGTTTCAGAAGTGGGATATGTGAAATTAAATAAATTATAATAAGTAAATAACAGTCCGATTCTGAGCTAAGAGACGTTTTACGTCTCGTACATAAGATATTTTTTTAAAGAGATTTTCTTTAATTGCGATTCTAAGTTCGGATCTCTTAAAAAATCTCTGCAAAACTTCAAATTGTAATAAAACAACCATATTCACCATCCGAAGGAAATAATCAGTAAAAAAATAATATTATAGCACTAGAAGTTTTATGAAAGTACAAAAATGGTGTTAACATTTTTGGAAAAACTATAAATTTAATAAATTATGTATAATATTTAATAAATTATGTATAATTATTGATAATTTTGACAAACAACGTAAAAATTTAAATTACGATGTTCAACAAACGTCAAAATAATAATGATGCTTTGTTAATACTACTTATTTCAATGGTATTTAACCAAGAGATTTTTGAAGAGAATGTATTAACACAGAGATGTCGAGAATCGCAAAATAAGCGAAATCTCTTAACTAAGAGATATCTCTTCGTTAATAAGAGATGCGCTAGAATCGAAATGTAAGTTAAAATAAGTTACAAAATATTGTTTGTAATAAAAAAAATAGCTACTACAGCTAATATAAAAAAGCTTAGTTTGGATGAGTTGAAAAAACAATTGGATGTTTTAAATTTAGAAACAACGGGCAATAAAAAAGATTTGCAAAAGCGTTTGCTAGATTATAATGGCCTTGAAGATTTAGATGTTGTAGTGGAGTGTGCTAGTCTTAAAAAATTATAGATGACCTCCAAACAAAATTAAACACGTTGTCTTCATCTGTACTTAATAATCAAAATATGTTTGTTGAAAAAGACGAACATATACGAAGTTCGGATTTATGTAAATTATTACCTTCGTATACTTCCGAAGGGAATTTTCAAACGTTTCAACAACAAGTTCTATTAGTTCAAAAAACTTATGGTGTTTCTGATAATGCTATGAAGTAGTTGATTATTAATAAGTTTGAAGGACGCATTTTGAATTGGTTTCATTCAAAAGCTAATCACATTGAACTATCTTTGAATGAATTACTAAAAGAAACCTAATAGAATGGAAATAAGGAGAAAATTTGAAACTCGTTTTTGGAAACCAAATGAAGATTTTTTGAGTTATGACCAGGACAAAATAATAATTGCTAATTTGTTAAATATGACAGACGAAGATATGGTGGATGGCTTGATAAATGGTTTCGATGATTCTAATTTACAATGCCAAGCAAGAATACAAAATTTTGAAAAACCAGATCAGCTTTTTGAAGCATTTAGTAGAATTACGGAAAAGGATCAAGCAACGAATTCTACATCGAAATACGTCAAAGATAGTGATTTAAAAAATGTAAATCGTGCAAATTTATCTAATTTAAATAAGGTTTCAAGTAAAAATGAAAAAGTGTTTCACTGTCGTTGCTATAATTGTGGTGAAGTAGGACATTTAGCAAACAAGTTCAAAAAACCAAAACGATTGTTAGGATCGTGTATGAATTGTGGAAATACTTCTCATAGAGTTGAACAGTGTCCAGAAAAAAAAATATGAAAATAAGTTTAATTGCGTTTGTGAAGATGATGTAACAAATATTCATGAACTTATTATTGATGTGAAAATTTATTTTAAGGAACCCATCATAAGGAATAAGTAAATTAAAACGTTTGTTTTTCTTTGTGTGAAGAATGTAATTTAAATAAAATCTTATAAAACCGTCCTAATAATATAATGTCAAATTATTTGAAGTATATTTATTTCAACTTTATGAAAATAAATTAATTCCCATACAAAACCATAAATTTATATTTATTTTGAATTAGAAAAATTCAGGTAATTACAAAATTAACTAAATTTTCTAAAAAATATTGAAAAATAATTATTTTTTAACTTTCCCACAGTAACAGCACTTCAGCCAAATCAACATGCAGATCAACAAGAAGTGCTAGTGACCAAGCTTCTCAAAATGGACGGCCCTATGCCCCAGAAGTACTCGTAACCCAGTTTCGACCAAGGACCATCACAACCATTTCGACGAAAGGTCGTTGCAACAACAACAACTAGTACCAGACATTATGGATCAAATCATTTTGGAGATGCACTTCATGGAGACAAAGTAATTCATCTTCGATTTCGGCAGTCAAGTTCAAAATATTAATACTGTTGAGATGCCACTACTGTTGAATGAAGCAGAGTACACAGATATTGTAAGCGATAGGCAGTAGTGCAGTGCACAGATAAATCCAGATCCATTATCCAAAATAATAATGAGACCGTTTACCGACGCCGACAGCGAAAGATAAGTAAATAAACAGTTATAGCAGTTTAAATGAGGTTATTCCAACGGCTTCAATCTGGAACGTGTCAGAGCCAAAAACTCGAACAATATAGATCGCTCAAGCATACGGAGATGTGCAGAAACCAAAAAGGAAATATAAGGAGTGATTCGGTCCAGCAAAAATAAATCAACTGAATCTTCTTAAATATCATATAATATTTGCCTATTTCTTATTTCAATATTTGACCATATTATATAATTGTTCGTAATGATTTTCTATCAAATTTGTTGTGATCAAAGAGTTATTTCAAAATCGTTTACTGTTTGGAATCTGTACCAATTTATAAATCCATTCCTTTTCAAGTGTAATGTTGTGCACATCAAACGAATAAATATTACAAATAGCTTTTTCGTATTAAAATAAATTTTAAATTTGTTGTAAAAACTAGTCTGTTTTCATTTCGTTAATCGTTTAAGAGTGTTGTGTTTATTTGTTGTGAAGTCAAAAATATAAGAGAGCAAGAATCAACTCAAACAACCAACTTAAGATTTTATCGTATTCATTGGTCCTTCGAGCCGGATTACTAACCCTAGCAACCTTAATTTGGAAGAATATTCTGGAATTTGTTGGAAAACATCTGCGAAGCCAAACTTGCTGCCTTTTCACGCGAAACCGATGTGTATCAACATTAATTTTTTATTCAAATTGGACTTTTCACATTTTGGGTTATATATTTTTTTGTTTGTAACTGTGAATCTCTATTATAATATTACGTGAAGTAAATTATTTATAACAGTGCTCGTAGAATTTATTAGTTATAAAATTTAAAATTATTTACAAATGTTGCAACTTAAAATACGTGGCGGGGTAATTAAAGCCCTAATAACACGTTTGGCCACGTTTGTAAACGGTGTCGTCGCGAAAACCTCCATTGATAGTATTAAAACGATCGAATGAGTTTTTGCCTGAATTCAATGATGTCGAGGATAAAATATTTCCTATTTTCGATAAGCAAGAATCCGAAATTGAAGAATTTGAGGAAGGATACTACTACGTGCTCGTTGAATTAAACGGAGTTATACGATAACAACAATGCATGTGATTCCCAAAGTACATGATGAAACCGCCGGTAGCTCAAGGTTTTTGGGCATTCATAGTACCAAGAATGAGTATTCATAAACCGGAGTCAGAAGGAGAAGGTTGTCTGCTAAATTTAAAAAAAAATAAAAAAATAAATTGTATTTTGTTTTATTTTACTTTTGCATGTATGTCTTTATAAAGACAGAGTAAAGGTAAAATAAGATAAAATACACTGAGTGTGTGTTAGTTTTAGTGAAAATAAAAGTAAAGTGAAGATAGGAGGCGTACAATTATATAATTGGTGATATTGTTCTGTATTAAAAAATTATTTGGTATTTTATATTTACTGTTACCAGGCGGTAGGCAGGCAAAACCTTTTATTGCTTTGATGTAATAAATTTATTATTTTAAAGCATAAATTTGTTTTGTATTGCCTATGTAAAATTTCGTTTTAGTTATTAGTAAGAATTTCGAATTTAACTCTTTATCTGTACTCTTCAATTTTGTTAGTGTCTTTTGGGTCCCCATTTTTTGCTTTTCCCTTATCGTGCTACTGTTGCATGAAACCTGCTATCGTGTTTTTGTGACAGAGATACCCAGTTTTTTTGAACTGTGTACTGTTGAAATTTAGGCCTGGCCGAATTTCAGTATCTATACCTGCAATGTCAAAGGGTTAGTCTTTATCTCAACAAAAGGGCAGCAGAATGAACCAACAGCTTAAAATTGACTTCACCAACATAAGAGGTCTCAATTCGAATCCAAACGAGGTTCATCACTACGAAATTGGATCTCGATAAATACCGGATACCTAGTTACGAATTGGAACATTCCTTTTATAACAAGCATCTGTGTGTCTGTGTATTTGTTCGAAAGTCACTTTCATGTATGAGAATTAAGGCTTACGAGTTGAACTCTAAGCGCCAAAATTCTCTACCACTGAAGATCTCAGGTGTTGATGAAACTATGTTTATAATAGGATTATACAGATACCCAAACTCCCCCAGGATGTCCATTTTTCGATCAAATATCGGGTAATCTAGACAAGATTACCACGGACTATCCCAAAGCAAGACTGGCCATTCTTGTAGACCTTAATATTCATCATAAAAAATGGCTTAAGTATTCATCGCGCACTGACGACGTAGGAAGACAAGCCGAACAGATACTCGCAGATTATCACGGTTTGACGCAAAAGATAGAGTGTCCCACTAGAATCCCTGATAATTCACATCATAACAATAATTTGCTGGATCTGTTTTTGACAAACGAACCAGATACAACGAAGACAAAAGTTGAACAATCCCTCGGAACATCGGACCATTTACTAATATCAGCAATAGTTCAATTTACATCACCAACACAAATTAAACCAAATCCTCGTCGCGTTTGGAATTATAAACGCGCTGACTGGGAGAGACTGAGAAACTTTTATTATGAAACACCTTGGAAAACTATTTGTTGTGTTGATCAAGATCCTAGCACATCGGCAATAAGAATTTCTAAAATCATAAAAGAGGGAATGCGGCGGTTTATTCCAAATCGATTAATCACTCCTAAAACTGAGCCTTGGTTCACGCGGAATCTTGATGAGGCAGTGAGGAATAAACGCAAACCATTTATGACGTATAACTCAAATAAAACACCTGAAACCCATAGCGTCTATACGAAAGCCAGAAATATTAGTAAATACAAAACAGACTTGGACAAAGACGCGTTTATCCAGAAGAAAGCAAAGAAATTCGCCGAGCACCCATCTGGCTCACGTAGTTTCTTTCAGGCAGTTAAATCAGTCTAGAGCAATTTTACTCGATCCTCTATTCCAACCTTAGTTCTGAATGACATTCCCGTGAACGACTCGATGAGAAAGCGGATCTTTTAGGTTGTATTTTCGCAGAAAACTCAAACATAGTTGAACCTCCCCATTCTCCTACACTCATTTCCCCAGTTGTAACGAAAATGACACCAATTATTTTTCGTTGCAATATTGTACGAAAAATCTGCTGGCCTCGACGGTATTCCACCCCTCATTCTTAAAAATTTTGCTAGGTAACTAGCTCCAATTTTAGCAAAACTTTTCTTTTTATCTTATAAAACCGGAATATTTCCCGATTCTTGGAAGCTGGCCAGCGTTCAACCCATATCAAAGAAAGGCAGTAAGATAGACCCTAACAATTATAGACCAATTGCAATTCTGTCGGTTTTGACTAAAATATTTGAAAAATATGTTAACTACAATCTAACAGATTATTTGGAAATTTCGCGAATTATTGATGATAAGCAGTATGGTATTCGTAGAAGTCATGCAACAGGTGATCTGTTGGCCTACATATCCCATCTCTGGAACAAGTCGCTGGAAAACTTTGGAGAAACATTCAGTATTTCACTTGACATTTCTAAAGCATTTGATAAAGTGTGGCATAAAAATCTCATAGCTAAATTAAAATCTTATGGCATAGACCATCTTAATGTCTCAGGGATTCATAGTTTTCTTACAGGTCGCAAATTTCATGTTAATTTAGATGGTATCACATCCAATATTTTCGCAACTAATGCTGGGGTTCCCCAAGGTTCTGCACTCCCACCAACCTTGTTTCTTCTATACATTAATGATTTACTTATTTTCACAGTGCACCCAATCCATAGTTTTGCTGATGACAGCACATTGCATGCAGCATATGCATCTCCTAAATTTCGATCTCATGTTGAACTTGAAAAAAAAAACAATCAAGAAGAGGAACAACGATAATTTTTAGAAGAAGCAATAATTTCGAAATCAGTTTTAATTGTAAAACCACGTTATACAATTCACGATTAAAAGGAAGATCGCATAAGAACCAAACTAATATCAATTCCTCAACCGATCTTAAAGATACAACTATAAAATTGAGAGAGATATCGTCAAGTTCAACATTATTCTCACGAAATTAAATCATTAAGAGGTGAAACCTCGGTAACACCGGCAAGCAGTCTTACGATGTTGTCACCGATAATTGATGAAAATGAGATAATGAAGGTAGGTGGCCGACTTTAAAATTCTGCAGCACCATTTAAAGTAAAGCATCTCATAATCTTGCCGCAATAATGAAATTGTGTTAAAAATGATTATGGAAGAACACAAAAGAAATGTTCATGCTGGTACTAGTTTACTATTTAACACACTTCGGCAGCGACATTGGATAGTTGGATGCAGAAATGCTATTCGACGAATTATCCACAACTGTGTTATTTTTGCGCGGTCAATGGATTAACTTTAAAGTCATTCTTAGGGACATTAAGGCGATTTGTTATATCTCGAGGGGAATATGCACTGATATGTTCAATGATAATGGTTCCAAATTTTTTTGAGCCAATAGAATATTATTAGAATTTTTCAAATTTCTTAAACTTAATAATAATAAAATTTCTTCTTCTCTGTTGAAGAAACACATAAACTGGCATGTTATTCCATCAGCAACTCCACATTTTGGAGGAATACGGGAATCTGTGGTTATAAATCAATGAAGTTTCATTTAAGAAGAGTGGTCGGCAATTCAATTTCAACGTGATGTCGACATTGTTGTCACAAATGAAGCAATAATAAATTATCGACCGATTTGTTCTACATCTACAGAAGATATAGACGCCTCAACTCCGGGACATTTTCTGATTGGGCATCCGTACAATTCTGTTCCAGAACCCGATAGAGACTTGTGCAACTGCTAGAGATATGTGACTTCTGAAGCAGTCATTTTTTGCACCTGTGTAAGAATTCTTTAATTTTTTCACAATATCTACACAGCTTTGGGAGAATTTAGTGAAGTGCAGTATATTACAACCAGCAACATCAAAACGGCGTCGATTGACAACATCAAACTTTTTGTCGTGTAAGCTATAATTTGTAATATTTATTAAAAATAAATTGAACGCTATAAATCAAGCTCGTGAAAATTATTTGGGTTATAAGTGACCTTACTCAAAGAAGATATTAACTGGGAAGGCATGGAAAGATATTCTGAAGGTGCATATAAGTGCATTGGGCTGCGATGGATTCTGTAAAAGATGGTATCATATTACCTGTTTGAAAATAAAAAAAAGTAGTTTACAATAAAATCAAAGAGATGCCTGATGTTTCCAAGCGGTATTTTGACATGTGCTTCCATCAACTTGATAACATTAAGTATAGCAGGCTGAGTGATATGGTAGGCATGCATCCAAAGGATTGAAAGCAAACTTGAAGGTTCTCGTGATGAAGTTATAGATACTGCCTCAAGTGGTAGATACTGCCTCTAGGTCATGTAGCCATGATCACGATGTAATGCACACAAAAGTTGACATAGTTAAAAAAGTAAGGCCTTCGTCCCATGACATCTCAATTGTGGACCTAAAGGCAAGACAATATAGAGGAATTGTTTTAAACTCCAAGCATGGCGAGTCAGCTAAGAAATTAAAACTCAGGTGGGTGACGAATATAATATTTATCTTACGAAGAAACGTAACCAAAGACTAATTATATTAAATGTGGATAAAGACATTGATGAAGATGCGTTGACTAATGATCTGAGCGAACTCCACTACTTTTTTAGTCCGTGTGATAAAATTAAAAAGGTGATTAAAATTGAGGTCATTGCCTCTACATTTGCTAAGCTTGTGGATCGCTTTGTTAACCTTCAATGTAGCAGATATCTAATAAGGGAAGATTTAAATGTTAATAGATGTTATAGGTGCCAGGGTTTCTTTCATTCATCTTAAAACTGCACTGCACGAGTCAACTGTGTAAAATGTGGTGAGGGACATGATCTTAAAAGCTGCAACGCCGTTTCTGACAAATGTGTGAACTGTGTCAACTACCGTTTCATCAATTCGGACCATAGATGTGATGCCAAAAATTGCCCCGTTTAAGTAATGAAGTTGAAGCTGATTATTGCTGCGATACGTTGTAAAGGTTTTTCTTTTATTTGTGTATTTTTAATTCCTAAATATTTCTTACTATATTTTATTTTTTATATTTATTTTTTTTTTTGTGATATCAGATATAGATAAATAATCTTTGTAAACTTTTGAATGAGTTATGATAATAATAAACTATTGTTAAAGGATTTCATTGCTAATAATGGAGATAATTTTAATGTTAGTTTTTTTAAATACAAGGGAATTAGATCTAACTTTGATGAATTTAAAGATATTTTTCATAATATTAAATTAAGCTGTATATATATGGCGGAACGTTGGTTGAATGATTCTGTTCGCAGTGCATCTTTTAATCTCAGTCATTTTAACTTGATTAGGTGTAAACCTCAAAAAGTTTGTAACAGATTACTTATCCATAAATTTGTTCAATAAATTTTGTATTAGATAGTCATCCGACCAAAAGTATTTTATTTTAATTAAATATATAGGAGTTTATAGTTCAGAAGTTAGATACCAACATCAGGAAAGTAAATTAAGTGTTAAAAATTTGAAAAAGGAAGAGTTGGAAAAAACATTAAAATTGAAAGAATAATTTGTGAAAGATATTTTATGAAAGCCGACGCCATTGAGTGTCTCCAAGGAAAGCGTTTTTTTAGTGTGGCGAAATATTTTATCAAATAATTTAATAAAATTTTACAAAATAAAGTGTCGTAAATTAAATAATTTAGTTAATTATTAGAAAGATAAATAATAATTAATTTTTTTTTGAAAGATTTAATTGTTTTGTTTTTGAAAGAATTGTAAGGTTTTGAATTTTTATAAAATGGAAAAATTGGACGCCTAATGCAATGGATAGTTTTGGAGTTGAAAGACAAACTCAGAAAGAGTAATTTGAACACCGAAGGCAAACTAGAGAATTTGTTGGAGAGATTATTGTTGGCGGTAGTTATGGAACAACAAAAAAGTAAAAACAAATCTTTAAGTAATGAAGCTTTTATGGAATTTGGAGGGAACGACAAAGTGAAAGAAATCAAGGGCGCAATCCAGGGCGTACCTCAGTTTATGAAAGATCAATTGGATTATACAACGCGGATGATGCTGATGACAATTTTTCGGAAAGATCGTCTTTTAGAACGTTTGACCCATTTGACTCATCAGAGAAGTTCCCAAAATGAAAGAGAAAATTTACAATTTTAACGAGAAAATTCAGTACGAGAATGGGAAAGAAATTTACTAGAACGAGAACGGAGAATACTACAATCCAGTGCACAGGTAAATGTAAACACTCATCGGACTCAGCATTATATGTTAACTCCACATGATGTGATTAATATATTACCTGATTTTGATCCATTAATCCATCTTAAATTGAAATCTGACCAATGGATAAGGAAAGTGCAGTCGTTAAGAGAAGTTTACGGTATAGATGAAAGATTGCTTATGTTAGCATTGTGTGGTGAACATATGGGTGGCACTGTACAAACACAATTAATATAATGTAATACAATAACCCAAGCTGCGCGATCAGCAAGTTTAAGTCATGCGAAGCAAATAATAAAACAAATATAATAAGAACACGCTGTCCAAATTGTAATGTACAATAGTGAAGTCACTTTTATTGAAGTGAAATAAATTATATGTCGTGTTTTGAAATTCAAGTGTTTTAATACAAGCGACCGCCCTAGGATCTCCCGATAACATCTGGTCCTGTAAATTGAGATATTAGTAAGGAAAAGGATCATACAATTGGAAGACAAGATGAAGGGTACAGCTGAGTTGTGGTACAATTTTATTTTTGACAAAGATTTATGTTGGAATAAATTTGTGAAAGAATTTCCAGGATTTCGACAGTGATGCTGACGTATATGAAAGAATTAGAAGTAAATATCGTAACAGGAAGCAAAGTCTATCGGACTACTATTACGAGATGTTAGCGTTAGGAAGAAATAGAATCGATGATTCATCCATTCTCAAATACATAACACGAGGAATGTACGAATCAAATTTGACATCAACACTCAAAACAAAGCGAATTGAAAGTTTGAACGAATTAAAAGACCGAATCGATTGGTATGTGTCAGTGAACGGTATGGACGGGAATATTGAAAGAAGAATATCGAATGATATTTCTAAAAGACGGCAAAAACTATTTCTAAAAGACAGCAAAAGACTATTTCTAAACGACGAAAATCTACAAAAACCTATGGAAAGTTACGCACACGAAAGAATCGCTTAAACATTTGAAATCATATATTCTGATACGTAGTACTCTTAGAAGGATTACATCAGACAGAGGATCTGGTTTTACCGCGGGAGCAATGTAGAATTTTATGACTGATCAGGCATCAAGTTTGTATTGATCGCGACGTTTTTCCCACAGGCAAATGGACAAATGGAAAGGTATAATCGTACATTAGTCCAATGTTGAGTAAGCTTGTAGAAGAGCGGAGACTAGACTGGGATAGTTTATGTTTATTGAGAGTTTATGTTATTACGTATTATTACGTACCTCACGATGCAGTGAAAGAAGTACCTGCAAAATTGCTATTGCTCAAAAGAGAATGATTGAGCAAAATGTTAGACTATTTAGAAAATTTAGACATAAAACCTAGCAATTTGGAAAGTATGCGCAAACAGGCTAGTGAGTCAGTCTTCCGATTTTCGCGAACTTTACTCTGGAGTGACCCAGGGCTCTATCTTAGGACCTTTGTTGTTTTGTATGTATGTTAATGACCATGAAAAAATTGTGAAGTTCTCATCGACCAGGATATATGCTGACGACATCCAGTTTGGTATGGCTGTACCTGGCTGTACCCAATCGTCTTCTACTTAACTTAGGTAAAACCAAAGTTATCTTTATTAATGGTGATGCTGGTTTGGCACAAAGCCCAATAACGATCAACGGAGATATAATTCCTTTTGTTAATGAGGTGAATAATCTGGGCATAGTCTTTAACAATAAGTGGAATAGCCATATTGATAAAACGATTGGCAAGGTTAACGCTGGTTTCAGACTTTTACGGACGAATGGTCGGCTACTTCCTACTGGACAGCGTCTTATGCTTGTCAGGTCCTTGCTTGTACCTATCATTACTTATGGGGAAGTAATTTTTTGCAAACTTGATAAAGTTAGGGAGAGTAAGCTAAAGGTTGATATCAACGACTGTGACAGATTCATCTATAACATTAGAAGACATGGCCATATCTCATCCAAAACCTACACTATTCTTAATTACATTTTAATTAATCACCTAAAGTACAGACTCGCAATTTTCATCCGTATTAAAATTAATAAGTTGCTGCAGTATGTCGCCGAGATTGATCTCTCCTCCAGACAGAGAAACAATTTCATAATTCCTTGAAGGGTTTGACATCACTGGCGAGTTTCTCTAAAGCTGTTCGGATATTTTTCAGCTTTGTCTAATTTGTTCAAATGATATGAGATTTGGATTGCCAATGCTGCTTGTAAAGGGGCATTTCTATTGTATCATTGTAGTTTAAATTTTTTGTACTATATTCACTTGATTTTAATTAAATGTATTTCTGTTAAGGGTATATTCTTAGTAATTTAGTTGTACATAGTTGTCTTACTCAGTAACATAATTCGATAGTTTTTGACTAATACTGTGAGTTTTTGACGAGAGCTGTGTAAGTTTAACGAAATCTTTATATTTAATGATTTTTTTTTTGTAGATAAACCGAAATAAAATGAAAAATAATAAAATTACATCGTTTTTTGTACAGAAACGTTGTTACTTGTACTTAATACTTTTGTACAGAAACGTTGCTACCATCCGCATATCAGCAGGGTGAGGTTCAATTACCTTTAACTGATCGGATAATTTAATCTTCACAATCAATGAATGACAATGACTATGGCTGCGGCTTCTATTTAATTGAAGATATAATGAACAAAATAACATAGATGTTCGGAAAACGTATACTGTGTTTGTGCCTACTTAAAAACACAACACCCTACAAAAACCAAACAAGCACACAAGATGTACTCTAAAACTTACGCCTAAATTCAGTTTCGAAATTCAAATCAGTATCCCAGAGAAATGCAAAAACTCCAAAAAATATTATAATCGAAGAAAATTAGCATAATAAGAATACATAAAAAATTAGTTTCACAATTTCAAAAATATATATTAATAATAAACGTAAATATACACACTTACCAAATAACCAATTAAACTACACTTATTTTGATTTTAATAGACTCACGGTTACATATAATTTTTTATTCTTAATTATTTGGGTTCCAATATCTGCCCGCAAGAACCAATCGTGCGGCATACAACCTCGGTCATGCTACATTTTGTTGTTTGTTAATATAATTTTTATTAGAAGTGGTATTCGTTTTGTTATTAAAACTTGAGTTACGAGATAGATTATAGCTCAAATTACCATAATCATTTGAATTGTATAATGTAACCGAAGCAATATAGTTATTTGGCATAACTTCAAATATAATATCCTGATATCCATAACAAAATGTAGAGCCAAATGGATTAGCTGTATTTGTTGATCCAGCTCGGTGTAATACAACTGGTCGTTCTGATGGTTCCAAACGTGAACTAATACTATCCCATTTCGAATATGCTGTTATGGTAACGGGTGAATCTAATGGTTCATCAATTGAAATTTTATCAGGAGCCAACTCCAAATTGAATTCACATCGATGATACATATTGAAATTATAATGACCTGGGTAATTGGTGTGTAACAAGATTTTCTTGCAACGTTGTGTTCTGGCATCAAATAGTATGTCAACTCCAAGAGTAAAATAATTAAAGAAAAAATCGCTACGTTTTGCAAGAGACCGACGATGAGCATTTGGAGAATGAATTTTCATTTTATCTTCACTTTTAAAAAAAACGCTATTTGGAGAACCCAAACTTGTTGTTATATCTTGACATGTATCTCCAAATAATATCTCTTTGGTTAAACATTGTTTACGTGGTTCCAAGGAACGTATTAATGCTAAATAAATTTAAGATTTATATTAAAATTTATCCAATCAAGATTCAAGAAACGCTCACCTTCAGTATACATTTGTAATTTTAGTCCTCTGGTCCCCGAAACATTCCGCAAAACTGAAACTGATTCCAAATATAAATGTTGATTGTAACACGATAATGGTAACGATGGTGCTCGACTATCTGATATATTTCCACCACAGAATAACGCCATTTTGGAGACAACCGGTGAAGCTCCATTGGGAAAATGTAACGATCCTAATCCATGAGCATATCCTGGTTGTAATTTACTATCAACAGGAAAATAAAAACTTAAACCCCGAAAGTGTAATGCGAATAATTGTTTTGCTGCATCATATACACCTGGGTGTGTTGCGCCAAATGAATGTTCGATTTGTTCTATAGATGGAGCAACTTCCGGCGAATTAAAATGTAATGAACAATATTTCAATTTAACTAATTTCATATTAAACACTTCAATTGCTTTTAACCGTTGAACAATTGGATCGAAAATTAATCTAATACCATCTTGTGGTAAATTAATTATTATATCAACATCCAATGGCGTTGTATCAGAATATAAAACCTGAACACCTTTGATAATTCCAACTTGAGATTGTATTATTGCAACGGCTTGCGAAAAATGCATTCCTAAAATATACAAATTTATTTTTTTATATTCTATCAAGTTAATCTTGTCGATAGAAAATATTTGCTAAGGATTCCAGCACAAGGTAAACTATATTCCCAGGGTGAACTGGAAAAGCATATAATGATTATATTCAACAAATACAATAATCAAAAATGTATGAAAATTCTAAGTAAAATTGCTCAATCAAAACAAAGAAAGTAAACAACATTGAATGCGATTAAACGCAAATTATATTATTTTATTGTGGTTCAGGCCAGTGGCGGATTGTTTTGAATTAAGGCAGTTATAATTGAACATTTTTACTTTAGGTATATTTGATAATACCAATGATGTCACTTTAATTAAAGAAAATATAACTATTTGCTCTGAAAACAATTAATTTTTGATTAAACATCACTTGTTGACTATTTTGAAGAAGAAAGAACAACATAACTAAAGAGGACATTTTTACAACAAAATCATATCCTCACCCAATATAAATTCCCAATTTTCACATCCTAATGATCTCTCAGGTACAATCTCAAGGTCTAACATTTTTTTATATAAAACTAATTGAACTTTGATTTAATTTAAACACTGAATTTATATTATACGATAATATAAATTAATAACGAAAATTAATCATTAAATACTTATTAAAAACACAATTTAATAAATTTATTTGCTTTTTTCTACGCAGCTATGGTGTTCTTTGTTTGATAATTTTTTTGTAAATACATTTTTTTTTGTATTTTGTATTTGGCAATTGGCAGCAATGATTATTTATTCATCTCTTTTTAATGGGTTTTGTTTTGTTCTTTTTCTTTATCTGTTATTTGTATTTTTTGTTGTTGATCTGTCAGTTTTATCAGCTGATTTCTGCATACAATAATAAACTATGTAGTGAGTCATTTTCTGTAAATAAAATATGCATATAAATTAAAGTATTTTTTTATTATCACACCCATTTCATTCAGAAAATAAATTTCTTTTGCATTAATTTTTTTTTATCGAACGTAACTGTTTGATTTATTATAAAGAAAATCTAATGAAAATAATATGCAATTTTTAAATTGTACAAACGTAAACTTTTCAAATTTGTATCGATAGATTTGAGACGCAAACCTCTAAATAACATTTCGTGAACGATTAGAGTAGACAAGGGAAACGTTAAAAGTACAATTTTAGTCCTCTTTTTAAAGTTTAAACCTTCATAATATCTGCCTTCTAATATACTTCTTTGTATATTGTACCTATGTGTTATTTTATTTATATATTTAATTCGGTTAATTTTTGTACATATAAGCACATTCGCGCCTTTAAATAATTTGTACAAAATAGCGGTCAACATAAAAATTTATTTATTTTTCAACTTCGAAATTTTCATCGCCTCAACGGCGTAATCGATAGCGTGTCTGCCTAAGGATTCGAGCCAGGCACTGACGAGAAAGGTTCGTCCGAAACACGAAAAATGTGAAGTTTAGTTTTTTTCTGAGAAACTTCAAACCATACCTTTGAATTGAAAAAATTCCAATCACTTCTTTACTTTTTTTTTCCTTTATCTCCATTTAGGAGCATAGGGCGTCTACTAGACTGGACCATCTGACTCTGTTGAGGGCAATCACTTTCAGTAAACCCCATGTCTTGCCGATTTGTTTTGCTTCAGCTAGTACCGTTTTCTTCCATGTCATGTGTGGTCTTCCAACTCTCCTTTTACCTTGTGGATTCCACTCTAGGGACATTCTTGTTATATCTTCAGCAGATTTCCTCAGTGTATGTCCTATCCATCTCCATTTCCTTTGTTTTATCTCGGTCTCAATGTCTAACTGCTCTGTCTGCCGCAGAAGTTCCTGGTTACTGATGGTGTTCGGCCAGAAGCATTTGATCAGTCTTCTCAGTCATTTGTTCACAAACACCTGTAGTTGATTTGTGATCTTTCTTGTATGTTTCCACTTTTCACACCCGTACAGCAGTACTGACTTGACACATGCATTGAACACTCGTAGCTTTGTCTTTCTTGACAGGACGGATGCTGATATCTTCTTCAGTCCCGCCTGTTTTTGCTACAGTACAACCAAGGTACACAAATTTGTCATCTTCATCCACTTGTGTATTGTTGATGGTAATAGGTGTTATCGTTTTGGTGTTCAATCTCATAGCTTTTGTTTTCTGAAATTAATGTTGAGACGACTTCATGTGCAAGGGTTGATAGCTTCTGTTTTTTCTGGTGCATGTCCGTATGTGTGTGTGTAAGTAGACAGATGTCATCTGCGTAGTTTAGATCATTGCACTTGCATCATCGAACTTTCTCATGATACTTTCTAGTACTATTAGGAATAGTAGCGGGGATAGTACACAGCCTTGTCTCACTCCTCGGTGGTTGTAGTATTTATCACTTTGCTGTCCTTTGTATTGTATTCTGTTTCCGGCATCCCGATACATTTCTTTGATTAGATCAACTATTTTCTTCGGGACGCCCATTTCACAAAGTGAATTCCATATCGCGCTTCTGTTGATTGAGTCGAAGGCGCGTTCGAAGTCCACGAAGAGGAGATACAGTGGTGAATTCCATTTGTTTGATTGCTCTATGATGATACAATTTGTGTTGACATGATCGGTACAGCTTCTTCCTGGTCTAAAGCCGGCTTGTTCATTTCTTAGTTTCATGTTAATTGATGGAGATATTCTTTCGAGAATAATCATCGCTAGTATTTTCATTGTTGTGTTGCGCAGAGATACACCTCTCCAATTTTTGCATTCTCTTAGAACACCTTTCTTTGGAATTGTTATGGTTAAAAATAAACCCTCTTTCCATTTGGTTGGTATTTTACCTTTGTTCCGTCTTCGAAGTATTCTTTCCATCTATTTATCTGTTGTTCATGTGTTGTGAAGGTTTGACCAGATTCGTCCTTTATTGGTGGAGTGTTTGTGTATTTGTTAGTGACCTTTCTCACGCATTTGTGTAATGTGCGCATATTTCTATTAGCTGCTGCTGTTTCTGCAGTCATGAGAATGCTTTCTGTGTATCTTCTGCGATCATTCCATGCCATATTTTTAACTTGTTTTACTGTACTTTCATATTTGCTGCGGATTTCGGTTGTGTTCTGTTGACACAATTGCAACTTGAGCTGACGACGCTCTTCAATTTTGTTCCAGGTATTATCGCTAATCCGTGGTTTTCGCGATTTGTCTTGGTATCCAAGCACATCTGTAGCAGTTTTGACGTAAGCTTCTTCAATTTGTTCCCATTTTTCATCAATCCTGGTGGTTTCGTTGTTTGGTAGATTAAGCTGGAGCGATTCTTTGAAGATGTTATTTGTATTTTTGTCGCTCAATCTATTGATGTTAAATTTCCTCGGTCCGCGGTTCCGCGGTCCGCCCCGGGTGTCACCCGTTTTGGGGTGACACCCGAACGTAAAAAACTTAAACAAACCATCACAATGTTTTCAACGATAAATCACTTCGAAACCGTTTTGGGGTGACACCCGAACGTAAACAACTTAAACAAACCATCACAATGTTTTCAATGATAAATCACTTCAAAACATCTCTTTTTAATGGGTTTTGTTTTGTTCTTTTTCTTTATCTGTTATTTGTATTTTTTGTTGTTGATCTGTCAGTTTTATCAGCTGATTTCTGCAAACAATAATAAACTATGTAGTGAGTCATTTTCTGTAACAGAAAATAAATTTCTTTTGCATTAATTTTTTTTTATCGAACGTAACTGTTTGATTTATTATAAAGAAAATCTAATGAAAATAATATGCAATTTTTAAATTGTACAAACGTAAACTTTTCAAATTTGTATCGATAGATTTGAGACGCAAACCTCTAAATAACATTTCGTGAACGATTAGAGTAGACAAGGGAAACGTTAAAAGTACAATTTTAGTCCTCTTTTTAAAGTTTAAACCTTCATAATATCTGCCTTCTAATATACTTCTTTGTATATTGTACCTATGTGTTATTTTATTTATATATTTAATTCGGTTAATTTTTGTACATATAAGCACATTCGCGCCTTTAAATAATTTGTACAAAATAGCGGTCAACATAAAAATTTATTTATTTTTCAACTTCGAAATTGTCATCGCCTCAACGGCGTAATCGATAGCGTGTCTGCCTAAGGATTCAAGCCAGGCACTGACGAGAAAGGTTCGAATTCATCCGAAACACGAAAAATGTGAAGTTTAGTTTTTTTCTGAGAAACTTCAAACCATACCTTTGAATTGAAAAAATTCCAATTACTTCTTTACTTTTTTTCCTTTATCTCCATTTAGGAGCATAGGGCGTCTACTAGACTGGACCACCTGACTCTGTTGAGGGCAATCACTTTCAGTAAACCCCATGTCTTGCCGATTTGTTTTGCTTCAGCTAGTACCGTTTTCTTCCATGTCATGTGTGGTCTTCCAACTCTCCTTTTACCTTGTGGATTCCACTCTAGGGACATTCTTGTTATATCTTCAGCAGATTTCCTCAGTGTATATCCTATCCATCTCCATTTCCTTTGTTTTATCTCGGTCTCAATGTCTAACTGCTCTGTCTGCCGCAGAAGTTCCTGGTTACTAATGGTGTTCGGCCAGAAGCATTTGATAAGTCTTCTCAGTCATTTGTTCACAAACACATGTAGTTGATTTGTGATCTTTCTTGTATGTTTCCACTTTTCACACCCGTACAGCAGTACTGACTTGACACATGCATTGAACACTCGTAGCTTTGTCGTTCTTGACAGGACGGATGCTGATATCTTCTTCAGTCCCGCCTGTTTTTGCTACAGTGCAACCAAGGTACACAAATTTGTCAACTTTATCCACTTGTGTATTGTTGATGGTAATTGGTGTTATCGTTTTGGTGTTCAATCTCATAGCTTTTGTTTTCTGAAATTAATGTTGAGACGACTTCATGTGCAAGGGTTGATAGCTTCTGTTTTTTCTGGTGCATGTCCGTATGTGTGTGTGTAAGTAGACAGATGTCATCTGCGTAGTTTAGATCATTGCACTTGCATCATCGAACTTTCTCATGATACTTTCTAGTACTATTAGGAATAGTAGCGGGGATAGTACACAGCCTTGTCTCACTCCTCGGTGGTTGTAGTATTTATCACTTTGCTGTCCTTTGTATTGTATTCTGTTTCCGGCATCCCGATACATTTCTTTGATTAGATCAACTATTTTCTTCGGGACGCCCATTTCACAAAGTGAATTCCATATCGCGCTTCTGTTGATTGAGTCGAAGGCGCGTTCGAAGTCCACGAAGAGGAGATACAGTGGTGAATTCCATTTGTTTGATTGCTCTATGATGATACAATTTGTGTTGACATGATCGGTACAGCTTCTTCCTGGTCTAAAGCCGGCTTGTTCATTTCTTAGTTTCATGTTAATTGATGGAGATATTCTTTCGAGAATAATCATCGCTAGTATTTTCATTGTTGTGTTGCGCAGAGATACACCTCTCCAATTTTTGCATTCTCTTAGAACACCTTTCTTTGGAATTGTTATGGTTAAAAATAAACCCTCTTTCCATTTGGTTGGTATTTTACCTTTGTTCCGTCTTCGAAGTATTCTTTCCATCTATTTATCTGTTGTTCATGTGTTGTGAAGGTTTGACCAGATTCGTCCTTTATTGGTGGAGTGTTTGTGTATTTGTTAGTGACCTTTCTCACGCATTTGTGTAATGTGTGCATATTTCTATTAGCTGCTGCTGTTTCTGCAGTCATGAGAATGCTTTCTGTGTATCTTCTGCGATCATTCCATGCCATATTTTTAACTTGTTTTACTGTACTTTCATATTTGCTGCGGATCTCGGTTGTGTTCTGGTGACACAATTGCAACTTGAGCTGACGACGCTCTTCAATTTTGTTCCAGGTATTATCGCTAATCCGTGGTTTTCGCGATTTGTCTTGGTATCCAAGCACATCTGTAGCAGTTTTGACGTAAGCTTCTTTAATTTGTTCCCATTTTTCATCAATCCTGGTGGTTTCGTTGTTTGGTAGATTAAGCTGGAGCGATTCTTTGAAGATGTTATTTGTATTTTTGTCGCTCAATCTATTGATGTTAAATTTCCTCTGACATGACTTGTTGTGATTTACAGCGCCTGGTTTAATTTTGAATGTAGCAATTACCAGTTGATGGTCGCTGTGTATGACTGCTCCTCGCTTTGCTCTGACGTCTTGTAGTGAGAATAAAAACTTCTTATTCACCAGTACGTGATCAATCTGATTCTTGGTTCTTCCATTTGGTGATGTCCAAGTGTATTTGTGTATGTTCTTGTGTGGGAACTTGCTGCCTCCTATGAATAGTTGATTTGTGACACAACAATCGATCAGCATGTCTCCATTATTGTTTCGTGTTGATTCTAGTGCATGTTTGCCCATGACTGATTTCATTTCGGTGTTGTAGGTTCCAATTTTGGCATTGAAATCACCTTGTATTATTTTGATGTCATTTCGGTGTGCACTAGCCGTTGCTTGGAGCTGTTCGTAGAATTAATCTTTTGTCGCATCATCAGCTTCTTCGGTAGGTCATAGGTGCATAGCACTGTATGATCGTTGTATTTCTAATTTTTGATTGGAATATTGCTGTTATTATTCTGCTACTGATTGGTTTCCATTCGAGAAGTGCTTTTTTTGCGTTAGGTGTTGTTAATAAATTGCTACGCCTTGTTCATGTGTGTTAGATTTACCAGAGAACATCATGTAGTTTCCTTTACTTGTTGTTAGCTCTCCGCTGTTTTTCCATCTTACTTCACTGAGTCCTAGTATCTGGATGTTATATTCTTCCATTACTTTCTCAACTTGTGCTGACCTCGAGTTCTGACATTCCAGTTTCCTACTCGTGTCCGGGTACGGTAGCCAAGGGTCGATATTTGATTTTTCCGGTTTTGGTTTGTTTTGTGTTTTATTTTTAGTGTACGTTTCTTTAAGCATTTGAACTTCGGATTCCCTTTCGGATTAACGGGTGATTCGATGGCACAATCCTAAGCCAGTTTCCAGGGCTGCTGGATAAGGTATACTGGCATACCGTGGGCGAGATATTCCTGCTTCAATGTGATTTAATCATATTTCCATATTTTTTCTGATGAAGTTCTCAGGCGGTCACCCGTTTAAGTTGTAGACCTTCACAGTGTTGCTTCACTTCCTTGTAAGGTATGTTGTCGTCTTAACCACTTCTCCATCTCGCCCACTCTTTTATTACTATAGACATAAACTTATTGATTTTTATTTCTTAGTTCTCGAATAAGATTAAAATTGTACTATTATAACTAAACAAATAAATAATCTTGACAATTCAACTCACTAAATAAAGTTTCGATAAGGTCCAATAAAAACGCTTCATTTACTATTTTTTAACAAATCAAAACGAATTGTTTCGATTATTTTTCTCTGGTGGGAAGGAACAGCGAATATTTTCGGCCTACTTAATATATTAATTTAAAACAAAAATTCACATACAAAATTATCTGAAAATGCAATTTGCAAATAATAAAAATGTCCGTTTGACATTTCCATAAATGATTGCATGTTTATGTTTATTTGTCAAAAATAAATTACAAATTTATAACATTTATGCGCCTAATAAGATGAAATAATATTTTATTATGTATGATTATAGCCGCTTTCCAATCGAGTGAATTGCTGAATGAATTGATTGTAGCCAATTGGTCTATTATTCAGAAAATCATCAAAAATAGAGCCAAACAACAAAAACAGTAATTTTTTACATTCAAAAAATACATAACCAAAATTGAAAATTTAGACACAAACATATATGTACCGATTTAATTTTTTATTATATTTAACGTTTGACCACAAACCGCAAATAAAATATGAACATGTTGAACTGATGAACCAATTTTTCCCTTCACTTTATTCAATTCAATTCAATTCTGTAGTAGCTCAGTTTACGTTCAGTGTAAACTGAATATTACCATTGGAACATGCAAATTCCGGAATACAATTCAGTTTAAGTGAATCATTCAGTAATTTGCTCGATTGGAAAGTGGCTTATGTTGTATGAAATAATGTTACTATTTCTGTTCGTAAAATTGTCTGCTAAATACAACTCGTCACCAAATTATTAGTCGATTATTTTTCAATATTACCACTCATGCCATTTGAGGTTAAAAATTTCAAATTTCAAAAATTTCAAAAAAACCTCAAATGACATTCGTAATAATGATTATGAAAAATAATCGACTATTATTTGACGACTCGTGATATTATATATGAATATTTTTCTTTTAACTACGCGGTATTTCGTATTTTCGTTATGTTAAACTATAACAAATGAGCCAACCCCAAGTTTATAGATTGCACTCCAAGTGCAAATTTTTATTTTATTATAATACTAACACAATTGAGCTAATTAAACAATGAATTTCTTTTGTTTTTATTATTTCACGGCTGAAATTCACAATTTTTTGTTTTTTTTTATACTAATTACATCACAAAATAAATTAACATTGACTGGTTTTTTTCCTCTAATTTTATACTCACAAATCATCCATCAAAAAATCAACAAAAAAATCACAATCCAACATAAAAATGGCCGAACATCTAACATTAATATCACAGCAACTTGTATATCACAGCAACTTGAATATCACAGCAACTTGAATATCACAGCAACTTGAATATCTCAGCTCCTCACCACGTATTTTTCAGTCAACATACATCATCATAACAATCCTTACTTATTCCAGTTTCATCTAAGTTATATATATCTTTTTGTGTAAACGAATATTCTTTATATACACTATACAGCTTTAAAGTTTTCAAAAAACTCACCAACTGCAGTTTCATTAAAACCTCGTAATTGAGCTAAACTAGTTTTTTCCGGTTTTCTTAGACTAAGAGATGGATTTCTTTTCAAGAAGCCGTATAACCAATCAAGTTCTGCCTTGTTCTGTCGATTCCAAGAAACTGGATATTGAATATTATTTTTTTCTCAAAATCAAAAGCTAATGCTTGTGTTGAACTGTAACTCAACCCAAAATTGAATCTTGAATATCCTTTGAGATTGTCCGATATCTCAAACTCCTGTCTTTCAGAAAATACTTGATTTGCCGTATATTTTGATAAATGTTTATTTGCGGGTGAATCTTCGTCATCGCCACTATTGCCAGATTCAGATAAAGAAAGTGGGTTAACCTGCGCAAGTTTCTTTTCGATTTTAGAATTTAAAGTGGTTCGTTTAATGTTATATTTTATAGCTGCACTTGAAGCCGTTTCGATTTTTTTTAATATATCGGCAATTGCTAATATCAGATCTTCTTCTTTTATATTGGTTATGTCAGTTTTTTTATATTTTGGAACAATGTTGCGTCTTTGCTCTTTGAAAAATAGTTTAAAATATATTAAAATATATTTTACCTAATATAATTTACAAAAAGATTTATGCTGCAAATTTGTCACAATGGAGAAGATTTGTCAGAGACAAAAGTACCTCCAATTCATGTGACGAAAGTGCCCCAATTCTCAAAAACTGAAAAAAATCAAATATCTCCCTTTCTCTGTTTATTTAATTTTACTTAGAGCACTTCACACACAATTTAGCAGTTAAAGTGTTTCATTTAATGCACTTCAACTAACTTAATTATACAAAACGTTACGAAAATACATTAAAAACACAAAAACACGTGTAACTTTGTTAATTGTCAATTTAATTAATTATTTTTGGTAGATTTTTAAATTGAGAGGCGTTAAGAGGCGTTTTGATGAATGTGCCAAACTTTACTCCATACTCTCCGATATTCTTCAAGCCAATTTTTATTATATGGAGTTTTATTTTTCCAGATGGCGTAAAACATTTTTTAAATTTTTTTTATATTGAGTTTTAATTTCAAAATGGCGCTACAAGTTCACGAGTTTTTCTGTGCTAAAAAATAAATTAGGCTTTACATCTCCTCTTGAGGAGATGTAAAAATATATATGTATTCGAAATACTATCGACTGTGATCGTGCAAGTTGATAAAAACAATTACTTAATTTGTATTATTACGCA
The DNA here is from genome assembly GCA_963693315.1 of Diogma glabrata. Classification (NCBI taxonomy): domain Eukaryota; kingdom Metazoa; phylum Arthropoda; class Insecta; order Diptera; family Cylindrotomidae; genus Diogma; species Diogma glabrata. Next base: position 146,099,906 of record OY856187.1, read on the forward strand.
TATATTTGTTTTCTTTGTATAATTTACATTTCCACTTTTTAAATTTAATTAATTTATTTTGTAATTATTGTGTTTTATTATTTAATTTCATCAAAAAAAAATTCTATTGTTAATTAATGTTCATATATAATAATTTCTAAGACAGAAGATTCGAGAATTTTGTTTTATAATGAATACAGTTATAACAAGAGCATAAATATTTCGGTTTAAGTTAACATTTTTTATAGCAAGATAAAAAAAATAAATAAACTTAGCTACATTTTTTCAATTAAAAATGTATTAACAATTTATAATTAGTTAAATAAAATTAAAATACATTTAATTTGTATTTATTTGGAATTAATTTAATTTAAAAAAATTGAAAATATAACAATATGTTTTCTTTGTAAATTTTTTTTTTTTTTGTTATTTTTCTAATGAAAATTTTTTGATTAAAAGGCTTCTTATACACTTTAAGGCTTCTTATACACTTTAAAAATATAATAGAAGTCTTTTAATCAAAAAATTTTCATTAGATTAACACTTTAAGTAGTTCATCAACAATTAAAATTTAAAAAAATTTTTCTAATGTCGGGTCGGTCTTTAGCGTTAAGCTAGAAACACAACACGGGCGAATTCGTCCGACGACGACGTTAGTAACATTAGAATACACAGGATACATACATTTCAAACACAACTTCAGCGATAAACGAAAAAGTTTTTTTCGTCGGAGAAAATTTAGATTCTATTTCTAATTTATCGTCGGCGATGATTATTGCCGGGTATCAATTTTATTTTTATTTGGCTGCAAGGGTGATTTTTAATGTTATTGTGACAGTGCCGCCAACTGAAAATATGATTTTCTGATGTTTTTCGCGTTTCTGAGGTTGTAATCGTTTTGTTTTGTCAACTGAATTTTCAGTTTATGTTCAAAGTTCGGTTTTATTCATTTATATATTTTCATAATTTGTATTTTGTATTTTATTTTTAAAATTAGTTAGTAGTAGAAAAATTATTATTATTTATTTATTAGTAAAAATTAGTTATTTTTAAAATTGAAATTTGTGAAATTCATTTTGACAAAGAACAAAGTATTTTAGTTTATGCAATTTTATTTTTGACAGCTTTTCACGCTGACGCCTTTGTTGTGGTTACAACAGCGAAATTGTAGACGTTTTTTTTTATCGTCCGTGTTGTGTTTCTACCTTTAATTTAAATAGCGCAAAAAACTGTAAAATGAATAAATTTGGCATCATAGTTTGCTCCATAATACTATCAATTTAAAAGTTTTAATTACTCGTTCGCGTGTGAAAGGTTTCTGTTATCAGACAGGAGCAGTTCATATAGCAAAATACTGTTTCGGAGCATGTAAGAAACAAATTGTGTTTCAAAATATGTACTACTAAAATTTTGTGTTTTTATATGAGTTTAACCGTTTTACTCTATACACATGGTATAACGAATATTTTACCATGCTCTATACAGGTAACATTTATTTTTGAACAGGTTGTAACATGTTACAACGTACTTCGATTGATTTATCATTATTATTTTTGATACGTAAATATCATTTGTATCACTTATGTTTGCAATTTCTTTTGTTTTTTATAATACGAAATTATAAAAAAATTGAAGCGCGAAAACGGGCAGAAGGACGAGTAATAGGAAATGGTGAAAATCGGCATGATCTGTGGTAAACGATATAAAAATGTCATTAATTAAACATCATTTTAAAAACGAGAAGCTAACGTAGTATACAATTGCATGTGGTAAATGTTTATTACAGTTAACACTAGATGGAAAATCGAATCGAAGATGCCGATATAAGAAATTTTGAACCCGACCTTTTCCGATTTTCTTGAAGCTTCGGTTATTGTTAGTAAAATAAAAAAAATTAAAGCGTGCTGAGTGCTCAAAATATGCTAAGAAATTTATAGAAAAAGAATCATGATGGCTTTACATCATCGGCGTTTTGATTTGATTTTCCATCGTCAAAAGAACCTTTAGAAAATAGAGTATCAGTCAAAAACTTTGGCTACATAAAACTGGCTACATAAAACTGCCAGCAACCTGCTGGCAACTGATTTTAATATCTTGGATGCCTGGGACACCTCCTGGCAACATTACAACACAACTGGCCTTTCTATTACTAACCCGACTTCTACCCAACCTGGTTTCGATTTGCCACGTCATACCTGGACTACATTAAACCGAATAAGAACGAATCATGGACGTTGTGCTGATTCTTTCTACAAGTGGGGCATTTCAGAGTCCCCTGAGTGTGACTGCGGCGCTCCACAACAAACTATAAAACACATTGCAACTGTGTGTCCAATTCGACGTTACAATGGCAACATCTCAGACATCCATTTGGCAACTCCCGATGTAGTAGCATGGATAGACTCGCTCGATGTAAACATCTAATGTTCAAATGTACTGCCCAATGTTCAAATATTTTACTTTTTAATTTACTTAAAAGATACGCAATCAAATCGATTGTAAGTTCATTTAATGTGTATCCATGTATTGTTTTAGGTAGATTTCATAGAAGAGTCTACCTTTTTTTAAGTTTAATTTTTTAATGTGTCACAAAAAAAAAACCATACGCTAAATAAATAAGCAGTATTTGTTAGTGCAACAGACAGTTATGTTCTTCCCAAAGTTTGTTTTCACAAACAAACTAAAAACTGATCGAGGCTATGAAAACCAAGTTCACCAAAACTCGAAACATAAAAACGCTTTTCCAGAAGTACGCTTGTTTGGATTGGAATTAACGTCGCTCAAGATCTTCGTGCTGTGGTATGTTAAAACAGGAGTTTGGTGGAACAGGAATTTGGTGTTTCAGACATACTACTCTGAAACCTGTTTTGGTGCGGTGGACAGGAGTCGAATAAAAGAAAACTCATTAAAAAAATTTGAAAATTTCCAATTATCATATACGGCACAAAAAATCGCACTAAAAACAGGTTTGACTCTACTTTCAAATGAGCGTAAATGAATTAATTTTCTGAAATAAAATATCGAAATAAAAAATTTATTATGATTATATTAATTTCTGGGAAAATATATTTTTTGTATATATAAATAAAAAATATTAAAATAACATATTATTTGGTAATGTAAAAAAATTAAACCTAAGAATAAATTAAAAACAATTATGTAAAATTAAATAAATTTTAATTTTGGTTATAAATGAAACTTGAGTAAAAAATAAGTCTTCTACATTTTTGTTTGTTAATATTATTTTTGTTTACTTGCACACTTCATAAGTGTTCTTATTGTTTCGTTTACATTCGGCTTGTACTGATAACCCGATCAAAATTTATATAGGTTCTTTAGATACAGTTCATTCTCACTCTCTCTTTCTAACATTTGTTTTTAAAAATTTATTTATAAATAATGTTTTGTTTCAAATCGGTTTTGTTTTCCTGCAAATGCGAAACAGAATTCAACTTCATATAATCCATCAGATGGATTCTAGAAAAGTCATTACAGTTACCTTAGAATAATAAAGCTCGAGTTGTCGAAGTGCGCACAGTATTTTCAAAGACCTCGATATAAAAAATTAGTGCTTTTAGTTAAAATCTTTCGATATGCAATGCAACGGATAATCTTTCAAGAGGTATGGCATGTTTTATATGTTAACTTAACTGATGAAAAACTAATCGGTGGTGCGGAAGTTTTGTGTGATGACTCTTTTTAGTATAATCTATGGTTTTATATGTTGATTTTTAAATTAAATCTATTTCATTTTTTAGAATGAATTTAGCAACAGATTATCAAGACTTTCAAATATCAAATATTCATAATAGTATTTTATTGGGTTAGTGTTTAATTAAAAATTTTAGTTTTGAGCAAAACATTACATTATTCTCTAGCATTGCTAATTTGCTAGAAAATAAAATTCAATAAACAAGAACCCAGTCAGTGCTACATTTTATCATTCCGAAAGAGTAACGAATGGATTAATTTAAATTGAATTATTTTAGAATTCGTAGATAAAAACAAACGAATAGAAACATAGACAACGAATTTTTCATTATTTTGTGTACAATTGATTCCATAAAAAATAAGAACTGAATACAAAAAATCATGGTGACAATTATTTGCAATCACTACAATTTTCGATCGATCTAATTTCGAAGTTCGAACCCATAACAAAATTTGAAACTTTAAAAAGTTTATCATTCTCATCACGGCAAGCCGAGTGCCGACTAGTTAAACTGCAAAACATGTTAACGCTTAAAAATTAAAAATTAGTTTGGTGGCCTAGTGGTAGCACGCTAGACTTCGAACTCGGAGGACCCGGGTTCGACTCCCGTCTAGGACAGAGTGTTTTGTTTTTAAACAAAAACATTAACAACCATCAACAAACCGGTTCTCCAATTAACCGATAGTCAACTAATATAGTTGATAAATTGGACACACTATAGGCTGATATAAAAAACTAATCGATTAAATTAAGTCTTCAAGTAAAATTCACCATAAAATTGAGTGAATTAACACAGGTGAGGGGACACTTAAGTGTGTTGGCAGCTTTTGTTCCTGTATGAAACATATACTATACGGCACAAAACAAAAATAGCGAATTATATAGAAAACAAAAAAATTAAATAACTATGTATTTATTAGATTCATGTTTAGTGATTAGTCTAATATTTTCTCTCTAGCTATCCATGTTGTATTGAATAAAAATCTTGCATCAACGAGAAGAAGATGACTAGTGTTCACTTGTGCCTAATGACACATTATATACAGATGTATCATATGACGTTAAAAACATCACAAAAGAATTGGTAATTTTTGAAGCAACTAAGAAGCGTACGAATAATTTAGAAAAATTATACAATGCACTAATAACTATCCCACCGACATTTTCGTCACAAAAATTCGGTCAAAATTGAGTAATGGCGATATTGACAAACTAGTTTTTTGAAAAATTATTATAAAAATTAATATTATGAATTTATTTTTGTTTTGTTTCTATAGAATTCTTTTTTATTTAATTTTTTGAAGCTTTTCTAATTAAAAATAATGAAAATTCGAAAATCAATAGCCCATTTTTTGTATTTTTTTTTTTTTTTTTTTAATAAAATGTGATGTGTAGTAGGCATTACAATATGTGTCACAACAACACATAAAAACCTTTTAAGACCAAGGTCCCACAACAACATGCGTTCTAAGGATGTTAATGGACGCAAATCTGTTTTTTTTAATATTTTTTTGTTAAGTAATGGATAACTAAACCATAAATCCTATCACATATAAAATATGACATAGGCCAATATTTCGTGATAGGACAGGGAAAATAAAAATAAAATAAGAGATAAAAAGCAAATTTGTTTTACAAATTTGCAGGAACAAAACTAAAATTGGTTTGCCAATAGTCCAGCCAATGGCATAATCCCTGATTATGGGACGCAGTATATTTTTCAATGATTAAAGCTCAGATATGTAGTTATATGAAGGCTCGTTTCATCGAGCAAGCTACAGCGTTCCAGCACCAAGGAATATTCATTAGCTAAGATTGAGAGTGCTACCGTTGACTGAATACGGTTCATCCGCCAGCACCCGTAAGATATCACCTTGGCTAGTGATATCTCACTGCTATTGCCAGTGGTATGTGATATCTCACGTTAACTCATATGCCAATAGCAGGGACTGGAGTACGCGGGGTTGTCACACCCGTGGATCAAAAAAATAGAAAAAAATTAACAAATTAATAAAAACTGATCCCTCCATGCGATGATTGTTTAAATTTTACACATTTTTCTCCCACCCACTTAGAAAATTCCACCTTTTTAGCGAATCCCGGGAATTTAACAGTTTTGTCCCGGATTCCCGGGATTTGAATTTCTACAAAAACGAGAAACCCTAAACTAAATCCGTTAATTGATCGATTCAATACAATCGAATAAATTTGATTCAATATCAATGCAATTATGATTGTTTGGAATATTGAAAATGCAATGACCTACAACGCAAGACATCAAATTTTTTACTAATAAGAAACCAAAAACAATCATACAAAAAACTCATTTTTTCACGTTGGAAATTAATTCAAATGAAATTATAGAAGGCCTTTGGATTTTTACTATTTAAGAAAGGAACATGCGCATTAGTTTGAATTGATTGATTGTTATATAAATTTAAATGAGAGCGAAAATGTTTTTGTTGATTTTTTTTATAAACTACCATCAAATTATTTATAAAATACTACCAAATGATTTTGATTTTTCCACAACGGGTACGGGGCGTGCCCTGGCCAATGTGATGTGGAACGAACGGTTGTGGTACCCAATCCCTTCGTAGTAGTGAAGCTTTATAGCAAATACTCAATCAAACCGAGCGGCACAAAGCGACGTCTGTTGTCCATGTTAGGTATTCGAAACTGTTAGTCTTTTTCGCTAGGTGGCAGACTAAAATCAAACTTAGTGCGGGTAGCAAACTCTGTTATCAACCACCCATGAGTGGTTCACAAGAATCGAACGTTACGGTGCAGGAAATCGGCAACCTAGCGCCCGCGTCTCTAGGTAGTACGCAAGCAGGCTCCCAACTATCGAAATCGAGACTGCAAAGCCTCAGGAGTTACCCAAACTATAAGTTCACTCAGTAGTCAATTCATTCATTCGATATAGTCACTTATTACTGTTTTAAAAATTATTTCTATTAATAAAGCCCAAACTCTTATGTTTTTATGCAGTTTTGAGCTCTAATTTGAATGACCGCCACTTTAAAACCAAATATGATGATAGTTATTCCACATTGAAAAGGATTGATGCATGCGTTCCGAAGAGTAGCGTCCTAAAACCGGTATTATACCTGCTAAATACAAGAGACTTGCTTACCTAAGGAAAACAACTTTTGCAGATGATACTGCAATTTTGACCACCGGCAAAAAACCTTAGAAGAAGCAACTAGTAAACTGCAATACGCTAGTAATATAATCCATAATTGGATAAAAAGATGGCGAATTAAGCTGAATGAAACAAAATCCTCTTATATTAACTTCATTAACCAAAAAGTAAGCCAAATACCTCTGAAAATCAACTCAACACAAGTTGCTTATGCAAAAACAGCGAAGTACTTAGGTATGACATTAGATGCTAAACTGAGATGGAAGGGGCATGTTAAAAAGAAAAACTAAATTTAAAATTTAGAAAGATGTACTGGTTACTTAAGAGAAACTCAGTACTATCTATTCAAAACAAACTGCTTCTGTATCAAATATTGAAACAAGTGTGGACGTATGGTATCCAACTATGGATTGTTAATCCATCCAGGGAAAATTATCCAGTCGTTCCAAAACAAAGTTCAGCGTTGTAACGTCCCGTGGTACCCGTGTAACGTCTGTCCACATCAGAAACGAAGACCTCCATAGAGACCTAAGGATAGAGTTCGTGAATGATGAAATAAAAAAATATGCAATTAAACACACCACGTGTCTTTGCAAATCTGAAAATGTTGAAATTCGTCAGGTAAGGTAATGGATGTTCCCGCTGCTGACAGAAGGCTTAAAAGAACGAAGTCACTAGATTTGATATTCTAATCAAAAGCATACATAACAAAATAATGTAAATGGGACTAACCAATGGGTTACACCCCAAAAAATGTTTTATAAATATGATATGTAAATTACTAGATGAGCGTAACTCAGTTGTTCGATTATTTTAATAAAAAAAAATTCAGAGTATACGCGGACGACTTATTTGAAAAATCATCCTCAGAGCAAAGTCTAATTGTCTGTTGGAGAAATTTGCTAGAGAGTCCATGATATGTACAAAAATTTCACGCAGTATAAGCGAAATTTAAGATTTACAATTACGATTGAAATATAAGATTAAGTTCTGAAACTGTGAAAAAATTATTGAGATTTGTTATGAGATATCTACATTATAAAATATCTACAGTAACTACGGATCGCATTTGTTTATCTTGTAAGATCTTTCGATACATTTTATAATAATTAACAATGTGGCCTCCGAGAAAACCGAGACCAACACATTTTTATCGGTAAGGATGGATTTAGAAAAACTTCGAGCGTTGGATAATCCCTTTCTTAACTTTTTGTTCATTTTAACCAGACCTTAAACTTCCTCAAATTAGAAAATCTATTGACTACATTGATATCAATAGACAATGTGGTAAACACATATCACTATGTAAAATTACAATACCGCACTTTCAAAGCGGTGTTCGAGTTCGAAGAACGAATTATCAAAGTTGGATCTCAGTTTAATCGTGGTCCACGTTTTCACAGATATGCCGTATGCCGGGCGCAAAAACTTTAAAAAATTTACCATTTCATTGAAGTTTTATCAGTGTTATGACTGCATTTTCAGACCGAGATGTCAAAAGTTAATATTGTTAATAGTTAAACATCAACACCTTAGGTTAGTTTGCTTTGGAGTGTCCTAAGGATCATGGAGAGATCCAGGCAAATCAAAAAAGATCCTGTTAGTAAGGCGATAAGAGATCGACCTAGAGGAATACCTAACATGAGATAAAATTGTGCTGAACTGCTGAACGACATTAAATTCAAACGAGCATAACAACAACATAGGAAGAGAAATCTTAGATATAATTCGACTAAAATTGAAGCAGTTGCTTTCACTTAAAAGCAAATTAATAGTCATTCTTAATAAAGATAATGTTCGTTTAACGATCTAAAAACATTTAACGATTGATTGATTTTTTCAAGGAGAAACGCATCACTTCATTGCATCACGATGCATCAATTCATCACTTCATACAAAATACAAATACAAAAATTCAACAATCGAGACATTAAAAATTGAGATTTGAATATGATTATTACGAAGTGATCTTAAGAGCAGCTCTTTCTTTGTCCGAGCTCACAACGCTTCTCCTCTTTCATCTGATATGGCCTAGAATAATCGAAAAGTTACAACGTATTTATTTATGACCTTTGTACGCGTAAGTTCGAGACGTATGCGAGTAAATCCGATCATGCGACATAGGACCGCAGCATCTCTTGTGGTTTTAGTTAATTACTTCGGTCTGAAAGACCTAAGTATTACATTCATGAGCTCAAAGTGAAATTCTTACCCCCACTTTTTTTTTACATTTCTCGACGTTTTAGGACCTCCTGATTCTAAAAAAGCAAAAAAAAAATGTATGTCTGTCTGCCGGCCGTCATTGTCTACGCTGCAGGGAAAACCGCTGGAGGGATTTCAAAAATTTTTTTTTCTAAAAATAGGTATACTCAAGGGACAGGTCCGAAAGGACGCTGTGTTCGATAACTGTACCGGAAGTGTGCCAAAAAAATCATTATGTGTGTCAAAAATAGCAAATTTTCATATTTTTGGCTTAAAAAACGTTCATTTTAAGTGATTACGAGTAGGAACATTAAATTTGGACAAATCTTGATGGTGGGGATTGGTATGTGAGATCAAAAACTAAATTATTGCATTATAAGTTTGTCAAAAAAATGTTGTCAAGTGTGTCAAAAGAAAGATTTTTATTTATTTTTTTACCCAATTTTTTGGAAAAAAAATAAAATTAACTGTTTGTTCGAAATGAAATTTTATTGTTATTGAGAATTATGGCATTATAAGTTTGTCAAAAAAATGTTGTCAAGTGTGTCAAAAGAAAGATTTTTATTTATTTTTTACCCAATTTTTTGGGAAAATATAAAATTGTTTGTTTGAAATGAAATTTTATTATTATTATTGAGAATTATGGCATTATAAGTTTGTCAAAAGTGTCAAGTGTGTCAAAAGATTTTTGTTTAGTTTTTTACCCAATTTTTTGGAAAAAAATAAAATTGTTTGTTTGAAATGAAATTTTATTATTATTATTGAGAATTATGGAATTATAAGTTTGTCAAAAGATTTTTATTTAAATTTTTACCCAATTTTTAGGGAAAAAATAAAATTGTTTGTTTGAAATGAATTTTTATTATTATTATTGAGAATTATGGCATTATAAGTTTGTCAAAAAATGTGTGTCAAAAGAAAGGTTTTTATTTATTTTTTACCCAATTTTTTTAGAAAAAATAAAATTAATAGTGTGTATGACATGATATTTTATTATTATTATAGAGAATTATGGCATTAAAAGTTGGTCAAAAAAATAATGTCAAGTGTGTCAAAAAATGATTTCATTTATTTTTTTAGCCAATTTTTTGGAAAAAAATGTAGCTGTTTTTATGACGTAAATATAATTTAAAATGAAATTGGACATGGAAATTTTTGAATTTGTTATAGTTTTAGTTTTAGTAAAAAGTATGTATTTTTGATTTTGTAATAATTTTTGCAATGTTTTTAGAATTTCGGAAAAAGTTTTAATTTTTGATTTTGTAAGAATTTTTGGAATATTTTTAGAATTTTGAAAAGTTTTAAATTTTTGATTTTATTATAATTTTTGGAATTTTGGAAATTGTTTCAATTTTTGATTTTGTAATAATTTTTGCAATATTTTTAGAATTTTGGAAAAAGTTTGAATTTTAAAGAATTTTTGGAATATTATTGGAATTTAGAAAATGTTTAAATATTTGATTTTATTCTAATTTTTGGAATATTTTTGGAATTTTGAAAAAAGTTTCAAATTTTGATTTTGTAATAGTTTTTGCAATATTTTTAGAATTTTGGAAAAAGTTTGAATTTTTAAGAATTTTTGGAATATTATTGGAATTTAGAAAAAGTTTAAATATTTGATTTTACTCTAATTTTTGGAATTTTGAAAAAGTTTGATTTTATTTAATTTTTACAATTTTTTTGGAATTTTGAAAGAAATATGAATTTGTGATATTGTAATATTTTCTCGAAACGCTAAATGAAGAGGTTTTTGAGTAGTTTGCTGAGTGTATCATCTTTTCACTAAATTATGTTAATTTATGATCTGTTATAATTTTCCGACAACGTTTTGATGTTTCGTGTTAGTTTTGTAATTAATTTCTAAACAGAGATAAAAAAATACTTGTACTTTAACAAAGAGTTATGTTTGATAACATCGCTGCCCAAAACTAAAAACCATGTCCTCATAAAAGTTGTTTGCCGAAAACTATATCAAAATCCTTAACCCAGACCGAAGTCTTGATATCTCAGAGCTGTGAGATTTCAGCCCCTCCATATTTTGTTTTTATCTTCTTCTCTCTATATATCTTTTTGTTCTTTAGGTTCTATTTCAGGGAATTTTTAACCATCGAATAAAATCAATGTTTGAAGAAGAAAAGATCATGTAAAATGCGTGATGAACTGCGGATAATATCGTTTATGCTTTTTTTTTGAATTTTTCTTATTAAATGAGATAACGAATTGATTTTTGTTGTAATTGGTAAATTTTTTGGTGATAATTTTAGGGATAAAAACGATGAGCGATGAGAATAAAAATTAGTATTTAGAAAAAAAAATAACAAATTCAATTGTTACCCAATGAACACATTACATAAATATGACGTCACACGAAGGTCATACTCATACATGAAGGTCATATCGTGTGATGTCATATTTAAGCCATTTGTTTACTAGGTAGGTAAACATTATATTTTTAAGATGATATTTTGAACCTCACTGCCAAGTAATAGAAAAAATGATGAATATTAAATTAAATGGTACCAAAATTGGTTTGACAGGACTCGAAAAGAAGTAATGTTGGTTTCTTAATGATGATATTTTGACGAAACTAAGACATTATGTTTCTATTTTGAAGGTAAGCATTAGTATTATTATTGGCATTTTTAACGTTCCGTTTTTTATAACGAACCCTAATGGTGAGAGTACAACGTGTTTTTCACATTATTTCGATTATCTCGTAAACCATTAATCCTATGGACCTAAAATTTGAGGTGCTTATAAAACTAACCTATCCACAAAAGATGACGGATTAAAAAATAAATAAACTTGTTTTCGTTTGTTTTACAGAGGTACGATGTGAAACCTTTGAGAACATACATTTTTTTATCGATACGAGTAGGGTATCATATGAAAGGGCTTCACTTCAGTATGCCTTAAAAATGTATTTTGGAATTTTACACCCCACCATTTTTTGTATAATTTTGAAAAATGACGTTTTCTCAATGTTTTATTCCTCCGATTAACTCCGACCCTACTTCTAAGGGTCCAAAAATCTTAAAATATATTTGGAATGATAGAAAAATTAGTAGGTTTTTAATGAAAAATATAGAAAAGTGGCAAATCGTCATAACTATATTTATTAAAGGGTTGGGAATGAGAAGGGGTAAGAACATCATTTAAAACCAGGTCAAGTGGGGTGTCGTTTGAAAGAGCACTTGATTTTAGAAACATTGCCATTTTTTTAGAATTTTTCAATGCATAGTTTTTGAATTATTATCAAAAAGGTGACACAAAAAGTTGCTCCTCCCTTTGGATTTCGAGCTTAATTGACAAAAAAATTTGAAAAAATTCACAAACCGGAAGTTTGACGAACTCAGAACAATTATAGCAAATTCTCAAATAATTATATTTTTGTCCTTTTAAGGGATTGGGGTGGGGAAGGATGAAAAAAAACTTTTTTGACCCAAGTCCTATATTCGTCCCTGTATGGAGCACTGTTGTCAAGTTTGGGGGGTGCTGCTTCTGTTTCGATCTTGGCCCTCTTCGACTCTGTTCAAAAGCGGGCTATACGAATTGTGGGTGATCGATATTTGACATCAAAACTTGATTCCCTACAACATCGTCGCACTGTTGCTGACCTCGTTTTTTACAAATATCGTCATCAACAGTGCTGAGATGAAATCAGCAACATCATGCCTCAAACTTTTTCTTACCCCCGTTTCACTCGGCAATCGGCTTGTAACATATGTATGACTAATCTAATCAACATACAATACATATGTTATTCTTTCCATTAAATTAACGTAAATAATTAAGCAAGTCATCAACCAAAACAAATAACAAATTATATAGAACAAACTAAGTATATTCAACTTAGCTCAGATATCGAAATTCTCATAATGTATTTTTAAATGTTGAAATTTAATTTATATAAAATTATATTAAATTTGATGACTACAACCTAAAATATTACAAAATGAAAATAATATTAAATTTATGGAAATAAATATAATTTCCGCTGAATAAGGTAAATATTTTTATTTCATATATAATTGACCGATATTACCTTTATATAATAGATCGATCGTCAATTGGATAATCGATTAATTTATTAAAATAAATATAAACATGGGAGGGGCTTTTTATAGAATATAACGGAAAAATCATATACCAATTGTACTATAAATTAAAGGAAAATTGTAATTAAAAATCAATCAATAAACTTATCTTAAAGTTTAGTTTTATTTAAATATTTTACTGGAAGAAAGTCTGCCCAATAGGCCTTAGTCTACGGGTTAGTATGGGGTCCCCAGCATAAAGGCTTTCTTTCCATCATACATTAAAGAGAAATCAAGTGGACATCACATATTCGTCCACCATACAACCGGTCAATCGGTCGAGATCCCGCGCTGTCATAATGGCAGATCGCAGAAAAACTTCTTTGTCTGAACTGCATACAAATAAAATAGTTTGCCGGAATCCATAGTCTCAGGTGGTTTCAATCCGCAGAGATTTAAAAAAAGCGTTCATCAACACCTTAAAGCGCGAGTTGTTGTAGGACCTAGGTCTTAAAAGGTAGTTATGTGTTGTTGTGACACATATTGTAAACCTTATCACACAACACTTTTTATTTAAAAAAAAAAACGAGTGGGGTGTCATTGAAAGAGCACCTAATCTAAGAACATTGTAATTTTTTTTAGAATTTTGCGGTGCACAGTTTTTGAGTTATTCTCAAAAATGTGCAACTTTCAGACCGTATCATAACCCTCACCCCCTACGATTCGACGCTGATTGACAGAAAAAATTGAAAAAATTCACAGAGACAGGAACTTTGCTCTATTTTGAACGAAAATCATAGCGAAGTCTCAAATAATTATATGTCTGTGTGTTTTGGGGATGGGTGTGAGGAGGGTAAAAAATACTTTTTTTTGACTCAAATGAGGTGTCATTTGAAAGAGCATCTAATTTAAGAAATAATGCAAAAAAGTAAAACTTTCAATCCGTTCCTCCCCCTTCGTTTCGACCCATATTTTTTTAAAAGTGTTGTGTAGTAGGAATTACAAAATGTGTCACAACACATAGATACCTTTTGTGGATTGAAGGCACTCGAGACTATTGATTCGGGCAAAGCGTTCCATTTGTACGATGTACACACAAAGAAATCCCTTTGCATTTAATTACCATGAGAGTGAGTAGTCTCGACTGTTTGCACACACCGATTGACGCGTTAAACGGGGAAAAACATATGTCAAAACTTCAAAACTAATAAGCTCTTTTAAGGCTACAATGGCTGAGCAATTTTAAATAAGTCCCCGTTGTTGGTGTGGTAGGTATATAGGGATAACTTTTCTGTTTTTTCATCATTATACTACTAGTCAGAATTCCACTGAGTTCAAGCCGGAAAGGGTGGATCCATCCAAATATATAATTTTATGAAATTTGGCAGAGCAATTTTTGGACTGGACTGGATTTCTTATAAAACATTTTTCATAAAAAATTGTCTGGATTAAATAAAATGGCTGCTGTGTTTTCGAAAAACTGAGTTCTGTAACTTTTCTATGGCAGTAACTGTTTTTTTAAGTGTTTAATATGCATTTACAAAGATTTGATATTCACAATTCGGCATAATACCTTGCCGATTAAAGGATTAATACGATTTAATTAGTGTGCAAATCAAAGTTTATACAATAACCGTTATATAAAAATATGTTTACCGTTTTCGTTACAATAACAAGAGAGAGAGAGAGAGAGAGAGAGTGAGTTACTGACAAATTTATGGACACTTATTTATTAAATATTAAAAATCAAATTTAGTAAAAATAAATGGAATGAATTGGATATCATAAAATCGGGAAATTTTTATACTATTTGGATGTTTTAATTCTTTTAAGATACTACTGGAGTTTACCACTAGTTGATATTTTTAAAAGCTTCTAATTTCTAAAATCATCCAAAAGCAGATCAGCTATAGCTATTGAGTATAATAAAAATGAGATTCAACGGAGAACGATTCAAACCAAATGAGTAAATTTGGAAGAATTTAAAAAAAAAATGTTAATAACAAAACGATAAAATCGCTTTGAACACTTAAAATTATAATTAATAGAGAAAATGAAATTGATTTCAATTTTCATTTCCTCCTTTTTGGTTAATTTTGATACGTATCTTATTTGTTTCAATATTTTTATTGCTGTTAGTTTTTAGATTACTAGAGTTATGGGAGTTTGTTGATGTTGTAATCAACATATTATTAGCTTTGTTATGAAAATCGTAGTTACTTGTATACGTAGTTGTATTACGACTATCATTTTTACCGTCATTAATTATTAAATTATTAAAGTTATTTAATAACGGAATAGTTTCATTGACTGGTGTTGTTAATACTGATTTTGAGTTATTCGTACTAGAAGAAGAATCATCTGATGATTTGTTATATGTTATTTTACTGTCGTAATACATATTCAATTGTTCATCATCAGATGTTACGTTTTCATCTTCATAATCCAAACATTTTTGATTTGCTTTATTATTATAATAAATATTATATTTCTCAAGATCATTTACTTTACCATTACTATGGCTCTCAGTTATTATTAAATCATTCGATCCAGATCCAACAGTTGATGACAAAGTTTTGTATTTTATGGTTGTATTATCATAATCGTTATTTGTATTATTCATTAATTTCGATTTGGAATATGTTGAATAAAAACTTGACGATGATGATGTATTGTAATCATAATCGGATTTAACCATACGATCATTATTTAAAGCGTAGGCATTTTTTGATTTATATGCAAGCTCCTCAAATGATGTCATAATTTTTTTTGAAGAATTTTCTAGTTTATTCATATTATTTGTAGAATGCTTTTCATAAATATTTAATTTTATTTTATTTACATCACCAAACGAATCATTTAACGAGTTTTTACGACTCCGTTGTTTATGGTTACATTCCAAAATAATATTATTATCTTTGCTGACATCAAACATCGATGGTGATTTACCTGACATACTGCCACGGCGGGAAGATGATGTTGAATTATAGCTTACATTTGTATTACTTGATAAGATACCGTTTGTTTTATTTGAAAGAATAATATTGCTTTTTATGCTTCTTAAATCTTCCTCAGATTTAGATATAATCGAATTACTTCTTAATGGCGTTACTGTATTACTAACATCATCATTACCCACACAAACAATTGAATTTCTTTTATTATCACTTAAATTTGATAGATTGTTGCTTCCAATTTGTTGATGTTGTGTAAAAATTTCATCTGGAGATGCTGGGGGAACATAAATTCTAACAATATCTTGTGGCGAGATAGCACGTGGGGTTGGAGTTATCATTAATGCGGATGGAGTACGACCTACCACACTTAATGAACAAAATGCAGATCTAATATGAATAATAACAAAAAAAAATATATTATTTTAATACATATTTTTCGATTTATAAATTATAGCTTACCCTGGACTACTTTCACCTTCTCCATCACTTTGTATGCTACGAATATCATCGGTACAAATATCAAAAGCTTGTTGTGATCTTTGACCACCTGAAAATATACTCAAATCTGCTGTTGATGTAACTGATGTATCAGCCAATGATTTTCGGGAGCTGCCTAATAAGGAACAACCATCTTCAGATTCAGGTACATTACCTATTAATTTAAATTTAATAGATGTGTAAAATAATATTGTATTTGAAAAATATTATATTTTAAATATAAATTGTATATTTTTATAGCGATAAAATAAAAAACTACTAATTAAAACGAATTTGCGATAAACTGGAGGTGCATTATATGTCGACATATATGACATATAACATATATATTAGATATAAAACGTCAGGACAGCGATTGGGGCAAGCAGACGGCACTGAACTTGTGGTGGGATTGCTAATCGGTGAGAGTTGAATATGCTTGTCTATTGGCTAGAATCTAGCGCTAGGTTTTCAGTTGCATATACATAAATAAGAAAAAAAAATTGGTTGGAATTGAGTCTCTTTTTGAAACTTCTACATACCTTTATAGTTATTTAGGTATCAAGGGAATTATAAGGATGTTAATTACCGAGGGAAACGTTTACTACCCGAGGACCTCTGGCCCGAGGGTTAGTAAGATTCACAAGGTAATTGACATCTAATAATTCACGTGATACATAAATAATTTTATGTTTTACTACCTAAAACATTTATTTTTATCAAGTATTTGATAGCATAACGAAAATTTTAATTGATCAAGTTAGTTATTACTTCGGTCTGAAAGGCCTAAGTATTACATTCATGTGCTCAAAGTGAAATTCCTCCCCCACTTTTTTTGGCATTTCTCGACGTTTTAGGACTTACTGATTCTAAAAAAGCAAAAAAAAATGTGTGTCTGTTTGTCGGCCGTCCGTCACAACCGACGAAATCTAGAAAACCGCTGGACGGATTTCAAAATTTTTTTTTTCTAAAAATAGGTTTACTCAATGGGAAGAGCCGAAAGGACGATGTGTTTGATAACTGTACCGGAAGTGTGTCAAAAAAATCGTCAAGTGTGTCGAAACAAGGAAATTTGCATATTTTTTGCATAAAGAACGTTCATTTTAAGTGATTACAAGTAGGAACATTGAATTTGGAGAAATCTTGATGGTCGGGATTGGTATGTGAGACCAAAATCTAGATTATTGCATTATAAGTTTGTCAAAAAAATGTTGTCAAGTGTGTCAAAAGAAAGATTTTTATTTATTTTTTTACCCAATTTTTTGGGAAAAAAAATAAAATTAATGGTTTGTTTGAAATGAAGTTTTATTATTATTATTGAGAATTATGGCATTATAAGTTTGTCAAAAAAATGTTGTCAAGTGTGTCAAAAGATTTTTATTTTGTTTTTTACCTAATTTTTTGGAAAAAAATTAAATTGTTTGTTTGAAATGAAATTTTATTATGATTATTGTGAATTATGGCATTATAAGTTTGTCAAAAAATGTTGTCAAGTGTGTCAGAAGAAAGGTTTTTATTTATTTTTTACCCTATTTTATTAGAAAAAAATAAAATTAACAGTTCGTATGACATGATATTTTATTATTATTATAGAGAATTATAAGTTTATAGGCATTATAAGTTTGTCAAAAAATAATGTCAAGTGTGTCAAAAAATGATTTCATTTAATTTTTTAGCCAATATTTTGGGAAAAAAAATGTAGCTGTTTTTATGACGTAAATGTAATTTAAAATGAAATTGGACATGGAAATTTTTGAATTTGTTATAGTTTTTGAAATATTTTTGGAATTTTGAAAAAGTTTGTATTTTTGATATTGTAATAATTTTTGCAATATTTTTAGAATTTTGGAAAAAGTTTTAATTTTTGATTTTGTAAGAATTTTTGGAATATTTTTAGAATTTTGAAAAATTTAAAATTTTTGATTTTATTATAATTTTTGGAATATTTTTGGAATTTTGAAAAAGTTTGATTTTATTTAACTTAACAATATTTTTGGAATTTTGATTATAATTTTCCGGCAACGTATTGATGTTTCGTGTTAGTTTTGTAATAAATTTTTAAACAGAGATAAAAAATACTTGTACTTTAACAAAGAGTTATGTTTGATATACATCGCTGCCCAAAACTAAAAACCATGTCCTCATAAAAGTTTTTTGCCGAAAACTATATCAAAATCCTTAACCCAGACCAAAGTCTTGATATCTCAGAGCTGTGAGATTTCAGCCCCTTCATATTTTTTCTTTTCAAATTGTATTGCTGGGGTATTGTTATTCGTTACTATGGCTTTATGTAAATAATGTTGTTTATAAATAAACAAAACAAAAATTTATAATGAAAACTAGGTCTATTATGAATCCATAACTCCTTATAATTCTCTTGGGAATTAAGAATATCATTATTATTTCGGTAACTAAGGTCTAAACGACTTACAATAAATCAGTAAAACATAAAAATATTTTCGGTTTTATAAAAACATTATTGGAAAAAACCAGTGATACAAAACTCGCCCTTTAAATTTATATATTCATTCCATAAGGAGTGAGTTAATGAAAATTCATAATAGTAGATTCTTGTATGAGCTTAGAATGAAGGCAATTCTTCACGAGGATGAAGTTGCCCGAAACGAGCGTAGCGAGTGGAGGGAATCATCCGAGTGAAGAATTGCCATCATCCTAAGCGAATACAAGATGCTATTTTATCCACGACTGTAAAATATTTCGTTTAATTTCCAGTTTTCATGCAAAAATTAGTACCGCCGTATTGAAATAAAAACATCAAAGATAGCGAAAAACAAAACAAGTTTGTTGTTTAATTTGTTAGGGGAATATTTAATAAACTATAGAGCTGTTAAAGAATTTTAATCAAATTCACTAGTTGTGAAATGAATACAATTACAATGGAAGACATACGCATGGAAAGCATATATTCTTTAGTAGTCGTGGATAAAATTTATTCCTCTTTTACTCTCTTTGTTTATTATGATTGATCTTCGTTTAAATAACAAATTTGATCTCAATACCGTGAGTCTTTAAACTGTTTTACCTATTCTTACTCTTCTCTGTGTTTATTTTATTTAGATTTGAGGATGTAAAAATTAACCCCTTAAGGTTTTATTTGTTTAAAAAAATTTATGTTTGGTTGAACTATTTGTTTGAAAAATTTTGTGCCGAAAATAATTCTTTTAAAAAAATGCTCCGATTTTCTTGAAACTTTGATGATCGTTAGTATAATAAAAAAAAACTAACACGTGTTTTTTATTTTTTTATTTTCTCACTAGTTCTAAGCTACAGGGTGGCTCGAACTTTTTTAAGAAACATGAAAGTTAAAAGTTAAATTGTGCTCGAACGGGTGAACCGATTTTAATAATTTTTTTTTTGTTTGAAAGGTACTTAAGTTAGGCTTTTTAAAAAAAACTATACTGATAAAAAAAATTATATTTTATATTGGTTTAAACTTTTAAAGCTTGCGATTTAAAAAAAAATCTTAATTTTTTGTTTTATTTTTTTATGTTTGAAAGATTTATTTTACTGTAAATTTAGATTTACTAAAAACTAGTGCAGGGATTTTATTGAACCTTTTTTTGTTTTAAAGGTATTAAATTTTAATACATAAAACATATAGTTTTATGTGTTAAAATAAATTATGTGTTTGAAATGATTACTTATTTATTTGAATTAAGTAATAACTATATATATGAGGCATTCTTTGCAACTCGGAGACCCCCTGCTCTTCAGAATGATTTAGGTTTTTCAGAAGG
>OY856187.1:146764542-147052930 GCA_963693315.1 Diogma glabrata
ATAATAATCAAGCTTCTGGTCTACCATTAAGATGCCAACCGTTAAAATTTCTCCACATGAAATGTTACTCATTATTACTGAAAATAAAAGTTTTTTAAGCCAAAAATATGCAAATTTGCAAATATATGCTTCTGACACATCCCCAACATTAGAAAACATTCTTATAGTGTGTTTACATCATTAAATCTCCATGTACAATAAATTTTGTAAATCAAACAAAAAATCTGTTAACGAAATTCGGATGCGTTTTTTACGTTTACATCATAAAATCAAATATTGCAAGAACTATCAAAAAAGTTTCCTCACAATTGTTATCATTTTAAAATATAATTTACATCTATGAGATATGGACAGAGATGTTCAAAATAACAACTTTAATTTTCTATCAAACAGTAGATTTATATTTATTTTCAAAAATATTGCATGCGACTGTTTATTTTTACAATACTGAACAATTTCAAACATACAAAATATTGTACATCATTTATTGTATGAAGATTATATTATGCAAACAGGCAATAATATTTTCTAAAAAAATGTCTATTAATAGATGGCAATATTCACTCCATACATAATATAGAGTGTAAATCAACCTTTACAAAAATGTATAGCCGCCATGTTAAAAATTCATGTCATCACGATAATATAATAGTAGAACATGTTAACGAGGTTAATCTTTGATTTATGTTAAATAAATAATAATAAAAAAAATGACTAAGTGAAGTGTTTTATCTATAATTATTAATACTACAACACAAATTAATACAGAACAGTTTCAATCAATAATTAACTAATTGAAAGTAATGAGACAATAAATATTTTGTGCATCTTGCCATGTATTTTCATGGTTGTTGAATAAAAAAAATGTAATTTTTTTTAAGTTTATAAAAAAAATACCAAATAGAACTGACATTAGTTAGTTGTTTCATTTTTTACTAGTTAAAGGTATAAACACAATCAGAGCGGCGAACGGCAAACGGTATTCGTCAATAAAACAGCCCTTGTAAACACAACCAAGGCGTCAGAGTCCGGCGGTGTAATAAAAACCACAAGTGTCAAAAAATTTCAAAATGTAAAAAACTCAACAACTTTCTTTTTTAAATTTACTTTACTTTAATATTTAATTTAATTTAATTTAATCACTTTAATAAACTAACTAAAAAAAACTAACTAACTAATTTAATTTAATTACTTTAATAATCTAACTAAAACAAAAACTAACTAGCTAATTTAATTTAATTACTTTAATAAACTAACTAAAAAAAACTAACTAAAATCTAAAACAACTATTATTTTTTTTATATTACACGACTTGTCAATTGCAATTTTGAATATAAAACAAAAATATGACAACTCCAAAAACAACGATTACAACTTAAAGAAAACAAAAAAGTAGAAAAATTGTCTGTTTAGCAGTTGGCTACACTGACGCGTCAGCGTCAAATTAGAAATAGAATCTAAATATTGCACGACGACGAAAAATTTTCCGTCGGCCGCTTTGGTTGTGTTAGTACTACATGTTTTATGCGTGTTCTAATTTACCGAACGATGCCGCTCGCCGTTGCCGTTAGTGTTGTGTTTATACCTTAAAACTGGTAAAAAACCAATTTTAATAAAACAAAATTATTTTCTCTTTTCGCTTTATATGCAAAAATAATATATTACATATTGTAACACTTTAGGAATAATAATACATATTTAACGTAAATGATATATTTTGTTAATACTCCCAACTGCTAAAGAAAATTATTTTAAATTGTTAATTCATTCATGTTGTTGTTGATTTAAGAATCGTGTTAAATCTTTAAGCGCCCTACAGACGATCTAACTTGTCGGACGACAAGTCGGACGTCCAAATTGGATGTTACCTCCAGACGATCCAACTTAACATCCTATTTTGACAATTCGTTTTTGGTTTTTGTTTAACAAATTCAATTTATTAATTCATATATATACCAAAATACTTTTCTAAGATTTTTTTTGTTTCTAATTCTATGAAATTTCTTACTCAATTGAATTAAAATCGTCCGACAATAATACACACCATCCGATTTGTTTGGTTGGTCGGACAGTCGGATGGAATTTCCATCCGACACATCCAACTTTATTTTATCGGAAAGACATGCATACACACTATCCGATTTTACATCCAATCCAACCAAATCTGTCCGACCGTCGGATCGTCTTTAGGGCGCTTTATCCTAATTTTTATTCAGTATTACCAAATAAATACTGCTTTAATTTTTTCACTGTGTATAGTTTTTGT
Source organism: Diogma glabrata (assembly GCA_963693315.1). Classification (NCBI taxonomy): domain Eukaryota; kingdom Metazoa; phylum Arthropoda; class Insecta; order Diptera; family Cylindrotomidae; genus Diogma; species Diogma glabrata. Next base: position 146,766,809 of record OY856187.1, read on the forward strand.
AATTTAAAATTAGTAAATTTATTTTAGATAGGCTTTAGATATAAGCTTAAAAAATAAATAAAAAATACAATCAGTTGTTTTCATTTAAATTTTACACATACTGAAGAAAACCAATATAATTCAAAATGTCTAGTTGGTCAAAAGAAAGAACGATGCTCCTAATTGAAAAAATTAAAAATAGCAACGTTTGGGACATAAAAAGCGTAGAGTATAAGAACGTTAGCAAAAGGAAAGAAATTTATGCCTCAATAGGTCGGGAGCTAAATTGTACACCAAAAGAAGTAAATTTGAAATGGCATACGCTTAGAAGCCAATTCGGAAGAGAGATGTCTAAAACACAAAATTCTGGAAGTGGAATTGACGATAATTCTTGGTACGCGTATACGAGTTTGCAGTTTTTGAAAAGTATCAGACGACCCAGAAGAGATCAATATGACCAAGTAAGTAGAACACTCAATCATAATATTAACAGATTACACTGAATTAATTTATATAAACATTACAATATCCAATACAGTTTACTGTAGTACTGTAAATTTTTGATTGAAGGGTGTGAAAATCCCGCGTACTCAATAGTACACTATTGGCATATAAGGTAACGTGAGAAACCACATACCAATCGAGATATCACTAGTCAAGGTGACATCTTATCGGTGTTGGTGGATGAACTATATTCATTCAACGGTAGTACCATCAATATTAGTTATGAAATATTCCTAAGTGATGCCACGCTAGTTCTTGCTCGAAAAGTCCATCTAAATCTATATCTAGACTTTAATCATTGAGGACAATAGTGCGCCACACCCTTCTTACAAACTCCGTAATTATACCTAATTATTCATACATACTTAGTTTTTGGTAGCTGCAAAGAGCAAATATAGAAAATAGTAAAACATTAATGTTACTGATTGTTTTCTGTATATGTATCAATTTTATATGTTTCTATATATTAATAACAATTAATTATATTATTAATAATAATATAACAATACATGTCGTTTTTTTTTTCAGAAATTGATTGACAATAACCTTTTGCACAAATATGAAAGCGCCCAAAATTTTAGTGAAGAAGAGGAAAATGAGAGTGTTACTTCAGAAATTGAGGATTTGAAACCATTTTGTATGCCTACAACAAAGCAAAAGTTGGTAGGATCTAATACCCAAGGAATTGTTAAACAAATGAATGCAGTAGCGGGACCATCAACAAGTAGCCGAGAAGACGACGAATTCCAAACATTTGGTGATTACGTAGCCTCAGAACTGAGGCAGTGTGGTGATCAAAAATATGCTATGATATTGGCCAAAGCAAAGCTCGGAATTAATACCGCTCTGTATGCTGCCGATATGGAACAAATTGAAAAGGATGCCAATTCTGAATAAAATAAGTTGTTTCCAAAAGTTTTATATTGTTTCACTTTCAATATAGCTCACAAACGATTCCAAAAACCTGACAAAATGAATTATTGCAAAGCCTTTGTAAGAAAATCAGCTTTGCAAAAGATTTATCAGTTGCCAAACACCGCGTCATTGTTACCTTGCGTCTTTTTTGTGATTAGTGTCTGTTTTAAATTCACCGTGATTAGCAGAAGTAGCAGTATTCCGGTTATAAAAAGCGGTGAAATATACTACATGGTGAAATAATTATATCCATATCAACGATACACAACAAACCATAACTACAGCGTGGTTCTAAAAAAGCAAATAAATCTTGATTCAAAAATAATAACAGACGAAGAATAAATTGTTTTGATACGAAGTAGAAGTTTCTAATGCATATTTTGTATAAAACCATTCAAAATTCTAATTTTTGTAATAAGTTTTTTAAATTGTATAAAATGATTTGTAAATTTGCTCAAATTGAGTTGATTTGTATAAGTTAAAGGAATCAGGGTTATGTTTAGCTAAAGCTTGGGCTTTTTTGGTTAATCCTATAAGTTTGTTCAACAATTTACTGACGAATGTGGTGATTGACTCCAAGTGCTCAATCAAAGGTACACGGCAAAGAGGAATGCGATATGGGTAAAAGATACACAGTGCCGTAGTCGGCCTATAAACAATTTATGGCTCGATGGTAAACGATATTTTGTAACATTCACATTTTGCGATGGTTTATATTTTACGTCATAAAAACGAAGTGTTTAGAGATTATATTTGACCGAAAAATTCAAGTGAGTTTTGAGAATTGATGGCGGTACAGAATAGCAGAATTTTCTAATTATTGTTCGACAAATTGTGTAACAGTTGAAATGTGGCGATAAATCCAACTTAATAATTCCACACAATAATAATAAACAACATTCTAGATATTAATTCCTGTCGAGAAATATAGAAAAAGAATTTCCAAATTAACCACAACTAGTGGGTACTAAATAAAAATAACCACAACAATTTGTGGGTATTTATAAATAAAAAACGTTATTAACTTCAGAGTGATAAAATCACATTGTTTTAATAATTCATTAAATGTCAATTTAATCGCCATCTTAAATATTTTTATTATTATGATTATTGTCACTCCTTTGTAGAATTAAAATTAAAAAGAAAAAAGTAATACATATATGTTAAAAAAGTAATACATATTAGCTAAAATCAATAAAATCAGTTTTAAATATTGTATTATAATAAGATTGATAGATGCCTAGATAATAATAGCAATCGAAGTCTTTGGTGTATATACGTGTTATTCATAAATTCACAGTAACAAGCAATAAATATTGTATCAAATTTCATTTATGTTACGAATACTCAGGCGAAATAAATTCTGTATCGTGTATAAAAATTTCATTGATTTAGCTGTACTATAATAGAGGAATATACATGTATAATTGGTGGTGCTAGACGAATAATCACAACGATAGAAATACTCTGATGCAGATTGAATAAATATTAACATCCGTTCCTCAACATTAAATATTGTCGCCGCTACAAGAAATCTCTGTAACTGCATCATCTCCATCACTCCAACGAACAAAAACCTACATTGTTTTTCTCATCCAGTTTCATCGTCAGTCAACATTGGCTAAGGATCAACACTTAAACAACGCTAAACCTCAAGGCGAAAGAAACATTTATACGTTAATTTTATCAAAACTTAACGGGTTAGATCCGTGATAAACCCTGCTAGATGTGAATTATTAGATTCCAAATTTCCTAAATATTCATGAAATGAAGCAATCTTGCATGCCACATATACAATTACTCGATGTTTAACAGGAAATACCAGACTTTAATAAGTTACATCCTTTCGGAATAGATTGTTTTGTAAACATATACAAAAAGGTATATTGGAGCCTCGTTCAGTCAAAATGAAATTAGTTGGTTTTACTGTTAATAGCTATAAAAATAGAAAAAGAAAAACGTTAATAGTAGAAATTATAGAAAACAGTGGTGTAAACATTTATTTTTCATGATGAATATAATGTAAATTATCGTGGTATGGTGAAAATTGCAGTTAAATCTTCTAAATATTTGGGATGATTGACTCAAACTACAACATGCTCACATAAATCGAACTTTCTACTCTATTAAACCTGTTCGTCACCGTTTATGTCAACTAACACCAAACTCAAGTTATACAAGATAATGATTAAACTGGTGGTGATGTATGGGTCACGAACGTGTAAACTTATACAAACGAAACGAATCACATTTATCTGAATTTGAGCCGTTGATCCGACGCTACATTTTGAGTCCACTTAAAACAAAAATAAATTAGTTAACGCTGGTGTACCCCAAGGTTCTGTTTTATCACCCATTCTAATTTTAATTTATATTAACGAACTTGTGAAAATTACCAGTAACCCCATAAACAGTTTTGCAGATGGTCTCTTACCCGGAGAGACGCCAATTAACATTAAAAATATTCGGTCAATTTTAATTCCACGTAGATTGATGGTTTCCAGATCAAAGACCGAGTTCTCCAATGATATTTCAATTACTATGTGTGACAAACAAATAGACGAATGTGAAAGCGTTGTTTATTGGGGATCACAATTTCCAATGACCTAATCTGGATTGATCATATAAGGGCGATGGCAAAAAGCGCGTCAAAAAACTCGGCTTCCAAATAGATGTAAAAACTATTTCACTCTGTATCTATTACTCCACATTTATATAGGATTTATATAGGACCATAATCATAAAGGAACAGGCCCGACAAGAAGGGGTGAAGGGGAGTCCCCCGGGCTCGGCTTTTTAAAAGGGCCCGGTCTCCGACCAAAATGACAATATTGCATAGACAAAAAACTATTTTTAGCCAAAACTAAAGTATATGTGCAGTTGATCTTCCACTAAATTCCTACCATTAATAAAATACACGATTATTTACTTTAGGTTTAAAGGCTTCAAGGTTCAAATAGGAAGTTTTTCTTTTCAAATATGGGTCATATATAATAGATACCACATATGTTATTACAAATATAAGGAAAGGATAACAAGCTGTCAATTTTGCAAAGTACGATTTTGAAAAAATTAACAACAGTAAACAAAAAATCAAAGTATTGAGATGAAATTTAAAATAATTGTTTTACGGAGGACCTGAAAAGAAAACGTGAATTAATCCTGTTTTGACCACTTGTATTAGCATCTGGTTTTTGAGCCATGATACCCACCATGATAAATATTTATTTTTCTCTCACAAAAACAAATCAATTAACACAAACCATTCGCGCTTTGAACTTCTAAAATGAAGAATATATTACACGACTTAGTAAATGTTTTCTAAATTGAAACTTTAGTTTCAGCTTCTCAGCAACAAAAGTTAATTCTGTTTGTAAATGCGAATGCCCGATTCCTTATAGATGTTTATTGCATCACCAAAGCATTGAAAACTCAATTGTTATAAAAAAGAATTACTCAAAGAACTACTCACAAAATTCGTACTTAAAAAATTTATGCATGGAAGGATCATGTTTTATTTGAAATTTTTTTTTTAATTTTTGATCTACGGGTGTGACAACCCCGCGTACGCCAGTCCCTGCTATTGACATACGAGTTAAAGCGAGATATCACATATACCACTGGCAATATAGCAGTAAGAAATTGAGATATCACTAGCCAAGGTGATAGCTTAGGGGTGCTGGCGGATGATCTCTATTCAACCAACGGTAGTACCTTCAAGCTTACCTATGAATTATTCCTTGATGATAGTACGTTATTGCTTGCTCGAACAATCGAGCCATCATATAACTCTATGTGTGGACTATTGATTGAGGAAAACAGTGTAGCTGGATTATTGGCAACACCATTTTTGTTTTGTAACTGCAAAATTTTAAATTAAATTTGCTATTTATCTCTTATTTTATTTTTATTTTCGCTATCCTATCACGAAGTATTGGCCTATGTCATATTTTATATGTGTTTAGTTATTCATTCTTTAAAAAAAAGTATGGAAATACAGAATACCAAAATTTGCATTCATCAACACCTTAGAACGCATGTTGTTGTGGAACCTTGGTCTTAAAAGGTTTTTATGTGTTGTTGTGACACATATTGTAATTCCTACTACACAACACATTTTATTAAAGAAAAATGAACTTGTCTATATTTAACATTCTTGTAAAATTGTTTTTAAACAAATACATTTTAATTTTTGTGATATTATAATTTGATTAGTTAATAAAATAACATAAATGTAAACAGGGCTCGTAATTTATTTCCCCCCCTGGCCCGGTTTTTCTCTCTACGGCCCTGTATAGGAATAGGAACCTGTATACAGTTATTGTAAAGTTTGCGGCGCTGCATCTATTTCCATCCTAGCTCTTTTGAACTCTGTTCAATTCGTATTATACGAATTGTAGGTGATCGAAATTTGACATCAAATCCATTACACATCGGATTCCCTACAATACCGTCGCACTGTTGCTGATTTTGTTGTTTTTTTATAAATATCGTCACCAGCAGTACTCGGATGAAATCGAATCCATCATGCCTCAACCATATTCTTTTCCCCATTTTACACGTCAATTGGTTTGTGCAAACAGTCAAACTGTTGAGATCACTCAGAGGACTTTCTTTGTCCTTACATCGTACAAATGAAATTCTTTGCCCGAATCAATAGTCTCGGAGGCGTTCAGTCCACAAAAGTTTAAAAATGAGCTGAGCAACACCTCAGATCGCGTGCTATGTTGGACCTAGATCTTAAAAGGTATCTATGTGTTGTTGTGAAACATATTGTAATTCCTATAACACAACACTTTTTATTAAAACAAAAAAAAATCGAAGTTGATTAGCTTGGGAAGGTTCCTATATGGGACATAAACGCCACACACCAGAAATTTATGGTCTCTCATTAACGCTATCGTTCCTTTGTCCCTTGTATTAATGATGTGAATATATTAACTTTCCCTTGTATGTTATATAAGCATGTCATTATGTTGTGAAAGTATGCTTTACAAATTATTGTTTGTTAAATTAAACCATTGACATTTGAATCAAATCACAATGAAACATTTAAAAATAAATCCATAGGCCAAAGACAAAAAATTAACTGTTCGCGTCATAATGCTATTTACTACATTTAAATATTTATTTGGTAAGAATAAGTAATAATACAAAAATATGGATGGAAGTTCTTCACAACCCCACCACTTTACCTTCATTTAAATTGGTTTTACGATGCATATTTTCTTTTGTGTTTTTAGTTTGAAGCAAATAAATTTTTTGTTTAATTAATAACAAAATTTTCTTGATTACATAATAAGATAAAATATATGTTGAAAATTAGTAATTACGATTCCTTCGCAAAGGTTAATGCTTACAAGATAAAAGAATGTTTCTAGGTTACAATATCCTAATTTCAAAATTACTTAATGAAAGACAATACGGGTTCCGAAAAGAAAGAGCGACGGGAGATTTACTTTCGTTTGTCACTCATGCCTGGAATAAATCTGTTGAGAACCATGGTGAAACTTTTGGTGTTGCTCTTGATATATCTAAAGCATTTGACAAAATATGGCACAATAATGTGTTATTACTTTGGTCTGAAAGACCTACATAAGTATTAAAATCTCGAGCCAAAGTGAAATCTTACCCCCAATTTTTTAGACATTTCTCGAAGTTTTAGGTCATAACGATTCTAAAAAAGCAGAAAAAAAGTGTCCGTTGTTCGGTCGGCCGGCCGTCACAGTCAACGAAATCTAGAAAACCATAGAGCGATTTGAAAAATTGAATGACTGACTGAGAATGGCTGACTTTTTGATTTCTTATTTTTAATTCCCAATTTTTAATTTGTTTTTGAACGAATAAATTTTATTGTATTATTATCGGAATTTTACGTAGATTTCATATAAAAATCTACTTATTGCAATGTGCCTCATCTCGGAATATCGGAAATTTTGGTGCCAAAGGACTATATATGATGTACATATTGTACATGAGTGTTCTATTAATATCTTTGACAAGTGGTTATGAAACTAGAGGCTTTTTACTAAAAAATTGATTTTTTAAAACGTTATAACGGCCGTTTGGATACTAATACTTCAAAAAAATTAACCAATTTTTGAATCTTTGGAACCTTTTTTATCAATTTCTTTTAAAAATAGACCCCATTAGAGGTTCCTGAACAGCTCCAACAAAAAAGCTTGCAAAAAATTTTTTTTGAAACAACCGGCACTCTCACGGTCGCATTTCTAGAGCCAGATCAAAAAACTTTATCTAAAAATGTGTGTTTTATTGATATCTTGACCAAGTTCGTAAATCAGCAAAATCCGATTCATGGTTAAGAAACTAGAGGCTTATACTAGGAAAAAAGTTGTTTTTTCAAACCGTTATAAAGGCCGTTTGGATACTAATATTTTTAAAAATTTCATAAATTTAGAATCTGTGGAAACATTTTAATCTGTTTCTTTTAAATATAAACCTCTGCAGTTAGAGGTTTTAGACTTGTCGGCTTCAAATAAAAAAGTTTGCAACAATCGCCCACAACAACAATTTGCAAAAACCTTATAACAATCAATGAAATAAAAAATAAAAAGATTTGAACAGAAGAAATTAATTTATTTTTCTCAAAAATAAACTATTATGATATTTCGCAGCAAATGCACGACATATGATATAGAGTAGGTTTGCCGTGTGTTTTTCATATAGTGTCATACATGGTCACATATATGTTCTGTGGTAGATTTGATATTTGTTTGTTGCAAAATTGCATAGATGTAGTTTTGTTCGATATTTGTTTGTAATTAGTTTGTTTTGTTTAAACTAATCTGATAAATAAGATTCTACTTGTACACAAAACTGTCTGATCTCGAAATCTATCTATTTCTAGCGGACATCCTGCCGCTTGGACCTTTTTTATTTCGTTTTGCATTTTATTGAAATATATTTGTTTTTTTCTGAAATTTTCACTGTTATTTACTTTTGTTTTCTTTGTCAACGTGTTACATTAAATCCATCAATCTTTGCTGAGGCCAAATTAATTTTCGTACCCAAGTTTTTTATTTTTTTTGTTAGTCTTTCAATCCGTTATTACATGACACATTCTTGGTCATCATGACTTCAAACCCTAATTTCTCCCTGGTCCACCACAGCGTATTTTGTAATTTGTACACCCTGAAAATAAACGGTCTGAGCATGATCCAGCTTGTGGCCTGTGTTCACGTCTTCCATTTGATTATTTGAATCAACCTGAATTTGAAAATGTTGTTTTCTTTTCATTTATTTTGAAATTTTTAGGGTTCCGTTTTTTATACGGAACACTATTGGTGAGACTACGATGTGTTTTTGTATTAAAATCGATTATCTTAGAAAATATAAATTCAACGGACCTGAAATTTAACATGCGTATAAAACTAACCTGTCCCCTGAAGATGACGGACACAAAAAAAAATTATGTTGTTTCCGTTTGTTTTACGGGGCTGTTATGTAGGGCCTTTAGGAAAATACTTTTTTTACCGAGTCAAGTAGGGTATCATATGAAAGGGGTCGAATTCAGTATCCTTTAAAAATGTATTTTAGAATTTTTTATTCCACAGTTTTTTGAATAAAATTTAATAATAGCGTTTTTTTCATGTTTTCTTTCTCTGCTTAGTTCCGAACCTATGTAATAAAAAAACTTTAAAAGGCTTTGAAAACATAGAAAAAGTGGTAACTTTTGAACGAAAAATATAAGGAAGTGTAAAATACGCATAATCTTATTTATTAAAGGGGCGGGAATGAGAAGGGGAAAAACACCTTTTAGAATCCAGTCATGTGGGATATCAAATGAAAGAGCACTTAATTTAAGAAACATTCCATTTTTTTTTAGAATTTTGCGGTGCACAGTTTTTGAATTATTGTCAAAAAAGTGCAACAAAAAGTTGGTTCCCCCTCTGCGTTTCGACCTTGATTGACAGAAAAATTTGAAAAAACACACGGAGATAGGAAATTTGATAAACCCTAAACAAACACTATAGCGAAGTGTCAAATAATAATTTTCCTGTATTTTGAGAGGATGAGATTGGGGAAGGGTGAAAAAATCATTTTTGATCCTAACGAGTGGGGTGTCATGTCATGTGGGAGAACACTTAATTTAAGAAACATTCTAATATTTTTTAGAATTTTACCGTGCACAGTTTTTGAATTACATATTGTCAATTTTTATTGAATTGTTATTTGAATTCATAATGTATATTTTCCAATTTAAACCATTTACAGTTTGTGTAATTGAATCTCTCTTTAGTTACCCTAAACTGCTATTGCTAATATCTAACGAGATGTAACATTTTGTGTATAATTTGAATCAATTTTCAAATGATTTTGCTATTGACATTTACAAGAAAAAAATCATTTTTATGTGCCAATGGTCTATCTATATAAAAAGTCTACAACACAACTTTATTTAAATTATTTCTGTCAGTTTGTTGTTTTACTTTCACGGAACCCTCAGCGAACGAATTTTATTCGCACTTGACTGACTTTTTTTTTAAATTTTTGTATTTTTTTTAATTCCTTTTATTGTTTTTTGAATGAATTTTTGTGTACGATTGTTCTGTTGGCGAAAGGCAAGATGTCTTGTAAGTCCTGACGTGCAACAACATTTGTGTTTTGAGATTCAGTTTTGTTCTGAAAGGCAACGGACACGCAGACGATTCTGTGAGTTTGTTTGTTAGTTTTGTTCTGTGGACGAAAGACAAGATTTTTGGGGGTGGGTGAGTTTTCTGCATAGGATCTTGATGAAACTTTGGCAAATGATACAGGTTCACTTGAAAATGGAAGATCTGGATTCATTTCAAATTTGGACAAAATGGCGGGAGTCTCCCGAACACCTCTATGTTTAAATCTTGAATAACTTCTGATCCCGGACTATGATCTTATTGAAACTTAGTATATAAGGTTTTAGTACTGTTTCCAATATTTTTGCATACTAACTTTCGGTTTATCACTTCCGGCTAAAAAGTTTTTTTTTCAGGTGTTTATCCCTACTGTAGCCTACAATTACCGATCGATTTTCATGAAACGTTGGTAAAAGCTTTAAAATAACATGAGAACGATTTTATCAGCTTTTGGAGCACATTGAACAAAGGGTTGGGGGGTCCACCATACAACAGGTGGTTTTTTCCACAAAGTTTTTATGGTTGTTGGGAGAATAAAACATTTATTCGTGAATGACACTTGATGACACTTTAGAAAAGGATGCAAACATGTATGACAAGGAACTGATTAGTTTTTGAGCGATAGTGAACAAAGTGGTGGGGGGTCCCTGGAACACCTGTTTTTTTGAAAGCTCAATAACATATGTACCTGATAAGCGAATTGGATGAAACTTGGTACATGAGTATGTAGTACAGTTCACAATAGTTCTGCATCCCCACTTCCGGTTTTTCACTTCCGGTAAAAAAAATTTGTTTGTACTTTTTTGAAGTTTTTTCAGTGTCCTTATGCACACTACAGCCTACAATAATGAAGTGATTATAATGAAGCTTATGAAAAAGGGTTCCAATTAGTGTGAAAAGATAATTATCATGTTTTGGGACACATTGATCAAAGTGGTGGGGGGTCTACCATACAAATGCTAACTTTTCACACTTTGTTTTTTAAGTTTGTTGAGAGCATACAGACTTCATTCATTAATTTATTTTATTGACACTTTGAAAAAAGATGGAGACTTAAGTAACAAAGAACTGATTAGTTTTTGGATAATATTGGAATAAGCGGTGGGGTCCTCCCGAACACCTGTTTAATGTGTCACACTTTTTTCAATGTTTGTTGGGAGCACACAGCATTCGTTCGTGAACGAATTTTGATGACACTTTGGAAAAAGATGCAAACATGTATGGCAAGGAACTGATTAGTTTTTGAGCGATAGTGAACAAAGTGGTGGAGCACCCTCCATACACCTGTTTTTTTTAAGGCTCAATAACATCTGTACCTGATAATCGAATTGGATGAAACTTGGTACATGAGCGTTTGGTACAGTTCTGCATCCCAACTTCCGGTTTTTCACTTCCGGTAAATTTTTTTTTGTAAATTTTTGGTAAGTAAGTTTTTTCGTAAGTTTTTTCAGTATCTTTATGCACACTACAGCCTACAATAATGAAGTGATTTTGATGAAACTTATGGAAAAGATTCCAGTTAGTGTGAGAATATAATTATCATCTTTTGGGACACATTGACCAAAGTGGCGGGGGGTCTAAAAAACAACTGCTGACTTTTCACACTTTGTTTTTAAAGTTTGTTGGGAGCATCCAGACTTCATTCATTAATCAATTTTAATGACACTTTGAAAAAAGATGGAGATTTAAATGACAAAGAACTGATTAGTTTTAGGACAATATTGGGATAATTGGTGGGGGTCCTCCCGAACACCTGTTTATTGTTTCAATGTGTGTTGGAAGCATACAACATTCGTTCGTTAAGTAATTTTGATGACACTTCGCAAAAAGATGCAAATATGTATGGCAAGGAACTGATTAGTTTTTTTTGCGATAGTGAACAAAGGGATAGGGGGTCCCAGTGGCGTAGCTAGGGGGGGGGGGCGGTCCGCCCCGGGTGTCACCCGTTTTGGGGTGACACCCGACCGTAAAAAACTTAAACAAACCATCCCAATGTTTTCAACGATAAATTACTTAGAAACCATTTTAACCAGGTTATCCATATAATTTTAATTTATAAATTGTGATAACTTATAAATGTATCCTATAAATGTGTTATTGGTTCAAAAAGAATCTATTCTACTTTTTAAAATTTTTGAGTTATTACGTGAAATAAAATTTTAACAATATTAATCGAATCAACATGTTGAGCATTGAATACCATCACCACAATTACTCAATAGCTTTGAATATTCCTATAGATACCATATTGACCGTTTCCTTTTACGGTACATTATTTAGTATACAAGAATGATTCTTTAACGACCAGGTCTGAAAACACATATGCTGAATTATGTATAGGAAAAGTGGTTTACGTCGAAAATGTGGCACCCTGTGTCTATAGGGTGTCACCCTTGAGTTACAATGTCTCTATTCCAAAATTATTTCTAAAATATCAGTTTAACTTTACTACATAATATGTTTTACATTTCAAACAAATTAATTGCAAACTACCAACAATCAAATCACCGTGTTTGTAAATGATCTCAAAATATTTTTTTCCCTTATCTTGAAACTCAAGGAATAAATTGGATCGTTTTTCAATGGACACAAAAATAATTACTGTGGAATAAAATGGCAGTTATGCAATTACTGCAGTTTTGCAAATTTTTATAGGTAGATACATACTCATACTGTTTGTTTTCAGTTTTATATATTTATATATTTGAATTAAATGAAAGTTCATCATTTAAAATTACATTTTGTTGGGTAAATTTCCTTGTAAATTTCAAACTCATCAAGTGATTCTTTTAGAGATCCTTGGCTACATAAATGTAAAGCCTTCAAATTTTTTAAAAAGTGGTGTAGCTATTGTTATTAACTATGTTAATGGTTTCCAAAAATGAACTTTAAATTTTGTTTATTTTTCTTCTTATTGGAAGGTATTCCTTAAATCAGTCTTTAAAACATTTTCCGCTTTTCCCGATGTAAAATATTTCACAAAAATCACATTTAATTTCGTAAATTATTGAGCATGATTCTAATTGGATATTTAATTTTGGTTTCAATTCTTTATACAAAATATCTTTTAGGATTTCATACTTATATTTTTTTTAATAGTTCCTTATAATATTAGGTATATGATTTGTATAATCCATTTTATCAAATATTATTTAATATAAGTTGTTACAAGGAAATTTAAATAAATTAATTTTCTTGGCGGTGTATTTAGTCGTTAACAGAGTGTACTTATTATGAACTAGACATATATGTGTCCTACAAATATATTTAGAATTAATGCTTTGCTGATACCTACTATAATTAAAAATAATTTTTAGATTTCATTTAGCAAATATCACAAAAAATAAATATGCCACGAAGAGTTCATACTTCTTAAAGAAAAAGTAGGTTCCAGCAGAGAAAGACCAAACAGGCTAAAATAGATGCAGTTCAGAGCATATCTGGATCCATCTATAAATATGTCACAAAACCCGATGATATCCAAGGTTCATCAAAAGAAACTGATTCTCACGTTGATGCAACGAATGTTTCAGAGAATATTGGCTCCTCTTCGGAAAGTAACAGTGACAATACAGAATTAATAATGATAACCTATGATGAAGACGAATTAGAAAGAAATACTGAAAATGACAGTGATGAATGCCGCTAATGCTTCTACTATCAAAGACAGTATTTGCGTGGGTGAATTACTTCAGAACTTAAAATATGTATCACATTGGAATATACTCGTCTCTAATAATGTTCAAATTGAAATAATAAAAAAAGGAAGTGAACATTTTCAAAATAGAAAAGGGTCATTTGCTATTGCTTCTAGACACGGGTTGGACATAAAAGGTGATGTTCGCCATCTTTCTAAGGAATGGTATTATAAAGTGATGCCTTATGGTGAAAAAATTCTGCGGTTATGGATGGTTTATTCTGCTTTAAATAATAACCTGTACTGCTTCTGCTGTCGTATATTAGCTGTCACCAATAGTGCTGGAAACTAAATCCCAAAGTAACCGACCATGAAACTTCAAATGAACATCTGGAGAATTTTTACAAGTGGCAAACTTTGGAAATGAGGTTAAAATTTCATAAAACGATAGGAGACGCAGCCTTGCCTTGCAATTAATATATAATGAAAAACAGAAGTCCAGTTTATTGGATATAACTTTGTTTTTATCTAAACAAAACCTAGCATTTCGTTGACATGATGAAGGACAAAGTTCTTCAAATAAAGGTAACTTTTTACAACTAGTCAATCTATTGTCAAAGTATGATGTAGTGTTAAAAGTACACATTATGAATTTGGAGCATGGTAAATCACCAAAAGTATCATATTTGTCACCAGATATACAAAATAAGTTCATAAATGTTTTAGCGAACCACGTAAAGTTTAAGCTTGTCAACGAAATTAAATCGGTTAAATATTTTGGAATTTTGTTTGATAGCACACCTGACATTTCACATATTGTCAAATGTCATGAAGTAATTCGTTATGTAAAAATTGATAGTAGAAAAGTGGAAATCAAGGAAGTATTCCTTGGCTTTTTTCCTTTACATGGAAAAAAGCCGCTGATTTAAGCGATGAAATTCTTACACTGAAAAAAAATTGAAGTAATGACAACCTCATCTCGAAGTTGGTTGTTTATTATTCATGCAAAGAAAAGATATTTACAAACAATTTAACCGTGATTGGGACAAATACTTAGTACTCAGTAACATTGTCCTGACAACAGAATGAGGTTTTTTTAAAATATAAAGTGTTATATCCAATATAACAGTAGTTGAATAAAGTTAATAACTATTTCCATGAATACATATTTCTTTGGCCTTATATCATGAATTTTTCATTTTAAAATTTAAGTATTTGAGATTAATTGAACTATATTTATTTTCACATAAATACTTCATGTGATTGTCTCAACTACATCGGTTTATAATTGTACAGTTGTTGAATAAATCTCGTAGTTCGATTCGCCATATCTGCCCGCACGGTGAGGTTGAGACAACATTATTTCGATTGGAAAAAGGACATGTTTTTTTCAGTGTAAAAATCTTGAAAATGACGGTATAGATGTTATGAATTGTCGTTCCCAAGGTTATGATAATGCAGCTGTTATGAGTAGTATACATGGAGGAGTGCAAGCTATTATTAAAGCAAAAAATAACAAAGCAATTTTTGTCGGCTGCATAGATCATTCAATTAATTTATGTGGCCAACACTCATTTGCACAAAATGTAGCTTGTGTAATGTTTTTCGGAACAGTGGAAGCCATTTTTACATGTATTTCTGCTTCGACTAGCCGCTGGGAAGTGCATGTTAAACACAACAAAACAACTGTTAAAAGACTCTTAACAACGCATTGGAGTGCTCATTATGCTGCAGTAAAAGTATTGGCCGAAAATTTTGATGGGATTGTGGCTGCAATTGAGAGGTTAAGTGATCAACAAGAAAATGTGGACACTAGAGGCGCTGCACAGAACCTTTTCCATGCAGCATGTGATTTTACGTTTCTTTGCTATCTTTTGTTTTGGAATGATAGTCTAAGGGAAATAATATCTGTGCTCAGATTGGATTGCAAAGCAAGGGCTTGAATATTGATCAATTAGTTACAAAAACAGAGTCAATTCGCAACGCAGTCATATTGTAGAAGAGGCAATAATTCTTGCTGCGAAAAAATCGGAGGACTATGACATTCCAATGGAAAGCCGAATTCGTCGTAAAAACGTAAAAAACCAATTCAGTGTTGGCACTTAGCTTTTGGCGAACAGTGAAGAGTTGATATTACCTGTATCAAAGTTTACCAGTTTTTATGATAAGGTATTGGCAACAGAGCTCCTCATAGAGGTACCAAGGTTGAGGAGACATTTAAAAGCGGCCAATGTTAAAGTTTCTAGCTGGGCGTACCTAGACTTTTTGAAATTCATCGTAGAATGGGACTTTTCAGAATTCCTTCCGAATCTTACGGTCGAACTAAAGTTATTTATGACTATTTGCGTATTAGTGGCTTCGTGTGAGAGGAGTTTCAGCAAATTAAAATTAATTAAAAATTACTTGCGGGTAACAATGACCCAATGTAGCTTATTAATAATAATGCTCATTTGTATTAACTAAAAAAAATTATAAATTACGTTTGTCGGCTTTTTATTATCATTGACAGTTTTATTTTTGGGGTGACACCACAATATCCGCCCCGGGTGCCACCCATGCTAGCTACGCCACTGGGGGGTCCTCCAAGCACCTGTTATTTTGGAAGCTCAATAACTTCTGTACCTGATAATCGAATTAGATGAATCTTGGTACATAAACATCTAGTACGGTTAACAACAGTTCTGCATCCTAACTCATTGTATGTCACTTCCGGTTAAATTTTTTTTTTACCTTTTCTCGTACAACAGAATTTATGTTTGTTGGGATACTACTGCTTTCTTTAATATTTTTATAATTAGAACTACGAAGTCTATAACATTGGTTAGCTTTTAATTAAAGTATTTGATGGATATTAGCTCATTATATATCCAGAACACTATGTTTCCAGAGCTGTGGTGAAGTCAGCCTATGCATCAGCGTCGCAATATCTTTTGTTTGTTTCCGTTAGAAATTTCCGTTTTTGTTTAAATTTAATCTAGTGATCGATTTATTACAGTAAAAAAAAACTAAATCAAGGTTTTAAAAATTCTGATAATTTATAAATTGATAAAAGAAATAGATAAATTGATAAAAGAAATTCCTTTCCAAGGAATTAAGTATATGTTGGTGATTGTCGTGGAGGTGGTGGATTGTGAAATAATTTTTTAATACTTTAAATGAACTATTTATAAAAAATTAGTGAATTTGCATATCCTAACACACGACGAGGAATATCTAAAGCCTAAAGTTATTCGAAAAATTAGGATTACCTATTAACATTTATGTCAAACAAAATCAAGATTTAAAGATAAGAAAAATTGTTCTCAATTTAATAAATTGTTGTGGTTAATGTAATAAAAATTGTTTGTGATGAATTAAGGCAAAATTGTGTTTTCTTAAATCAAACGGCCAGCAAGGCGTCTTTTCAAAGAAAATACATGTTTGAAGAAAAATTCCAGAATTCAGGTGGGCGACCAGCAGGACATATATATACCTCAACATCTTAAGATTAGTTTTGGTTACGTATTATTATTTTTATGTTGATATCTTCAAAATTAGCGGTTCAATGATGTGCTAAAATTTAGGTAAGGATGTATGTAAATCTGTACCCTATTTCACCAAACTTACAAATTTGTAGTTTCATACAAATTTTAACAAAATTTGTGAAAATTTTCATGAAATTACAAATTTGTAAGTTTGGTGAAATAGGGTACTGGATGTATTTTAGGCACGCGTCGTTTATTTTGTTAATTTTCTTCTGAGTGAGTTTGGTCACAAGAATTCACGCCAGCTTTAGCTAACCGCGCGTGAATGTAGGTTTTGCGTGCACGACCAACTGGTGGACCTTCACGGATCACCATGACAAACCTCATACTACAAAATGTTGATGGCTTGTTTTTAAACGTTTGGCAATTGAAACCATGCGAGACTATATGTATTCCAGGATTTCCATATATATGCACACAGAGCAAAATTTGCCTAATAAAATCAAAAAGATCGTCTCTGTGAACAGTTTGTAGACAAAGAAGTGTAACAGAAGGTAAAACCGAAGAAATTTTCATAGAGATTTCTTATTGATTTTATCAAAGAATTCTTATTGATTTTATTTAAAAGTATATCTGCTTAAAATTAAAAGAATCTTCTTGTTTTAAGTTTTATTTGGAAAATACACTCGTTAAATTCATAATCAAAGAGAATATCTCCTTCATTTTATGTGACAACTTGTTATTTAAAATTTTGTGGTTTTTGTTCGTTTCAGTTATGCATGGTGTTTTTTTTTTTGTTTCACAATTTAATTTGTTTCACAGTTTACAGTTATATTTGCAATGTAGCAACAACAATCTATGCAATTGTTGTTGGATTTCAAATTTAATAAGGCTAAAACAACTAAATAGAAGGAGAACAAAAGAAGAATATAAAATATAAGTGTGTCAATTTTAAATCGGCAGCTCATCGATACAGATCGATAAAATTTGCTTCATTTAAAATAATTTAATAAATTTAACTACAGGTGAGTGTATTAAAATTAAGTGTCATTATGTTGTATATGAGTTGATGTCATTATGTATAAATTACTGGTAAAAACTACTACACATTTATTTTTTAATTGCAGTTTCTAATGGATGGTACAGCAAACAGTTTCTATGATATAGAAACTTTTCCCATGTTTAAATCATGGGATTTATCAGATGATGTTATTGAAATCCTTGTAAAACAGGGCATCACAACATTAAGTATTTTACAAAAATGGAAATGGATGGATTCAACAGGCTGGATATGAATTTTTTTGGGGAGCTCATAAAACTTAAAACAGGTCTCAGAGAATGGCGGAAAAATATGGCAAGTATTTTATCATTTTAGTCGTATGATGTGTTTTATTTGTAATTTTATATTAAAAACAGAATATACCATTAAATAATGAAGTAGACAACTTATCGGCAACAAGTCGAATCCTAGAGTGGTTGCAAAAAATTTCTGACGACTTAAGTAAAAGCAACCAATCAATAAAGTCCTTGCCCGCTGTTCAGGCACAACCTGATTGTACTATAGACATTAACAGCCTAACCAACCTTTTAAAGAGTACGATTAAAGGAGGGTTGGTTTTGGAATACCAACAAAAACAAGGCTGTCTTGATGCAAAAAGCCAGAAGTATTTGTGCCACTGCATTGTTGAACAATATTTAGAAAAAAATATAAAATTAACATATTCGGAGATGCAACAATGGGCCAATGTGATTTGCCAGGTTTTCCCCAAAGAAAAACAGGTACAGTAAATAAATTAAAATAATTATTAAATTACAATCCCTAAGTTTTTTTTAATAAAAATATTTGATAAATAGGAAACTTATTTTATTGCAAGAAAGGCAGGGAAAAAAATCCCACTGGAAAAATGTTTTCGCGATGGACTAACATTGAAAAGCCAAATTTTTTGGTAAGCCATGGTGAAGTTATTAAAGAAGTTTTATCATCAGGTTCGAACACACTTATTATTTCTATGTATGTGTCATAATTCTGTATTTTCATTTCAAGATGACTTCTATGAAAAAAATGCTGGTTGCAGTGCAATTGCACTCCCTGGGAGAGGGTTACTGCATTCTGGAGAGAGACTTCTAGTCAAAGAATGGCAGAAGTGCATAATGCCAGCAGTTTAAGTGAAGTTTTTGATGAATGGCCACGGTATAATGATTCTTGTGGTTATGAACTTGTGAGTTTAAATTCCTTTATTTTATTATTTTTAATGACAATCCAATTTTTTAAAGGTTGAAATAGACTTTGAAAATTTATATCCCGGGAAGGGAAATATGCTGTTTGTAAAGCTGGAAAAATTTTATAATAAGATTTTTGGAGTTTTCAAAAGCGACATCAAAGATCAAACTTCTAGAGAACTGTTTTTAAAAAGTTTATATCGTGTAGATGTTTCCAAAGGTAAAGTACTTAAAAAAATTGAATTTTGAAATTTGAAATTTAGTTTTTTTGTAGATGCTAAATATTGTATAACCACAATTCTATTGCATGCCATACTGCAGCCTTTGCGGATTAATAAGGAAAAAAAACCAACAATTGCAGATGGCCAAAACGATTTCGTTTCGCTTATATGTGCGTGTAACGATATTGAACCTACAATCCTAGAATTGAAAAAGAATTTTGAAATGGCATGTGAGAAACTGCAGCCTAGAATCATTGTCGTCGGACCCGATTTCGCGTCAATCTCAGAGTTCTATGTCTTTTGCGATGGCCTTCGATGGAAGTGCGCTTCATACATGAAATGTGTTGACCTAATTATAAAACTATCGTATGTAGGTATATAAAATTGAATATTCAAAAAGAAGCAAGCAAGTTTGGTCATTTTTAGAACAATATTTTTTTGAACTGAAATCTGAAGAATTTTCTTCAGTAGCAAATCTTTTAAGTAAATTAAATTAGTTTTATTTTCAATTTACAACAAAATGTTCCAATTTGCTTGCTTCCTCTGTATTAAACCTCACTTTTCACCTAAGGAGTTGATTGTACATTTAAAATCACTGCATGGTACTCCAACAAATAATAAATATTGGTAATTCATAAGATTAATTTTTAATTTACGAATATTACGAATATTTATTCATGAATTGAATTTTATTTAATTTTAAGTATCGAAATAAAAAATATTGTTTTTTGCATTTGATTTGTAATAAATTTAGTTTTTGTACAATAGTACAGATAAACATTGATTATATTTATTTAAAAATTGTATTTTATTTAGTTTTGAATATAAAAATTAAAAATATTTTTTTGCACTTGAATTGTTATAAATTAAGTTTTTGACTGAAATGTAATTAACTTTAATTTTTTTTAAAATAAAAATAAGAGAAATTATATGAATGAATCTTTATTTTAGTTACTTATTTAAAGTAAAAATTTAAAAAATATTTTCTAATTCCAGGTGATTTTCTTTTGAAAATAAAGGGATTGTCTTTTCATTAAATTTAAGATGATTACCTTATGAATATTAAAAGACTTTCTTTTTAATAAATTCAAGAAGGCAGCCCTATGAAAACAAAAAGATTTGCTTTTTAATTAATTCAAGATGATTTTCACATAAAAACAATAAGACAATCTTCTCAATAAATTCAAGATGATTTTCACATAAAAACAATACGATAATCTTCTCAATAAATTCAAAAAGCCTTTCACGTAAAAATTAGAAGATATCTTATTGTTTTTATTTAAAAGATAATCCTAGTAAAAATAAGAAGACTTTCCTCTTGAAGAAAAACCATAGAGAAATCTTCTTACTTTTGTTCTACTTTATTAGGCCGTTTTTGCTCTGTGCAGTTGAGACAAAGAATTCTCTATATGCATTACTATGCTATAGCTTCTATTCCAATTCCTGTGTCTTACGAGTAATCGGAAATTAACAACATACGATTTGTAGCCCATTGCCGTCCAACCTCGGCATTTAAATCTGAAGATCATAAACATTCTGGAAGATAATTGAATTCTAGAAATCATTAACCAACCAACATCCGTTACAAACTAACAAACGACATTATCGCCATTCTGGGATTTTTTAGGTCCTAAAGTTTTAAATAGAGCATACTAATTTTATTCCATAACGATGCAAACAATTATTTATTCAGCTCTTATGTCAATATGGTCTTGTGTGTTGGTATCAAATGTTAAATATTTATACGAACAATGAAGACAATAAAACCGCGAAAAATTTTATGGTTGTTGTTGTTCTTTTTATTTCTTTTACTTTTATTATAATTTAATATCTTAAGATATTATACTTCAAACAACTATTTGGGAGAACTTTTACGATAAATTTATTCATAAATATTTTGGTTTTGTTGATTAATCACAATATGTATTACTCATCAGGGATCTTGAAAATAATATAATTCACAGAAAGCAAAGTTGCAAGGTCTGACATAATTTATTGTGGGAGGAAAGGTTATCGTTTTTATCTTACTTTTAGAACTATAGTTCTTAGACGTTTGTTGAATTGAAAGATAAGATACATTGACACAGGAATTGATTCATCAATTTTTATCAAAGAAAATTTTTATCAAAATTTAGCTTCGATTTTTATCTATTTAACGATTTTTTTTATCTATATCAATAAAATGCCTCATTCACAATTTTCATGTATTAACAACTTTTCTTCTGTTATTCATGTATATTCGTCACTATAAACATACTGGCGATCAACAAAACTTAGATGATTTTAGTAGTTGAGGTGAGTAGTTTTTGGTTTAACAAAAGAAAAATTCAGTGTAATTGTATTTGCCGCTAAAGAAAGTCGTTTGACTTGTTATGTTTCTTGGTGTTTTTTTATACCGAATTATATTATAAATAAAACTATAAATTAAAAATAATATAATAATATGTTTTTATATTAAAAACAATAATTAAATTAAGAATCAATCAGAAAAAAATATTTAGGTAAATAAATTAATATAAAAATGTAACAAAAAAGATGTTAAACTATTATTTATTATATTTCGCGAAAAGTTACGCGTTTTTTGTTTCTGTAATAAATAAAATAATTTAAAGTGAATGTTATGGAATAAATATTGATTTTTGAACTACATAATAAATTAACGATTCGATAAATTTAAACACATGTGCAAATAGGTATATTGACTATTGAGTCATTAACTATTATGTGTTTATTTTGTTAAAAACAAAAATAGTGTTAGATAATTGATGAACAGTTTGGTTAGTGGATTAAGTGTAATAACGTTAGCACCGCCAATATTCGAAAATAAAATAAATTATTTTTTTGGGGTGTAGTTTGAATTGATTTTAATTAATGTGATTGATTTTCGATTTATGCGATTGACCTTTTTTTCTATGTGACGCCGATTCAGGTTTCGTTAGCACATTTTGTTTTAAATTTTTTGTGAATGTGAAATATGTTATTATTTCGATGGAATATGAAAGAAACAGCTTTTGAATTTTGATGATGTCATATTTTTGGAGAATGTTGACACTTTTACAATTCATTGACATTTTGAATATTCGAACATAACGACGACACCAGTTTATCATACGAAATCAAAATTCTGTTTGTCTAGCAATCTAGCAATAATGTGAAAACATTTTAATTTTAATTAACTAAAGTTATGCCGGAAATAATGTTTTTCTTATCATGAATTTGGATTTGATGAAACGGTTATTTCAAAATTTTATGAACTGCCTTCTAGAGATATTTAAAACTTTCAATAAAATGAGGCAAATAACAGAATGTCGTGACAGCAATAGTGACAAAGTACGTCTTGTGGTCTTAGTTGGTTTAAGAATTGAATCTGATCTTCGTTAGTTCAATGTATGTTAGCCTTTCTAAAAAACTGTTATCAGACTCCTTAAGATTTATTCATATTATTCTTCTTAACCTGAATGGTTGGATATTTGTTTATGTAATAATAGAAATACTTTAAAGATTCCCATTCAATCTGACATACACTTTAAGAAGGTACATGTAACGAGAGATGAATCTCAACATATTAAAGGATAAATCTCTATTTTGAAGTTCACCAGCGAAGCAGTTGTTCTTCCTTTGATCTGCCTAGAACAAAGACAAAGACGCTATACCGAATTGGGGATTTAATCTCACAAAAATTTGAGAAGCGGATTATTTCTCTATAGATGTGCTTTTGTGTAAATTTGTTTACTTGTAAGTGTTAAATGTTGTTTTACATTGATAAAAATCGAAGTGATTACAAGTGAAGTGGCAGAAAATCGTTTTACCAGACTAATGAATAACTTTCAGGGGCAGTTATTGACAGCCTACGCTCCTATATAGAGCGTTGTATTGTTGCCATAAATTGTAAAACTATTTAAAAACAAGCCCTATTATAGCACCAAAATGATTCAGACCCGCTGTTTTGCTTAGTTTATTTAAAAAACTGTCAGAATATAAGGTTAATCACAAAATATTGTCTGTAAAAATAAATCAAAACATTGAATTGAATAAACAATAATAATAGAATTTACTTCATCACCTCAGAATGTCTAGTAAGAATATATCTCTTTGTCGTGTGAGTCATTAAATAATAAAATTTGAATTTGTTTTCAATGAACAAATAAATCACTTTACGACTCAGAATTTCGTCATGAGATGTGGTTTATGTTTGAGGTCGCTGCTTTGATAATAACCAAAACTACTGAAGAAAATAGTTTGTTCAACGATTATTATAGCTTTACAACTAAACCAGTGTTAAGGGATTAACGTTGGGAGCCAGCCTTGCTTGTTGCTCAGAACTTGATTTGATAGGCATTGACGGTTGTTGATTGGTATATTTTATCGATGCCTGTATTATATTTTGCGGTAGAAACTATTTTGGTTTAAAAGATTAGACAGTTTTGTCAGTAAGCTTTAATCCGTGCTCTCAACGAGTTTATTTTTGCTGAGCATGAAAATCAAGCTGCTTGTCGGCATGCTTTGTTTGTCATATTGGAGTAATAGTTTTGTTTTTTTGATATGGGATAAATTAACTGAGAACTGGGAACTAGAAAGGAAAAGACTTCTAAAACTTATTTCACGCATGAGTCTACTTTGTATATTCGAATTAACGTGAAATATCACATACCACTGGTATTAGTAGAGAAATGTTGCCATCAAAGTAAAATCTTACGAGTGCTTGCGGATGAAGTTCAGTTAGTCAACTGTTGCTCAATCAATGTTGATCTACGGGTCTGACTACCCTGCGTACTCCAGTCCCTGCCATTGACATATAAGTTAGCGTGAGATATCACATACCACTGGCAATGGCA
This sequence comes from Diogma glabrata, assembly GCA_963693315.1. Classification (NCBI taxonomy): domain Eukaryota; kingdom Metazoa; phylum Arthropoda; class Insecta; order Diptera; family Cylindrotomidae; genus Diogma; species Diogma glabrata. Next base: position 146,791,217 of record OY856187.1, read on the forward strand.
GGAGATGTCATTAGCCAAGATGATATCTTAGGGTGCTGGCGGACGAACTTTAATTAGTCAACGGCAGCACTTCCAGTCTTAGCTGGGCAGCGTTCCGTAGTGATACCACTCATTAGCTCTTCCGAGGAATCGGACCAACACGTAGTTATGTGTGGGCTTTGTGCCTCGATTGAGGTGGTGGGCGGTGCGTCTGGGGTGCGCTGCATTAGCTGGATTATTGGCATTTAGCTTTGTTTTGTTTTCTGCAAATTTCTCACAATTTGTTTTTCACTTATTATTTTTGTTATTATTTCTTCATCTTATCATGAAATATTGGCATATGTCATATTTTGTTGTATGATAGGATTTTTTACTTAGTTATCCATTTTAAAATAAAACATAAAAAAATAAAATAAAACCCTTTTGATATATACATAAATGGCAGTACAACCGAAAAAAACTAAGTCTGCAAGTGGTAAAGCAAATTTGCGCAATCCACCCGCCCATAAAGCGGCACGACCACGGAATTTGCAGGGACAAAACATATATGATCCTTAATTCCAAATATAGGCTCGAATCAGCTTTCAAACTCCATCAGGGCGTGTGCACATTCATTCATGAGAGTGTTGCGTACACGCGCTTTCCAAATTTTGAACTACACGGTGACGGCTTCAATACAATGGTTTTAAAGATTTGTCTTCCAGAAATGACTTTTTTTACAATAGCTTTATACCGGTCCCCCAACAAACGTAACCCAAACTTTTTTAATATACTGACAAAAATTGTGGACAAGATTAGAGGAAAGTCCCCTAATTGTGAAGTTATCGTTACCGGTGGCTTCAACGTCCACAACAAATCCTGGTTGGAATTCTCCAAATCGAACGACGATGTTGACAATAGTGGAAACTGACAGAAATTTTTGCCGCGTCTCAGGGCCTATTCCAAATTGTTAAAAACCCGACTTTCACTCCCCGTAATGGCGGTGATAATAGTTTTCTTTTAGATCTCTATCTTACCACAATGCCAGATATTACGAGTGTCGATGTCGCGAAAGGTAGTATTGGAAATTCTGATCATTATTTAATCTCATCAGTTAATTATCAAAACTGAATTACTTAAAACTACAGCTCCCAAACCCCGTAAAATATTTCACTACTCAAAAATGAATAAGAGTGGTCTTCAAAATTTTTTCCATGGTTTTTTTTCCATTTTTTCCAAAATTTTTTCCCTTTCGACCGTCAATGTTTTTACACTGACAATGTAAATGTTTCTGCTCAAAACTTTACAGAAACCATCCAATTTGCTATCAATAAATTTGTCCCTTTCTCCATAGTAAAACCCAAACAAAAATACTTGTATTCGAAAGCTGCCAAAACGGCACTTAGAAACAAACGTAGATCATTTAATATTTGGATTCATAACAAAACTCCCACTAATCGATCCCAATATCTAAAGGCCAACAAAATATCTAACCAGATTATCTCAAACGAAAAGTCTGAAATTGACAGAGCGAAAGCCTCAAAACTTACGTCTATGTATGTTTCTGACAAGAGTTTCTCCAGTGCCATTAATTCTTTAAATTCTGGTACAAAATTTTCTATTCCCCCTATTATTGATGGTGATTTAATCGTCAATGATCCCGCAAGAAAAGCTAACTTGTTCGCTGAACGCTTTGCTCTGAACTCCACTGTTTTGGAAACTCCTAAAGAAATACCTCAAATCCAGTCTTCAGGAGTTAATATGAATGAACTTCACTTCAAACCCAAAATAGTCGCTAAACTTTGAAAGGGGTTAAACACCAACAAAAAGCCTCAGGAATGGACGATATTCCACCCATTGTTTTAAAAACCTTTTCCAAAGAACTTGCACCAACTTTGACTAAAATATTCTACCAATCCTACAAATCTGGTATATTTCCCTCGTGCTGGAAGTTGGCAAATGTCCGTACCCAAAAAGGGACCAAAATCCGATATCTCAAATTATAGGCCAATAGCTTTACTATCGGTCCTATCCAAAGTCTACGAGCATTATATTAATACACAAATTTCAAAATTTCTGGAAGAAAATCATTTAATATCCGACAGCCAATCTATTAAACTATGTAGCGCATTGTTGGAACAGCATACTTGATAAAGGTGGTGAAATATACGTTATCGCTTTAGACATCTCCAAGGCATTCGATCGAGTCTGGCATGCCAACTTAATCAACAAGCTCGTTGCGTACGGTTTTCATCCCAATGTTGTGAAGCTGATTCAAAATTTTCTATCCAACCGATACATTTCGGTAACCTTAGACGGATTTTCTTCTGAGTCTAAAGTAATTTACGCTGGTGTACCTCAAGGCTCAGTATTGTCCCCAACCCTATTTTTGATTTATATCAACGAATTGTTGAAAATCACCAGCAACCCAATAAATAGTTTTGCAGATGATAGTACTCTGCACAAGTCGTTCGAGCCCCTTCCTTCAAAAGGTAAAATGCACGAACGAATCAATCCTGCCCGGAGAGACGCTGCCATAAACGTGAACAAAGACCTGAATAAAGTCGCCGACTGGGGTGATCAAAACCTTGTCAATTTCAACTCTACCAAAACACAGCTGTTGATTGTTTCCGTGATTAAAGACCGAGTTCCCCAAAGATATTTTATTCAGTATGTGTGATGAACCAATAGGTGAATGTAAAAACATTCGTTTATTGGGTGTCACAGTCTCAAATGACCTACTCTGACACGATCATGTAATGGCGATGGCAAAAAGCGCGTCTAAAAAACTCGGTCTCCTAAATAGATGCAAAAGAATTTTCACTCCATACCAATTGCTCCATGTTTATAAGTCCTATATTCATCCCTGTATGGAGTACTGTTGTCAAGCTTGGGGTGCTGCCTCTGTTTCCATCTTGGCCCTCTTGGACTCTGCTCAAAAGCGGGCTATACGAATTGTGGGTGATCGAACTTTGACATCAAAACTTGATTCCCTACAACATAGACGCACTGTTGCTGACCTCGTTGTTTTTTACAAATATCGTCATCAACAGTGCTCAGATGAAATCAGCGGCATCATGCCTCAAACTTATTCTTACCCCCGTTCCACTCGGCAATCGGCTGCCGCAACCGGTGAAACGGTAAAGATCCCGCGCTGTCATACTGGCAGATCGCAGAGAGACTTCTTTGTCCGAACTGCGTACAAATGGAATAATTTGCCGGAACACTTAGTCTCAGGTGGCTTCAATCCGCAGATTTTTAAAAAAAGCGTTAATCTACACCTTAGAACCCAGGTCGGGACCTAGGTCTTAAAAGGTATTTATGTGTTGTTGTGACACATATTCTAAACCCTATAACACAACACATTTTATTAAAGAAAAAAAAATGTTTCTGACGTAGTATATTTTAGCGGGAAAAAAAAATCAAAAATGTAAATTCAGCAGTTTCTTAAAGATGTTTAATACACAATGTAAAAAAACAAAACAAATAAAAAGAAATGATATCTTATGTGTCGCAATTGGCAGCGGAAAAACAACAAATACATAAATTCAGCAGTTTCTTATTCGGGTTTAATACACAACGTAAAATTACAAAACACAAAAATGATACGTTTTGTCTAGCAAATGGAAGCTATATTTACATATTTCCCATCGGCACCCAAATGTACAATGCATTATTTGATAGGTAATCTGAAACGAGAGAAGTACAAAACAAACGCGAAAACTCTTTGAAGGTAGATAGTTTCTTTCGTTAAGAAAACTATAACTTTTAGCATTCAATCACAAGAGATCTATCTCTTGGACCATAGAAATATCTGTCAATTATTATCGGGAATCATGGTATAATAACGAATATTTTTCATTTTACCATGATCGGGAATAGAATAAAGCACAAGTACTTAGGTGAATATTTGTTTAGAAATTTATAATAGAGTTCTATTGTTATCAATTAAAGTTTTAATTACCTAGAAATTCCTGGAACAAATCGGCAAGGATTGCTAGAATACCTAGCAATTCTTACTGATTTGTTCCAGGAATTTTTATTAAAATTTTCATTTCAATGGTAAATTACTTAAGCAGAAAAATAATTTTTATAGTGAAAATATAGAACATAATAGTAGAAAAAAAATAAAATGCAAGTAATTTACCGCATTAAAATGAAAATTGTAATAGTTAGTTTTCTAAGAGAAAGACATATAAAATTAAAATTTATTTAGGGGTTATAGTAATAATAGTATAATTTATTTATTTGTCTGTTTTGTCTGTCTGTCTTCAAGTAGCTTTTGTGTTTGTTTTGTACTTCTCTCGTTACAGATTACCTATCAAATAATGCATTGAACATTTGGGTGCCGATGGGAAATAAATTTATACTTTGTAAACATAGCTGTATCGACCACCGAGACTTGGCCAAACATTTTTAAGACATTTTGTTTGATTGGAAATTTGCTTTTCCACAAATATTATCATTAAAAAAATTGAAATAAAAAATTAAACATGACATGTTTAAATACATTTCTGTCATTTGGTAGTTTTACTGCAAATTTTAGTTTGAATAGATAAACGATATGTTTTTACTATAACAGTATTCAATTTGCTAGACAAAACATGTCATTTTTTGGTTTTGTAATTTTACGTTGTGTATTAAACCCGAATAAGAAACTGCTGAATTTATGTATTTGTTATTTTCCCGCTGCCAATTGGGTCATATAAGATATCATTTCTTTTTATTTGTTCTGTTTTTGTACGTTGTGTATTAAACATCTTTAAAAAACTGCTGAATTTACATTTTTGATGTTTTTTTTCCGCTGATATCATTTCATTTTGTTGGTTTATATAAAAATATATAACATCAATATCCGATTTTTAATCCATTACTAATCCATATTCAGTTACTATCCTATCCATATCCATTCCATCTCCATTCCATATCCATTCCATGTCCATTCCATATCCATTCCATATTCATTCCATATCCATTCCATATCCATTCCATATTCATTCCATATCCATTCCATATCCATTTCATATCCATTCCATATCAATTCTATATCCAATCCATATCCATATCCAATCCATATCAAATCCATATTTAATCCATATCCAATCGATATAAAATCCATAACCAATCCATACCCAAACCTTATCCAATCCATATCCAATCCATATCCAATTCGTATCCAATTAACATCCAATCCATATCCAATCCATATGCAATCCATATCCAATCCATATCCAATCCACATCCAATCCATATCCATATCCAATCCATATCCAATACATATCCAATCCATATCCAATTCATATCCAATCCATATCCAATGCATATCCAATCCATATTCAATCCATATCCAATCCATATCAAATCCATATCCAATCCATGTCCTATCCATATCAAATCCCTATCTAATCCATATCCAATCCCTATGCATGCCATATCCAATTCATATCTAATCCTTATCTATATTTATATCTATATCCATATCCATATCCATATCCATATCCATATCCTTATCCATATCCATATCCATATCCATATCCATATCCATATCCATATCCATATCCATATCCATATCCATATCCATATCCATATCCATATCCATATCCATATCCATATCCATATCCATATCCATATCCATATCCATATCCATATCCATATCCATATCCATATCCATATCCATATCCATATCCATATCCATATCCATATCCAAATCCATATCCATATCCATATTAATATCCATATCCATATCCATATCCAATCCATATCCATATCCATATCAATATCCATATCGATATTTATATCTATATCCATATTCATATCCATTTTTCCATATCCATATTCATACCCATATATATCCATATGACAATATCAAGTTAAGATTATTGTATTCTCCACTTGAAAAATTAAGTCATCAAAACCTATTGGGTTCGAATGACATCTTAGCCATAATGTTCAAAAACATTAGACTAAAGAGATTAAACTACCTCACTGCTACACTCAACACAATTCGAAATTCTGATCAGAAACCAAACATCTAGCAAACGAACAGAATCAGCCCCATATTAAAACCTCTAAAATGACAATACCCAGAAAACAACAAAATATGAAGTCTACCTAAAAACAATCTTTATTTGCAAGAAAAACCATTATTTTGCGTTTTCGAAACATAAACCCAACAAACACTGTGGCTGCCCAATGCTAGCACAATGCGTTCACGCGTCATGCCATGTTGTCACTTGGACTGCCAAGTGCATCCGCATATTGCTATCATAGTGCCATCATATCGTGACGGCAGATGTGGTGGCAAAAATTTACGCGCTTACTATTTATTTTGTGGTCATTATAACACTATATGCGAAATGCATAACGTGTTTCACTTCGTTTTTTATTATTAATTTGTTGGTATAATAATACAAATCGAAGCGAAACGAATTTTATTTAATGATGAAGATAATTATTGAATAATATAAATTCAACGAATATAAATGGAGAGTGAAAAATTATATAGTTTGACATTTTTTTAAATTAATTGTTTCATTTTACTTTTTATAAGATAATAGGGCTTTCGTAATAATAAAATGATTTTTCATTTTACTTTCATCTAAAATTATGTGCGAAAGAAATTATTTTGTGAAAGTAATGAAAAAATACATAAAAAACAACGGGCTCTTTAAATAATTAGTTTTAATGATTCAAAAAAATTATTATATTTATTTAATATTTTTTTTTTGTCAGTTCTCATCTCGGTTTACTGTTATTTAAATTTATTTTTATATAATATTAAGAAAATTGTGGAAAATTAATATTATTTTTCATATATGTATAAGCCAAATATTTAAATTTTTTGAATTCTGATTTTTTTTTCGTTTAAATTGTATCATTAAAAAAATGACGAAAAAATGAACGCGTAAATAACAAATGGAATCACACACATACATTTTCTTTTTAAAACTTCGAAATATGTTCGCAATCTTCATTTGTCGCGATGACCTTACGAACAATCCCCACAAACACTTTGGCGGCACAATGTTAGCACAATGTGGTCACGTCACGCAAAGAAACGGCATAAAGTGTTAGCACGCCATGGAAATTCCATGACGCACGCGGTGTTTGTTGGGAAACTAGCTGATTACAAAAACTGTACAATTTTTCGGGGAAAAAGTTCTGTTGTAGATTTTTATTTTCACATTGTAGTGAATAATTTCAGAGTAAAAGCGAACACAAACAACAAACATTTACCAACGTTTGCTAACATCTATCTGCACCTACCAAACATTTTCTAAAAACAAATGTTTGCTACATAGCATTTGTTGAAGTTCCAAAAATTTTACAAGAAAAACTTTGACATCGGTTGTTTGGCAATCAAATGAATTATTAAAAACAATTACATACAATTTTATAATATTTTAACAAAAACAATTATACAATTTTATAATATTTTAACGAAAACTATTTTTTTTCAAAGGCAGTTTTTTGAGTAATTTTTTTTTTAGATTAAACAGCTCGCAAATTTCTATCGAAATTTATAATTCGCACAAATAAAACAACATGAGACGTCAAACTTTGATATTGCAAATATAAAATCTTCAATAGCCATTTTATTTAAAATAATTACCAATATATATTTTGTTTTATCATTTTGGGCCCTGTGTCAATACAGCTAAATCTAATTTTTCTAAGTCTAAAACTAATTTTTGACGTTCATATTCACCACAAAAAAAATTAAAAAATTAGCCTGTCGTAGACCTAGTATAAATTTTGACAAGTCAGTCTAAAACAAAAACGATTTTTTTGTTTATTGTTTTGAATTGAAGGTAAATTAAAAGGTTTTCTTTTATTAAATTAATAAATTTTATCCTTTTTTGTTGCGGTTCCTTCACAAAACCGCAACAAAAAAGGATTATTGCTTCATTTCCAAATAAATTATCATTTTTTTTTGTTAAAAGCAAAGACAATTATTTCGATATGTCACAATTCACATTTAGCCAATTGACACAGCAAAATTTGGTAATAAATTCAACATAGGCTAATTTTTTTTACCATATGGTAAGAAAATTTAGTTTTAGATTTAGTTGTATTGACACACGGTCTTGATACAAACTAAAAAAAAATAGAGATAATTATTATAAATTTTATAACAATTACATAAATAATTCATAATAATTCAGGGCCCAATCAGGGTGCCCTACCAATGCATAATTCGCACTAGGGCCAACCTGATCAGGACCTTACTTGAGCCCTGACCAATTTCTGCTCTGCTAAAAGTGAAGTGAGGATAGAAGACTTACAATTATAAAATTGGTGAGATTGTTCTTTATTAAAAAAATTATTTGGAATTTTATATTTACTGTTACCAGGCGGTAGACAGGTAAAAATTTTAACTTACATTGCTTTGATGTTATTCCTTTGTTTTATTGCTTTGTTATTATTTTAAAGCATAAATTTGTCTTGTATTGGTAACAAGAAATGTAAAATTCCGTTTTAGTTATTAGTAAGAATTTTGAATTTAACACTTTATGTGTACTCTTCAATTTTGTTAGTGTCTTTTGTGTTCCCATTTTTTTGCTTTTCCCTTATCGTGCAACTGTTCCATGAAACCTGCTATCGTGTTTTTGAGACGGAGATACCCAGTTTTTTTTGTACAGTTTAGTGCTGAAATTTAGGCCTGGCCGAATTTCAGTATCTATACCTGCAATGGCAAAGGGTAAGTCTTTGTCTCAACAAAATGGCAGCAGAGTGAACCAACAGCTTAGCATTCACTTCACCAACATAAGAGGTCTCAATTCGAATCTAAACGAGGTTCATCACTACATCGAAAAAAATAAGCCTGTCATATTGTTTCTTACCGAAACAATTGTCAGTGGCAAAGCATCGAAATTGGATCTCGATAAATACCGGATGCCTAGTTACGATTTGGAACATTCCTTTTATAACAAGCATGGTGTCTGTGTATTTGTTCGAAATTCACTTTCATGCCTGAGAATTAAGGCCTACGAGTTGAACTGTAAGCACCATAATTCTCTAGCACTGAAGATCTCAGGTGTTGATGAAATTATGTTTATAATAGGACTATACAGATCCCCAAATTCCCCCCAGGATGTCCATTATTCGATCAAATATCGGCTAATCTAGACAAGATTACCACAGACTACCCCAAAGCAAGACTGGCCATCCTTGGAGACTTTTATATTCATAATAAAGAATGGCTTAAGTATTCATCGCGCACTGACGACGTAGGAAGGCAAGCCGAACTGATGCTCGCAGATTATCACGGTTTGACGCAAATGATAGAGTGTCCCACTAGAATCCCAGATAATTCACATCATAACAATAATTTTCTGGATCTGTTTTTGACAAACGAACCAGATACTTCGAAGACAAAAGTTGAACAATCCCTCGGAACATCGGACTATTTACTAATATCAGCAATAGTGCAATTTACATCACCGACACAAATTAAAGCAAATCCTCGTCGCGTTTGGAATTATAAACGCGCTGACTGGGAGGGACTGAGAAACTTTTATGATGAAACACCTTGGAAAACTATTTGTTGTGTTGATCAAGATCCTAGCACATCGGCAATAAGAATTTCTGAAATCATAAAAGACGGAATGCGGCGGTTTATTCCAAATCGGTTAATCACTCCTAAAACTGAGCCTTAGTTCACCCGGGATGTTGATGAGGCAGTGAGGAATAAACGCAAGGCATTTAAGACGTATAACTCAAATAAAACACCTGAAACCCAGAGCGCCTATAAGAAAGCCAGAAATATTAGTAAATACAAAATAGACTTGACAAAAGACTGGACAAAGACGCGTTTATCCAGAAAAAAGCAAAGAAATTCGCCGAGCACCCATCTGGCACACGTAGTTTCTTTCATGCAGTTAAATCAGTCCAGGACAATTTTACTCGGTCCTCTATTCCAACCTTAGTTCTGAATGACATTCTCGTGAGCGACTCAAAAGAAAGGGCGGATCTTTTGCGTCGTATTTTCGCAGAAAACTCAAACATAGTTTAACCTCCCCATTCTCCTACACTCATTTCCCCAGTTGTAACGAAAATGAAACCAATTATTTTTCGTTGCAATATTGTACGGAAAATGCTTCTTTCTATCAATATCAACAAATCTGCTGGCCCCGACGCTATTCCACCCCTCATTCTTAAAAACTTTGCAAGACAACTAGCTCCAATTTCAACAAAACTTTTCTACTTATCTTATAAAACCGGAATATTGCCCGATTCTTAGAAACTGGCCAGTGTTCAACCCATATCAAAGAAAGGCAGTAAGATAGACCCTAACAATTATAGACCAGTTGCAATTCTGTCGGTTTTAGGTAAAATATTTGAAAAATATGTTAACTACAATCTAATAGATTATTTGGAAATGTTGCGAATTATTGATGAAAAGCAGTATGGTTTTCGTAGAAGTCGTGCAACAGGTGATCTGTTACCCTACGTATCCCATCTCTGGGACAAATCGCTGGAAGACCATAGTGAGACATTCAGTATTTCACTTGACATTTCTAAAGCATTTGATAAAGTGTGACATAACAATCTCATAGCTAAATTAAAATCTTATGGCATAGACCATCTTACTGTCTCATGGATTCATAGTTTTCTTACAGGTCGCCATTTTCATGTTAATTTAGATGGTATCACATCCAATATTTTCACAACTAATGCTGGGTTCCACAAGGTTCTGCACTCTCAGCAACTTTGTTTCTTCTATACATTAATGATTTACTTATTTCCACAGTGCACCCAATACATAGTTTTGCTGATGACAGCACATTGCATGCCTCACATGCATCTCCCAAATTTCGATCTCATACTGCAGTTACCACTGATAGAGAACTGCTAGTTGATTCTATCAACAAAGACCTGGAGCGTATAATGGAATGGGGTGATCGTAATCTTGTTTCATTTGATCCAACCAAAACCAAACTTTGCCGTCTTTCACAAATAGAGCGACATAAAAATTTCCCTATTTAGATAAACCATGAGGAACTGCGTGAGGTTGAAGTTAGACTTCTTGGAGTGGATATTGAAAATAACCTGAAATGGAATAAACATGTGCAGTGGCGGATTATGCCTTTAAGGGGCCTAAGGCGGAACAAAATTTTGGGGCCTAAGATTTTACCAAAAATTTTGCAAATGAGTTTGATTAAGACTATTTCTTAAATAATTTTTTCTCCGCTTCAGAACGGAGAAAGATCGTTCCCCACTTGCGTTGCATATCGGCAATGTAAGAAATATTTTTAAAATAGTTTCCACATTGGGAAATGAAGATTGCAGGCCATCAATGATTACCTTGTACCTCTTAAATGGACAAGTGATGTTCTCTTCTTTTATATATTTTAAAAAATGATGTACTTCGTCTTTAAAATATTGTACTTCTATATCCCTCGCATATGTATTTGACAATTCTAAAATACACTTGTCAACTTCATCACTGGATATATTTTGATCAAAAAATAATTTAAAATTATTTAAAACAGTTTCATATATGGACGTTCTAGTAGACATTTCAGTGGCAAGTCTATCACAGATCATATTGTGAGTACTTATAATAAACAATTCTCGTCCCACAGCTGTGTATCATTTGCAGATGATTCATCATACATAATTTTGCGTTTTCTTTTTCGTTTTTCTTTGTAGCTAATATTGTCTGTTAATAAGTTTGCTTGCTTTTCTATGCTCTCAAAATCATTCCGAACATCCCTTATAAATTGTGACAAAGAATTAAACAGTTTTACTCCTTGTAATAAGTTCGTTTGAATATTTTGAAGTGATTTTCTAGTACTATTGATTCTTTGCAATAATATATCCCATAGAACGGTTAATAAGGCAATTCATATTCATCGAAAGAGCTAGCTAATTTTTTAACCTCAACTTTAGTAATCGGTTTTTCGTCTTCATTTTCGCTAATTTGGATAAGAACGTTTTTAATATTTTTGTAATTAAACCGCAAGGCGGATACTGCATCAGCTCTTGCAGACCATCTTGTCACTTGTGTCACTTAATTTTTTAATATGTTTGGAATTAGGATCGGAAAAATTATCAATAAGCAACTTCCATCTGTGAGTAGATGAAGAAAAGAATACATATATATTTTGGATAAAGTTAAAATAATACACCGCAGTAGAATAGGCATCTGCAGCATAATTTCCAATTAAATTAAGCGTATGACTTGTACAAGGAATAAAAATGGCGGTCTCACTTAGAGTTTTAATTCTGGCTTGTAAACCATTATATTTTCCGGCCATATATGTTTGACCGCGACAATTTTTAATATCCAAAGACAAATTGTTTAAAGTTTTCAAAATAAGTTGTGCTAGATATTCTGAATTGTGATTTTCAATTTGTAAAAATCCAAAAATCGTTCTCTCGCATCGCCCACTTTATCAATGTACCTTAATATAAAACTTAGTTGGTCAGTGTGGTTCACGTCTGGCGTAGAATCAACAATAATTGAATAATATAAAGAGTCCTGAATTTCTTGAGTTAGGTGTTCTTTTACTTCAGTTCCCATTAAATTTATAAATTCATCGCATGTGGTATGTCAATATCTTCTCGATGACCACGAAATGCTAAACCCAAAGTAGCTAATAGCTTTACTGTAGCTGCAACTCTTTTTAAAACTTCCCGCCAGCATTTTTGTTGTACTTCAATTTCACGAGCTATTTGAGTATCAATACGTCCAGTTTCAAACAATCTTTTTATCAAATTTTTCGAACAAATTTTTTAGACAATCTTTTTTCCAATCAACGTTGATAAAACGAAATATACAACTAAAGCTAAAACACCTATACTATATCAATCATATCATATGGAAACCCTTTTCAAACGTTAATCCAAGTGATGAATTTAGCATGTATTGTATAAAAAATACATGGATTTTAAGCATACAATAATAGATTTCAATTCTCCACGTTAAAAAGTTTTCATTTATTTAGTTATATATGAAATTAATCTAAAATATGTACAATTATATGCTTAAAATTGAGGTTTTCAGTTTAATGCTTTCAATAAATTGTAGGTCTTAAAAGAAATCCAAAATCATTGATGAAAACATAAAACTCAAATATACTTCAAATATCCAAAAAATACTTATCTGGATTTTGTTTTTATCAATAATTTTGCGATTAATATAATAACAGCCCATTGCAAATAAAGTTTTAGTATTAATATTCATTCGTAACAGTGGAACTTTTCACAAAAAAATGTTTGTTTACTATACAAATTGGAAAACGAATTTGTACATTAAAAAATTATAAAACTATCAAATTAGAATTATTAAAATAAATACATACATGAAAAAAAGTAATACAAATTGACAACCTAACACTTTTACATGTGGGATAATATTAAAAAAATCTTTAGGTTTAAAAACTTTGGTTGAATGAACGCAGTCATCTGATATTTGAATACCTATAAAATATCAATACTATTTGTAGCGAGGGGGCCCCTGTGCATGTGGGGCCCGAGGCGGCCGACACTTCCGCCTCTATGGTAATCCGCCACTGAACATGTGTTCAACCGCGCTAAATCTGCAATGCAAAAATTAGGATTCTTAGGTCGATGTAAAAAATATTTCAATCCCGATCAAATTGTACTAATCTTCAAGTCCTTTATTCGTCCATGTATGGAATGCTGCTGTCATGTTTGGGGAGGTGCTTGTCAGTCAACAATAAATCTCGACTCAATCTAGACTCTGTACAGAAAAAAGCAATACGGTTGATTGGTAATACCGAACTAACGAACCAGCTTGATTCACTCCAGCACAGAAGAAATGTGGCTGAATTGTCAATATATACTATAAATATAACTTTAGCGAATTCTCCTCTAAAGAAATTCAAAACATCCTTCCATCATGTGCGCAGTATAATCGACAAACAAGAGCTGCCGAGTCATCTCATCCATTTGTTGTACAAATACCTTGTTGTAGAACTGTGTCCTTCCAGAACGACTATTTTAATAGAGTGGACAAATTGTGGAAGTCAATGCCTTCTTCTGTGTTTCCCGATGAATTTTCACCTCAATCATTTAAAGAGAATGTACATCATCATTTAAAACATGTAGTATAGTTGTCCCTATATCATCATTCCTTCTATTTTCCTCATCTCCTTCCTTTATAGTTGACATGGTATCTTCGGATATTCAAAGAGTCTGAATAATGAATATTTCATATTTAGTGTGCTAAACATGTCTAACTAATTAATTAAAAAAAAACTGTGAATGTTGGTGGTAAATTAACATTGAAAACTCACCAATGAGTCAATGTTCCCACTATCAGCACGTTTAGCTAACCGATCTAAAGGAAGATCATTTTCAATTTACGTTAATATAAGTTGAGTGTTTTCATGTAATCTGGTCATCCACAATTGCTTCACTAGTTTAACCCCAATATCTGCAATGTTTGATTGAAATTCGGCTAAAAGTTGTGACGGTTTTTTGTCACCTAAGGACGATTTGTGCAGGATGTTGTGAATCTTTGTCTTATCACTTACACCTAAAGTTTTAATAACATCCTTTTTGAATGTGGTATAAGGATTTACACCAGGGTTCTTCATGAGGATTGGCATCAGACGGTTGGGTAGCCGAGAATCAATAGCACCATATGTGTACATATATTTTGAGTTTTCACTCCTGATTCCAGCAGTTTTAAACTGCCAATCCCTTAAACCATAGAAAGTTATTTCGCTCGAAAAAGGGAGCTCTATAGAGCGACATGAAAATGCATGAAAGTGCGCCATGCACCATAGGTGTACGAACGAACTAAAAAATAAAAATAATTAACTTACGAATTGATCTAGATAGATTGTTAAGGTACTCAACTTTGCCTTGTCTTTTTCTATTTATGTTTTTATTATTATTTCTAATTTTCGTTGTTTTTAATCAAATATTTAGATTTTTTTTTGTTGATATTATTTTATTAATTTTTATTTTTTTGTTTTTAGTTTTAAGCTATGATAGCATGATCAATATACAAGTTCATGCTGTAGTAATTTAGTTTTATGTTCTAATTCAACGTGTGCCTTGCTGTTTCTTCTTTTGGATGACAAAAGGCCTCGGGTTTTGGTTGGACGGGTAATGGTACCAAATATGAACATTGTGAACGAACGAACTTTATCTTTGGAAGACTTCATTAGCTCGAAAGTGAAACAATCAACATATATTCGTACGAAAAACAAAAAAAAACACACAAGTGCGTACAAAATTGTGCTTACCAAACTAAAGGGTGTTCAATCAGCTGCACCAGTGTGCCCAGATATAATGGCTGAAATTGTATCCGGCCTTTTTCCACACCACGGTGACTTCTCCCTACCTCGTAAGCTGCGAATTGACGATAACTCAATTTCGGCTGTCACCACCGAAGAGGTGCTAAACGCGTTGCTCAGATTATCCGTTAATAGCACGCCCAGTCTAGACGGCATCCCAAATATCATCTTAAAAACAGCGATAAAGAAGAAGCCGATGGTATTCGAAAATATCTACACTGCGTGCCTAAGAGATGGAATATTTCCTGAGGAATGGAAGCGCCAGCGCCTTGTGCTTATACCAAAAGGTGACAAGCCACTAGAAGAACAAGTATAAGCACGTTACGGATCCAGACTGTCTCTAGTGTGAGGGTAAGGCCGATAACGCAGAGTACGTGCTAATCGAATGCGGAAGGTTAGCAAATTCATGAAGACTTATTAATATAACAGGATATATAACAGGATCACAAGAGCAAGGGAGATGTTTTTAACCGGCAAGAGTCCGCGGTCGCTTGGAAAGTCGGGTTCCAGGTGGATTTTGAAACGTTTCATCTTCCTACGAAAAACAAAAACAAATAAAAACACACACACATACAGATTGCCAGCTAAAAATAGTCTAAACAGCTTCAGGAGGTCATGAAACGTAAAGATATCATAAAAATTCCGATTTCGAAAATCGACCCAAAAACAACAACTTCCCATGTCAGGAAGTTAAAAAAAATTTTTAAAGAGTGCACTCTGGATAGAATGAATTTTGCTTAAAGCATTGAGTTGTTCACCAAGTTTCACAACTCAGTGCACCATTATATCCCTAAAATATTTTTTCGGCAAACGGCTGTAAAGTTTAACTTTACTGCTGCTGGGGAGTAGCTAAAGTCTTACTTTTTAGCCGGCGGCTGCAAAAGTAACGCCATTTTTATTTTATCTGCCGGCGGCTGTAAAGTAACTTTCATATTTTTACGACGGCTGTAAAGTAATTTTCATATTTTTACGGCGCGGCGGCAGTAAAGTAAAATAACGTGATGTTATTAATTTGTTCAAAACAGAATGCATTTTAGTTCATTTTAATGAATCAAAATCAATAAAAATTAATTTCAGAAAGTTTAGTTCAGACCTAAAACATATTTATAAAAAATTTGATGCATTAATTTCATATTTTTAAACAAATTTAAACGTTTGCCGAAAAAATAGTGTATTGAATTCGGAGCTAAAGTGACTTTTTGTGTTTCGTCTATAATTGTCGGCCTCCCTACGGTCAGCCGCCACACTATAGACTCAACACAAAAAGTACAACTTTAGCTCCTAATTCAATAATATACTATTAAACGTGTGACTCGGTTTCGCCGTAAAAATACAAGAGGTATAAAAGTAATAAACCTTACTGGTAACAAAAAGCAAGTTTTTTCAGAATCCAACACGGCTTTTAAAGATTAAAATAAATAGTAGTTCAAACAACTCCCACTTTATTTAGTTTTCTTCAAAATTCCTCCACCAACAGCACCTAATTTCTTTCTACTTAGCCATGTACATAAAATACCAAGACAAATGTATCGCTCAAATCTATTTCAATTGTTTTATCAATATATTATAGCACAATACATTGGAAAACTGTTTTCCAAAAATTACAACTATAAGTTTATCTTATCTCAGTTGATTTCTATGAACATTCTTTTTTCTATATTTTATACAACAGTTTTTATTTGATTAGAACAAAAAAAATCAATTAAAATTATTATTATTTTATCAATATTAAAAGATAAGATGAAAAATATAATAAAACACTTATTGTTAAAAGAAATGATTGCGTGAACTATTGAATTGTATCAAGACTGTTATAGAAACTTTGAAAAGAACAACATATTCCAAAATATTTTCTTTTCAAAATGTCTAGGTTAACTTATTTTTTTAAATTTTAAAATTAATCAAATTGTTATAATTTTGTTTTATTTATATATTTAGAACACAAGCCAATATGGAGAAAGATCTTCATTTTCGTGATCTCGTTGGATTACAAGATTTTCTTCTCTTAGAAGATTATCAAAATGAAAATGCTTTTTTGGATAATTTAAAAAAACGTTTCGAAGGGGATTTAATTTACGTAAGTCAAAATTGAATGTGTTGTAAGAATTTTATATTTATTTTATTTTTATATTTGCTAGACATATATTGGACAAGTTTTAATATCTGTCAATCCGTATAAGGAATTGAAAATTTATACAGAAGATGATGTCAAAGAATATCGACGAAAGCACTTTTTTGAAAGACCACCACATGTGTAAGTAAAAATTTTTGAATTAAAATTATTTATATTTAAATCATGACATCCTTGTATGTCTTAAATTATTAAGGTGTCGCACGAATATTTCTAATTGAATTTAATATTGGATATCTAAAATATTTTTTTGAATATGCAATCAGACTGTATTGCTTCTTATCAATAGTTCAGATTAAACACCTAAGTTGATAATGTAATGTTATATAATTAATTACCCTTGTGCTGATATTTCAAAATAAATAAACTGCTATCAATGATATTTAATCAATTAAATTATCTAATTATAGGTATAAATTATTCCCAATAAAATAGTTGGACAGCTGTTAAAATTTCAAAGTTTGTTTGTAGTTTTGAAATTGAATTAAATCGATCTGTCTTCAGAACGAAATATCTGTCGGCGATATAGTATTTAAAAGACACAAAATAGTGTTCCAATAACAGTATATTCGTTTGTTCTATCGAAAAGTTTATAGTTTTTTCGGTTTGTTAATTGATATGAAATAAAAATTGGTAGTACGTCAATCAATCGATAGGCGTCGAAGTTGGAATTACAAAAATAGCTATGATCAATTATTCTATAATTTTGTTTGTTTGGTGTTTTTAAGTTTTTCATGGCTTTTAAAGAATAATTTACCGACTGAATTTTTAACTACCATTACTATTTAAACAACTTACATACCAAACCTCCATCGTCAATCTGTTTTATTATCGGTACTGGTTTGAACGTTTAAGAGGAAAGAAGAAGTTAGCTATCAGCAGTGAGCGAGCATAATTAAACATAGTGTAACGTTTCTCGAATTACAATTATTTAGTTCGATCACTAAATCAGAAAATTCAAACACAATGGACTTTCTAAACGTTGTAATTTTATTCGTTCAAGATTTTATTATAAAAATATTTCTTCTACTACTATTCTCCTTAATTGTTCTTGTACTAACAATAATTCACCACTTATAATTCTATTACAATTGTTCTTGTTACAACTTTTAACTGTTCACTTACAATTATCTTTTTCTTGCTACTTATAACACTGTTAATTTTTACTCGCCTATATCACTGCTAAATTGAATACTCAACTCTATCGCTGACAATTTTATACTAATCTTATTCTCTAACAACACCTCTTATATATACTACATGAAATAGCCTCGATAGCTCTAGAACACAACGTTTTTTTCCATAATAACACGATCTTCAAATAATCCCGACTAGAAATTAGATCAGTATAGGGTCCGATCCGGATCAGGATTGCCTGAAGACTGATCAGGGATGAATCAGGCCTCCTGATCCGGACTAGATGAAAAATCGTCACGCCGTACAGGATCGGTACAGGATCCGTTTAAATGATCCATGCCGGATCCATTTCAAAGATCCATTCCGGATCCATTTCAAAGATCCATTCCGGATCCATTTCAAAGATCTATTCCGGATCTTAAAGATCCATGCCAGATCCATTCAACAGTTTCATGTCCAGTCTGGTCAAGAGATCCATACCAGATCCGTTCAAACGTTTAGAATTAATTTTGTTCTTAAATATTAATTTGACATTAAATAAATGAAAAAAATATTACCATTTTTCCTTAATTTTGTTCATAATTTCAAGTACACTTCAAATGCTTATAAATTTAAACACTCAGAAAAAAAAGATAGCTTATTTAACGTAAAGTATATGTAAATTTAACTGAAAATGACGTACGAATTGAACCAGCGGAGGCATAAGTAAACTAAACAAAATTGACTAAGTAAAATCTACTTAAAAGCATGTAAAACATTTTGCGCTGTTATGCTACTATTATGCTACCATCTTGTCTCACCAAAAAAATGAAAAAAATTTAGTTTTTTTGCAATTATTAATCGTTTTTTTATTAATTCACGGTGAGAGAATTTTATACACGGCAATGATTAACAGCGGTTAAGAAGGGCCCTGTAAAGATAAAATGCTATTTATTATTAATATTTATTTTGGACTTAACCCGGATTCAATCCCCAGACCTCTGTGTGCAAGGCAGCAGCATTAACCATTCGTCTATCTAAATAATTATTTACATCAATTTATTTATGAATATTATGTTGATGGTTAAGTTTAGGACGTTCGAGTGTTCGATTCACAGACTGACCACTATTTATTTTTATTACATTTTTATTATTTTTTTAAAATAACATAAAAATGATTCCTTTTTATTCATAAAAATTCAATTTCACAGCATTTCAATTTATCGATACTGTAATTATTTTAAAATTATATAGACCTAAACATTTCAAATTTATTCCGACAATAATAATAATGTAACTAAGGTAACACAGAAATAACAATTATATATATGTCAAATTCTTTTTGTCAAAACATTGTTCTGACATTTTTTGCTCTCAGATCAATTTATTATTTGACATTACGTGTTTTATTTGGTCAAAAAAAGTGAGTTTTCACCCTAAAAAGATTTTGTTGAATCTAGATTTTTAGGTATAGAGCAAAACATAAAATACAATAAAAAAAAAGAAATACATATATCTCTCAAAATTAGTAAACAAACAAAACGCCACGCCAAAACGTAAGAACATGTGCTGCATAAATTGACAGCTATACATATGTAAATTTTACTATTATTTTAAGTAAAATTTACGTTTTATATGACTTTAATACTCGAAGTCATACGTAATTTTCAAACTATGAAAACGTAAATTTAAAGATGCCTTAGTAAAAAGTACGTATCATACAAGCAATTTCCAGCATACTTAAGTTAATCTCTTTGGGTAAATAGTGGATTATATATACGCGTGTGTATAAGTATGTTTAGCACTATTTGCCATGTAAATTTAGCATTTTTCGACGGTTATGTTTTACAAAATTGTTAAGTAAATGTAACGACCATTAGGTAACTTTGTTTTCATCTTTCAAAATTTACTGTTTCAGTAGTAAATTTATTTTCAAAAATTTTACAATTCCAATTTTGCTTTATTAACGTGGCACAGGATAATATTACTTAAATTATCAATACTTTGCACTAGTAAATTTTAGAAAAACGTACGTTATGTTTACAATTTTGGAGTTACTATAGCGCATAAGTAACAAACGCATCGTTTTTTTTTCTGAGTGCAGCAAGTTTGTTAATTATTTCTTATTTTTATTTTATTTAGTCCAAGTTTTGGCATTATTGATGATTTTTCCAATGGTATCATAAAACTGTTTGTCACATAGGCTCTTATGAAGGTATGGATCCAAGTTTGGATTCGAAAACTAACTTCACCCATACCTGCTTTAGATCACTTGTCATATTTCAAATAGAATAATTTTTGAGCAACATAATAAGTATTTCACCAATTACTGCTAACAAAAAACATCTGGAAATTCTTGAGTAAAGAGGAGATGCAAGATAAAAATTTAAATTATATGCTTTAAGGTTAATAAGCAAGATCCCTCACAACTGTAAGTTTGACAATGCTGTTTTCGATTCTACAATGAATTTGTACTTATAAGTACAAAATATTAAACAATTAAATAGATTCAGTCTACAGTTAATTATTACAGTTAAGTATATTATAATTAACTTTTTAAAAAGTTATTAAAAATTCGTGAAGAATGAGAAAATTTTTTGCACAAAAAAATTTTAAGTTAAGTACCCGAGCAGAAATTTGTCAGGGCTCAAGTAAGGCCCTAATCAAGTTTGCCCTAACCTGGATCAGGCATTGGTAGGACAGCCTGATTGGGCCCTGATCATGAGTGTAACGCTTTTGCCCTATCAGGTCCTGATTGAGATTACCGGATCAGACCCTGATTGGGATAATCGGATCAGGCCCTGATTGGGATATCCGGACCAGACCCTGATATATATTTATATATTATATACATAAATTAATCAAATTAAAATAAAAAAATTACAATGGAAAAAATTATAACATACATACCACCTTAATGACTATTATTATAGTCTTTCAGCCGAGAAGCTATAACTAAAATATACATGAAACGATTTTAACTATATATTTCTAAAATGGATAATACTCTAGTGAATTTTAACCAATTGAAATTTCAGCTAGGGGTCAAATACGAGAAACCTGATCCGGGCCGGATGTATTCAAATAAGGTTAACCCTAAAAGGGTATTCTAAATCAGGCCCTAAACAGGCCCACATCAGCTTGCTCTAATAGAGATTGCCCTTGTAGGACTGACCAGGCCCTGATCACGACCTGACTGTATTCAGGTTTTCCCTAACTAATTTCTGCTCGGGTAAATGTACTATTATGACGTCGATAATATAATCAAAATAATAATTCAGTTATACCATTAATAACGAATTTATTGTTTAATGAGCAATATATTATATACAGAATGGATCAGGTAAAAAACTAAATTTTGTATTATTATCCAGTTCAGGACATCGGATAAGATGAGTTTTTTCGATCAGAAACTGATCGTATGACTGGATCAACGGATAAAGTACTGCACGCTGATCAGTAACTGATCAGATAGCCGGATCAACGGATAAAGTACTGCACGCTGATCAGTAACTGATCAGATAGCCGGATCAAGGGAAACGGTACTGTACGCTGATCAGGAACTGATCAGATAACCGGATCAAGGGTAACGGTACTGTACGCTGATCAGGAAATGATCAGATGGCCGTATTACGGAAAATCTGATCCGGATCTGATCATAATCCGGGTTCCCTGAACTAATTTCCAGTCGGGATGACACATAGGTGTGAGATCTATTCTTTTTAATAGATTGCGTTTACTTTCTTATAAGATAAATAAAAACTTCCTATTACGTGTTTACTTTGGTAACGTTGTTATCTTTTATTGATTTTTATATTTCTTTTGTGGAACTATTTTCTCTAAAAAGTATTTTCTCGAAAGATGTTCTATTGTGTTGTGTTCTATCGTATTCCACAATCGTCACATTCTCCCCTACTTATTTCTGTTCGACCCGAATAGAATCTAAATCTCCTCCTCTGTAGGGTGCTAATCTTTCTAGATGAACGACTATTGGTTTCACTTGTTGACCTTTCTTTATTCGATAAACGACATCATTTAATTTTGTTATAATGGTATAAGGTCTTTTCCAAGATGTTTGTAGTTTTTCTCCGTTTTGGATTGTGTAGCCACACTAGTTGTCCTTCCTCAAATCCTTTGTTATTTGCGCGAATGTCATACCGAGCCTTCATTCGATCATTGCATATCTGTGCTTTCTGTCTGACAAACGTGTGTACCTCCTCAAGATCTTTTTGAAGTTTATTTACATAATCTTGGACACATAATGTTGACGATGGAATAATCCCAAAATTTCAGATCAATTTTCTAGCCTTAAATCATTTCCAAAAATAGTTGTAGCTGGCGTCGTTTTGGTTGTATCATACACTGCTGATCTATAAGCCATCAAGTATAACGGAATATGACGGTCCCAATTACGTTGATTCTTGTTTACTACTTTTGCTAGATATTTCTCCAGAATAGCATTAAATCTTTCCACCATGCAATCTGATTGGGGATGTGAAGCAGTTGTTCTAGTTTTATTAATTCCAAGCATCTGACAGATTTCTTGAAATATGGTAGATTCAGAATTTCTTCCTTGATCTGTGTGAATCTCCATCGGTACTCTGTATCGACTTATCCAATTGCTAACTACTGCTTCAGCGATGGTTATTGCTTCTTGGTTTGGTATTGCACACACTTCTGGCCACTTACTAAAGTAATCCATTATGACTAGCACATATTTGTTGTTGTTATCAGAATTCGGAAATGGTCCAGCTACATCCATTGCAATTCTCTCGAATGGTGCTCCTACATTATACTGCCTCATGTTCCCACGACTTCTTCGTGCAAGTGCTTTTGCAGGCGCACATTGATCGCATGCTTGACACCATTCCACTACCGATTGACGTGCTCGTGACCAATAAAATCTACACCGTACTTTAGCAAGGGTTTTGTTAATACTCAGGTAACCACTACTGGTTCCTTCATGATATTCCTTTAATACTTGAGGTATTCTTATTTTGGGAACTACTATCATTGATTCTTTAACCGATCCGTCAGGACTTTTCCAAATTCTTTTCAAGCATCCATCTTCAATACCGAGGCTGTCCCATTGTGCCCAATATGCCTTCAATGTTTGACTTTTATCGGCAATCTCACTCCATGTAGGTTTTTCTCCCTTTTCCTTGAACTATATTATTGGTGCCAAGATCGGATCTTCCAGTTGCTCCTTCCTTACCACTTCATGTGCCCAGTCATCACCAGGAAGCACTTGCAGAAGCCTGACATCAATAATGTTTTCCTTACTCTCCGCCCGATTACAGTGTTTGCATTCCACCTGGCATGGCCTTCTTGACAACGCATCAGCATTGCCATGTGCACTTCCCCTCCGATGTTCAATGTCGAAATCATAAGCCTGAAAGCGTTCAATTTATCGTGTACTTGTCCTTCCGGGTTCTTAAATTGTAGTAGCCTCAATGCTCCATGATCAGTTCTCAAATGGAATTTTTGATCGTACAAATATTTGTGAAAATGTTTTACACATTCAACTATAGCCAGCAGTTCTTTACGGGTTACACAATAATTCCTTTCTGGCTTGGACAGTATTTTTATTACTTTTTCTTGCCCATCAATTTCTTGAGACAACACTCCTCCTATACCATCATTGCTGGCATCAGTGTCTAATATGAATTTAAAATTTGGTATAGGATACCCTCCACAAACGCATCTTCTTGCTTTTCGGTCCATTCAAATGCTTTATCCTTCCTCGTGAGCTCATGCAGACTCTTAGCAACATTGGCAAATCCTTGTACAAAACGTCGATGGCAAGTGCACAATCCCAGAAAACTGCGAAGCTCATGTAAATTCTTAGGTCTTGGCCATTCTTTTACTGCTGTGATCTTATCAGCATCTGTATGTATTTCAGTTGTTGTTACTTTGTGCCCCAACTATTTTACTTCCTCTCTGAATAGTGTACATTTCTTTGGACTCAATTTTAGTCCTTTTGCGTGGATTCGCTCGAAGACTTCTTCTAAATTCTTCAAATGATCGTCGAAATTCTTACCCATTACAATGATGTCGTCCGAGTACACAAGGCACGTTCTCCAATATAATCCTTTCAGCACACATTCCATTAACACGTTCCATCAAATATTGCTGGAGCATTACACAGCCCGAATGGCATAACATTAAACTGCCATAACCTACTATCCACACTAAACGCTGTCTTTTCTCGATCCTCTTCCTAGACTTCTACCTGCCGATAACCGCTTTGCAGATCTAATGTTGAGAACAATTTGGCACCTGATAATGTGTCCAAGGTATCATCAATTCGAGGTAATGGGTAGCTATCTTTCTTTGTTACTGCATTCAGTTTTCTGTAGTTGACGCAGAATCTCATAGTTCCATCCTTCTTTCCATCTAAAACCACAGGTGAAATCCATGGACTATCTGATTGCTCGATGACACCAGCCATTTTCATGTCTTTTGCCATTCTATAAGCTTCTTCTCGTTTTGCTAATGGTAATCTTCTTGGTGTTTGGCGAATCGACACCTCTGCTCCCGTGTCAATTTTATGTTTTACCATATTAGTTCTTCCATTGTCTGCTGATGTACAGTGTACTGCAGAAAATGGACGAATAACGTTCGAGCAACTGCTGTGCTTCTTTCTTTTGTTCTTTTTTAAGCTCTGTTGTCCACTTCTGTAGTAGATTTTGTATTTCTTTTTTCTGCGTTTGATTTTCGACTTTCCTTTCTGTGTGCTGTTGTTCACATTCCACAACGGTAGTTATTTCTTCACAATTACCTACGATTGTTCTTACTTGAGGGTTTTTATTTTGTCTGACAGATTTAGTGTTCTTATCGGTATTCTTAAGTTTTCATCTGGTTCAACTAATGTTTTCCCTAGAATGATCTAGGGAAGAAGTCCATGCCCAAAATTACTTCATCAACGATGTTTGCCACTAGAACTTCATGCTGAGAGTGCGTATTTCCTATTTTTATATCAGCAATTTTGCTTCCCCTAATAGTTGCACTTTCACCTGTTGCTGTTTGTATTCGATAGTTTTCTGCTGGTTGTAATTCCCCTTTTAGAAAATCTGTACGGACTATTGTGCGAGTTGCTCCAGTATCTAGTGTAATGGTACAGTTGTTCATTGTTGTCATCAATTTCAACTCCAATCGTTAAACTGTCTTGAAATAGGGATGGAGATTACGGGGCATTCGGTTGTGGGAGCCAGCCTACGCCTCTTAAAGCTGACTGGTTTTAGTTTAACTGTTTCGAAACTATTTGAACATCCTCCCTCCCTTGAGCCTCTTCTTCAGATGATCTCCGTCTCATTGGTGATGTTGATCTTCCCCGTTTTCGTCTGACCTCTCTGCATTCTCGAGATATGTGACCAAGTTTGTCACATACCCAACATCTTATTCTATTGTTAAATTCTCGGGATCTTCTTTGAGACCTGAAACTATCTTCTTCCTCCATTTCTCCACGGCGTACTTTGATTGTTGCTTTGATAATTGCTTGTGATGTCTCACTTGTCAATGCACAAGCTACTGTTTCAGCAAATGTAGCTTTAGGTGTCATCACAGCTGACTTCCTCGTCTCTGGATCTCTTACGCCATCGATGAACGCATCTATCTTCATTCTTTCCATATAGTCTGGTGATGTATTTCCATGTGCCATATGTACAAGCCGTTCAATTGCAGACGAAAACTCTTGCAGACTTTCTCCAATTCGCTGGTAGCGACCCTTCAACTCAAATCTGTATATCTCCCGCTTGTAGTCATTACCATACTTGCGATCCAATGCCCTCATAATTTCATTGTAGCTTCGTCGATCATGTTCCAGCACTGCTTGGATTATTTCTGCTGCTTTACCCTTTATTGCCACTATTAAACCTACAAAACGATGTGTTTCATTCCAATTATTTGGATCAGCTGCTGTTTCGAATTGGAATTTGAAAATTCCAAACGATGATGTTCCGTCATATGGTGGAGGTTTAAGATTCATGCCCTGTATTTGTTGAACCGGATGTGATGTTTTAGCTATTATTTCAATATCTAGAAGCCTTCTTTCTACTTCTACTTTAAAGTCATCTACTTTCGATTGTACTTTCTGTTCCAGAGCTTCAACTTCTTTTTGCACTTTCTCGACTTTCTCAACCACAATTTTCTCTACTTCGTTGCGTAGATCTGTAGAAGTTTCTCGTCGATGTGTGTTTTAACCAAGCTAATTTCTTCTTGACTTGAAGCGATGTTTGCAGACTGTTGATTGATGATTATGGACTGCTGCTTTATTTATTCTCGACTTGCAGCTAATTGTTGACCGATGTTGATATCTAACTTTTTCATTTCATTTTTCATGACCTCCATGTTGGCCTTTACATCTGCTCTCATGTTTAAACTCATTTGCTCCATCATAGACATTAACTGTGCAAAGTCGTTGTTTGCTGGTACGACTTGCCTCGTTGCTTCAACAGCACCATCTCTATCTTCACTATTTCCTGCTTTTGGATTTTCATCTGCTTCTTCCTGATCAAAAATATATTTCTCTGGATCCAATCCAGCTGCTTCCATAGCTTTTCTTAATCTTTCTTTCAACTCATTCTTGATCCCCGTTGTTGAAAGATTCCTTTGCTCCAATTCCCTCTTCAGATCTTGAACTTTTAATCCATTCAAATCCATCTTATTTCCCAATCCCACTTCTGACACCAGTTGTAACGTTTCTTCGCCGAGTTACACTTATTTAGTTCGATCACTAAATCAGAAAATTCAAAGACAATGGATTTTCTACACGTTATAATTTTATTCGTACAAGATTTTATTATAAAAATATTTCTTCTACTACTATTCCCCTTGATTATTCTTGTACTAACAATAATTCACCACTTATAATTCTATTACAATTGTTCACAATATCACTTTTAACTGTTCATTTACAATAATCTTTTTCTTGCTACTTATAACACTGTTAATTTTTACTCGCCTATATCACTGCTAAATTTTATGCTCAATTCTATCGCTGACAATTTTATACTAATCTTATTCTCTAACAACACCTCTTATATATTACATGTAATAGCCTCTAGAACACAACCTTTTTTCCATAATAACACGATCTTCCAATATTGACACATAGGTGTGAGATCTATTCTTTTTAATATATTGCGTTTACTATCTTATAAGATAAACAAAGACTTCCTATTACGTGTTTACTTTGGTTACGTTGTTATCTTTTATTGATTTTTATATTTTTTTTGTGGAACTATTTTCTCTAAAGAGTATTTTATTGAAAGATATTCTATTGTGTTGTGTTCTATCGTATTCCATAATCGTCACAATAGATTTGTTAACTCAGTTCTCGCAACGATTTGGTTTGACGGTTTGCGATTATGATGAAAGAAAGTCACAGGAAACGAACTCAAAAGAAAAACAAATTTTTCATTGCACAACATTATATTGCAAAGAAGCAAATGATATGTAATGTCAGAAACGAACGTTATTTCATGTCTTTTATAATTATATTTTCTATGCGGACTGCGCCACCAACTTCTATTTTTCGGAAAATTGTTTTCTTATCAAAAATACTAATCTAGGTATGTCTGTACATTTAATGTTTGCATCTGTGCTAGGAAATCGTATCAAATTCGATTTAAATTTTTCTTTTTTTACCATCATAGAAAAATTACCATTTCCAACTCGAAAAGATAATATATGGAAAGTGTTGAACGCACTGCAAAACAGTATCAAAACCATTAGACCACCAGAAAATAGCTTTGAAAATATTTATTTTACTATGAGGCTTTGTGATTTTACTCAGATTTGATTTCGAAAAATATGTTAACCATGACAACAACGGTTTTTTTCACACTTGTATGCAGTGCAACACATCACTTCTTCGTTTCTCACCTCTCTGCTTATAAATTACCTATGTAAACTAAATTCAAGTATTGTAACTCCAATTTAGTTTATAAGCAATTTTTAGGCAAATAGGTAAGAAACGAAGAAGTGATGCGTTGCACTGCATACAAGTGTGGAAAAATCCAACCCAAACTTTATATAAAAAGACAAGCTACTTTGAATTTTAAAAATATTTAAATATTTTCTCTTCATATGTTTTAGGAACTAGATCTCGCATGTATATTTTTTTGGTGTCCCTATAAAATATCACACAAAAACATCACGTCAAAAGGATCACAGCGAAAAAATCACAATATACGCAAATATCACATCACGAAAATGTCACCTCCACAAATCACACGCGAAAAAATATCACCTCCTAAAATTAGACGCTAAAAATATCACGTAAAAATTCATCGTTTTGTTACTAGATGGTTTTGGTACCCATATATCGGGCACAAAGGCGATTGTGTCAAACGAACGCGCGATTGGAATGTGACATTTCAATTTACATTGTTTTGTTTATAATTGGTCATTTGTTTTATAATTGGTCATTTGTGTAAACAGCTATATTTTTTTGAAAATAAGCTAAATTTTTGAGGATATTTTTTCACTATAAAAAATATTACAGCTCTGAAAACAAAATTTTCTTGATATAAAGTGAGCTAATATCCATCAAATACTGCAATTAATGGCTAACCAATGTAATAAATTTCGCGTAGTTCTAATTGTAAAAACATTAAAGAAAGCTGTAGTATCTCAACGGACATAAATTCTGTTGTACGAATAGAAAAATGAAAAAGATTTTTGCTGGAAGTGGTAGACCGGAAGTTGGAATGCAGAACTGTTACAAATAAAACTCCAAGTATATATATCATGTTTAATCAAAATCAATTATCAATTATCTCGTAAAGGCCCCCCTCCCCTCTCCCACTTATCCCAATATCGTCCAAAAACTAATCAGTTCTTCATCTTTTGTCAAAGTGTCATCAAAATTGATTAATGTTCGAAGTCTGTATGCTCCCGACAAACTTTAAAAACAAAGTGTGAAAAGTCAGCAGTTATATGGTGGACCTCCGCTGCTTGTGTCCGCTCCGCTCAATGTGTCCGTTTTTCATAAGTTTCATCATTATCACTTCATTATTGTAAGCAGTAGTGTGCATACAAATTGGAAAAAATTGCAAAAATAAATCTTTTTCTGGAAGAGAAAAACGGGAAGTTGGAATGTAGAACTGTTGTGAACCGTATTAAATGCTTTCGTATCAAATTTCATCCAATTCGATCATTCGGTACAGATGTTGTTGAACTTTCAAAAAACAGGTGCTCGGGGAATTCAACACTTTTTGTTGAATATCACTCAAAAACTAATCAACTCCTTGCCATACATATTTGCATGTTTTTTTAAAATGTCATCAAAATTCATTCACGAACGAATGTTGTAACTCCCTGTATGCTCCTAGAAAATATTAAAAAAATTGTAAAAAAAACAACCTGTTGTATAGTGGACACCCCAGACCTTTATCCAGTGTACCCCAAAAGCTAATGAAATCTTTATCATATTGACCATTAACCAACGTTTCATTAAAATCGAGTTGTAATTGAAGGCTATAGCAGGGTAAACACCGAAAAAAACAACTTTTTAACTGGAAGTGACAAACAGGAAAATGGTATGCAAAAATACAATAAGATGAAAGCCAGGACTAGAAGTTATTAAAGATTCAAACTTACAGGTATTCGAGAGACCCCCGCAATTTTGTCCAATTTTGAAATGAATCCTTCCACATTCGAGTTAAGCTGGAATATAGATCAAAGTTTTATCAAAAGCCAATGCGTTTTTGTCAACCAATCATCCCACCAACCCACGCAACAACCACAAAAAAAATTGTAAAGTTTACGGTGTAAACTGTACCTGTACCTTGTTTAATTTTGCTCTGGAAATTTTGATGTTCAAGATGCACTAGCTCTGACCAGCCAGTTACTGAAAAAGCCAATGAAATTTTGCAACTAGGTGAGTTAGATAAACATGAAAGTTGTCGAGGTGTCGAGTGTATCCGCACTAAACATCAATCATATTATGATGACAGTTTTGAATCATTTAAAAAAAGGCTGGCTACGCAAAGAAGCTCAATTCTCCAATTCTCTCATTCTCAATTCTCCACATGAATTAACGCAAGAAACTTAATTAACCGAATTTCCATCAGCGAAACGCTGCAGCTAAAACGTAACAAAATCGAGGAATTTCTGAAGCGAAAGATCACGGGTGATGAAAAATGGGTTAAATACGATAATAATAAAGGCAAACGTTCTTGGTCAAAGGCAGGGTGATGAACCAAAAACGACTCCAAAGCCTGAATTGATATCTGATAAAGTGATGTTGCGAATATGGTTGGATTAAAAAAATGTTCATTATGAACTGCTACTTCCTGGCCAAACGATTATTTCAGTCTTCTACTGTCAACAATTAACCAGAATAGTGCAAACAATACAAACAAAGAGTCCAAAATTACTCAATCGAAACCTAAATAAATATAGCGAGGACATAACTTTAAAATTGTATGACGAGAGACATAAAAAACGTGATGGATTGTCTGTCATGGTTAATTTCTCCCATTTTGATTTGTTTTTATTTACAACTACAAACGTTTTTATTAAATTATAAATTTAAAATAATTCTAAATTTAAAATGCCAAAAAATGTGAAATGTTTTCTTCATAGTTATGCTAATTTTTATAAAATGAATGAAAATAATTATGAGAGTAATTTACATTTACTGTGGTATTTCCAGTGATTTTTTAACTCAAATGTTTTATAAAGGACAAGCAATATTTTCTAACAAAACGAACAAATATTTAAGTTATGTAAATATTCTCAAAGTACATTATGAAAATTTGCTCTCAAACTTTTTTCATTATGGACAAATTTATTTTTCATTGATAAAATATCAAAAATTATATGTTTGGTTATAATAAAAACCAAAATGTCAGATTTGTTTTCATTTCTTTTTATACAGTCGCAGGGAGGG
Source organism: Diogma glabrata (assembly GCA_963693315.1). Classification (NCBI taxonomy): domain Eukaryota; kingdom Metazoa; phylum Arthropoda; class Insecta; order Diptera; family Cylindrotomidae; genus Diogma; species Diogma glabrata. Next base: position 146,822,598 of record OY856187.1, read on the forward strand.
AGAATTTATTATTTTTTTCTTATAGATTTAAAAAAACTTGCAATAATTGTACAATTTTGAATCACGAATGAATGAATGAAAACGTCTATGAGAAGACATAGCTGTTTCTCTCTGAGACAAAGAGAGGAAAACAAACAAACAAAAAATTTGACTTAAGTCTATGCACGCCAAATATTAGTTGTGGTGATCGATTGGTCAATAGGATACGAATAAATTTTATCTTTGGGTGGGAACGAAAAACTTTCAAACTGTCAACGAAAATTATCAACCTTTTTTTACTTAATTCACAGAGAACAATCCATGATTAGTTATTCTCTTGGATTGCATTATCATTCAACTTTAAATGCAGGCTATATTACGCTACCATATATCTATAAGATATATGTATGTCTATTTATCTTCACATATTTCTATCTATCTTTCCATTAAGGCAACGTGGAAGCTGTGAACGGTGCAGTGGGGTAATTGGTGCTAAAAGCGTAGATAACTACAAAACTGCACGCGTATAATCAAATGTGATGTGAGTGTTCACAGTATTTGAAAAGTTGTTTGCTGCGCGTAAGTATATTCGCGAGATGTTCGCTTTGAAACTGTTCTCTTTTGAGACGGAACAGCACGCGTTTTGATTGTTTTTATATGATATACTAGATTATTTTTTCCAGAATTAAAATTTACAATATCATGTTTATAGTTCTTGGAGTGGTTCATGTGATAATTTGATCTCCACACAAATAAACATAGAAATTCCTAAACAGTTTAAAGTTAATTTGCATGATGTGAAGGAGGAGACCTGGGACAGTACCGAAAAGAGAAATTCATGTCGTAAACTAATAGATAAAAGGAAACGTTGAACTGACGCTTCGATCACGAGATATCTGTTGATTTAAAATTTGTTTATTTGTTGTAATTTTTCTATGGAGTATTCTCCGTCAACGAGCGACCGCCCTGTCCAAAATCTGTATTTTACAATATATATTGTATATTAACAGTTTATTTGGACGCAATTAAAAGTTTAAGACCCTTAGTTTCAAATGTTGTCTGGCCTTTTTTGGAAAGGCATAATGGCGGACGAATATGACGGCTACAGGCTAACGACTTCACCCTGAAAGTATATCAATTTTGCTGCCAACACAAATTTAAGATCTCAAAAGATGCGTTATTGGCCTTAAAATGTTGATAATCATAAGTTGTTTCAAATGCCATATTATAAATTTATGATTATAATTATAAATATATATATTTTATTTATTTTATTTATATTTACGTATATTTTATTTATTGTGATTTTTGCGTGATAATAAAGCAAGAAAAAACCCTATTTTTTCAGCTGAAATTTAAACAAAAAAGTGAAAGAAGCTCCGAAACACACACCGAAATGATAAATAGTTATTTGTTTCACTAGGACAAAAAATGATGGATTTTGGGACGAGTAAAAAGGTTGCGGTGCGACGCGATTACGGAGTACCGCAATTTTACGAGTTCCAAAATCCATTTTTAGTCCGAGTAAAAAATTAAATTTTTTCTCCAACCGTTATTTAATCTATTATTTAATAAAATTTGAAAATTATCAACATTTAAATTATGTTTAATTTAAATCTCAAACTAAATCCAAGCAACCATTTCAATTTTTTGTCAAATAATAATAAATTTCCTATTCAAACTAAGATTTTTTTATTCGCGTACATATTAAAATGAGTTACTTTATTGCTGTGATTTGCGGCCTTAAAATGTCACTTTTTAACCATTTATTTTGTTGTCATGGTTACGTCCCAAAAAGTAAAAAACAATTGTTTTTCTTTAAAGTGTTTAAAAAATAGAAATTTTTATCAAAGCAGCCTTTCAGCAGCAGTCATAGTTAGTTATACAATTATTTTGACAAAATAACAAATATTTTGTCAAAGGTTATACTTGTTCAACATATTTTTATTTCAAAATTAATGAAAATTTACAATTTTAAATATTTTGCTTGCGGCGAAGTATATGACGCACGGACGTAGCACTTAATTTGGGTGCAAATCTCGGCTAGTGCCGCGATTTGCATATTCCACATGCGTCCAAAATCTTTAGCTTTTGGTCCTTGCAACATAATGTACTATTGTTTTGCATCATAGAAATATAAATTTTTTTATTTTTTGTCCTAGGACAAAAAATGATAGTTTTTGGGACTGCTACCATGACAACTAGATGCAATACACAAATCACATATTTTTATAAAATACATCTAAACAAAAACTGCAATATTTAGTCCGGTTGGAGAAAAAAAAAAGATTTCCAGTAGAACGGTCAGGTGACGCGGGCCAAATGATTTTGACGAGAATAAATCTTCATGGCCATATTTTAATTAAGGTGACCTTTTAAAATAATGCCATCTTTTTGTCATCTTTTATAAAAATGAGCATCTTTTGTCATCTTTTTATCATATCGCATACTTATGAATTAATTAATTTAGATAAATATATTGTGATTATCAAAAGCTGTCAATGGGGAATGAAAAACAATTTGAGCATGACCAACGATAGGTCAAAATATTCAATTATTTTGATAATTAATGCATTACTTATTCCGAAATTTCAAAACTTATTAGAATTCCTTTTTGATCTACCAGGACCAAACGCATCGGCGGAAAGAGTATTTTTATTTATTAAGTAATGATATACGGACATTTAAAAAGACTCAAATTTCAATGGTATGTGGTTTTTTATATTGACAAAAAAATTTCATCTTTTGGTTTGAAAATAATCTGGTCACCTTCTCATATTTTGAAAGTATGGCATTTATCAAAGACCAGATGAAATGTCAAATGAATAGACAGCGACACAAATTTATCATGTATTCTAGAAGAAAATGATTCTTTTGATGTAAGTTAGGATGATCAACCAAGAATGAAAATGCAAACAGAATATTCTCGAAGGAGAAAACGAAATACAAACCAGAATTCTGCAACAATATTTATCGAGAACAGAAAACTTGACCTCTTTGAGCAAAAAAGTAAGTTCAAGAATAAAAGATGGGAAGATCTAATATTCTCCGAAAGGTTTTGAATGATAGCAACTTCTTTGTCATCATCAAACTGATCATCAGATTTGAAAAAAGTTCATCTCATTACCATACAATTTGTCAGAGAACGAATACGCCGGTACAAAATCAAACGCAAACGCCTTAGCAATTCTAAACTATGATGTTAATATAGAACCTTCTCCTGCATCATATACAAATATAGTTGATGAAAGAAATATACAAAACACATATTTAATATGCTGAGGGGAGAAATCAAAGCCAGTAAACATCGTATTTAGTACAAGTTTAATTACATATGCAGTAGAAAGCCGTAAAAAACTACAAGATATTATGTAATAATTAATATTGAACTTATATACTAAACTCATATATTATGACTGAATTGAATTATACACAATGACTAATTTGAATTATAGACATTTTTTATGACTCGGGTATCAATTCAATAATATGAAACTTCGAGATGAACCGATCGAATTGCTGAAAAAGTACCAAAGTTCCAAGAAAATTGTAAAAAGGGAAAAAATTACAAATTACAAATACAAAGCTCGTTTTTGAAAAAAAAAATTAATTAACCAATCGTGTTGAATCTGGTAGTTGCGTATCAAGCAGTTTGAATAAAAATATGTCAAGGGCTCCGAATTCCGAATATATAACATTCTATGAGAATAATTCTTCTCAAAAACACAACTTTAGGAATAAATCAAAAATGGTGCCTTCGCAAATTCCAAAAAAATAATAATACCCCACTCGTCAAGGTTTTTTACAAAATGTCTACCCTCAACCCCTTCCAAATAACATTTAAAATAATAAGTCGACCGCTATAGTTTTCATTCAATCCTTATAGAATATAGACTAAGAGCTCGCGACGGCTAGACCTTCGTTATTTTTTAAAACCTGAAAGTTTTTCTGCGCATACCCCCTACTGAGGTAGGAACGATTAGCGACATTTGAAATTCGGATCATGGTGGCTTTGGCAGGGAGCAGGTAACAAAGGAGCCTTCAAAGTTTCGTGAAAGTAAAAAAGGTAATTTTTTTATATATTCTTCGGGGTAGTATTAGAAGTCACGTCACCCATTGCTAGACACTTACTATCGAGGTAACCCCCTGCCAGACACCCTTAAACATTATCAATTTTTTAAAGTTTAAGGGTGTCTGGCAGGGGGTTACCACGATAGTAAGTGTCTGGCAATGGGTGACGTGACTTCTAATACTATCCCGAAGAATATATAAAAAAATTACCTTTTATACTTTCACGAAACTTTGGAGGCCCCTTTGTTACCTGCTCCCTGCCGAAGCCACCATGATCCAAACTTCATATGTCGCTAATCGTTCCTACCTCAGTAGAGGGTATGTGCAGAAAAACTTTCAGCTTTTATAAAATAACGAAGGTCTGGCCGTCGCGGACTCTCAGTCTATTATAATATTTCATATAACTATAATTTTTTTCCTTTTTAATGTTCGAAATTAAGGGGGAAATAGGAAAAATTTTCACATTTTTGAAAACAAATCCAACATTCGAAATTTACCAACAAAATTATTTTTGACTAGAAAAAAATTCACCTTTCATTCATCCCCACTCGTAAAGGTCAAAAATACTTTTTTTTCAAAACATCAACCTTCAACCCCCTTCAAATAACATCTTAAATTATGAGCCAACTGCTATAGTTTTCATTCAATCATTACAACATTTCCTATAACCGCGAATTTTTTCCAATTTCTTTTGCAATGTTCGAAGTTAAGGGGGAAGGACAGGAAAGAATTTTCACATTTTTTAAAATATGTCGAACACTGTGCTTTTGAAAATTGCTATAAAAATTGTTTTAGACTAGGAAAAAATTCACCTTTCATATGACATCGCACTTGTCAAGCTCAAAAATAATATTTTTCAAAATTACCCTAAAAACCCTAAAAACAAGCAATTAAATCGATTTACATGCAAGCACATAGCTTCGTACGAAGCATTACTGTGCACACTAAATCGCTTAACTCCAGCGCGAAACAGAACCGCTCACTGCTTCTGTTGTGTTCGTAGCCCAGTTGAGTAATACCGAAGAAACAAAATATAAAATATTTGCTTATGTGTGTCAAATTTAAATTTTAATTAACACTGTGCTTCATATCAGAAAGAAAAAGTTTTTAAATACTTTTGTTACTCTATGTTGTTGATTGCGATAACTGTTAATTTTTAATCGTCAACAAAAAAATTTAATCTATAAATTATAAATAATCAAAAATTTAGTCACACAGGAAACAACACGAAAACCCCAAATTTATGTAGAATTATGTAATTTCAGATTTGCCATAAGTGAAAACGCCTATCGTTCCATAACCGATGATAAAGTTGGACAATGTGTTTTAATATCTGGTGAAAGTGGTTCCGGAAAGACCGAAGCCTCTAAAAAAGTTTTAGAATATATTGCAGCCGCATCCGGTCATGAAACAACTGTTGAAACAGTTAAAGATAAATTATTACAAAGTAATCCAGTTCTTGAAGCATTTGGAAATTCAAAAACAAACCGTAATGATAATTCATCAAGATTCGGAAAATATATGGATGTTCAATTTAATTTCTTAGGCCAACCGATTGGTGGAAATATTTTAAATTATTTATTAGAAAAATCACGCGTTATTCATCAAAATCCGGGGGAACGTAATTTTCATATATTTTATCAGCTACTTGCTGGTGCTGATGACAATTTACTACATGAGTTGAACTTAAAACGTGATTTAAGTTCGTATAACTATTTGTCGAATGGTAATAATGGAACTGTGCATCAAATTCCCGATAAACAAAATTTTAACGTTGTTAAAAATGCGTTAAAAACAATTGAAATGAGCATAACCGATACAAACCAGATTTACAAAATTTTATCAAGTATCTTGAACATAGGTAACATTAAGTACCAATCTGTTACGGATGAATTATCGAAGATAGAAACACTTAATGAAGTGAAAACTGTTAGTAAATTATTAGAAGTTAACGAAGAAGAATTTATTAATGCATTAACCCATCGAACAATTGATGCCAGAGGTGATGTCGTCGTAAGTCCAATGAACAAAGAATTATCAATATATGCACGTGATGCACTATCAAAAGCTATTTATGACCGTTTGTTTACATGGCTTGTCAGTAAGATCAACCAATCGTTACATTTGAAAGAAGATCAACGGATTGTTAATGTCATTGGCATTTTAGATATATATGGATTTGAAATTTTTGGTAAAAATAGTTTTGAACAATTTTGCATCAACTTTTGTAATGAGAAACTACAACAACTATTCATTGAGTTAACATTAAAATCAGAACAAGAAGAATATTTAAGGGAAGGAATTGAGTGGGAGCCTGTGCCATATTTTGATAACAAAGTTATATGTAATTTAGTTGAAGAAAAACACAAAGGTTTGTATTGAACCGACTTTTTGAGAGCAATGGATATATTGTTTTAATTTTTATATTTTAGGTATAATTGCTTTAATGGATGAAGAATGTTTACGACCGGGTGATCCATCTGATAGATCATTATTGAATAAAATGAACGTAAATTTAATCAGTCACAAGCATTACATTTGTCATAGTAAAGCATCTTTAGCTGTTCAAAAAATATTAGGTCGTGACGAGTTCCAGCTAGTACATTATGCTGGTGATGTTACATATAACATCGATGGATTTTTAGATAAAAATAATGACTTATTATTCCGTGATTTAAAAGAAGTTATGTCTAAATCAAACAACGAAATACTAAGACATTGTTTCCCTTGCGATGAATATTTGGATAAAAAACGACCAAATACCGCAGTTACGAAATTCAGAAATTCATTAAATCAACTTATGGATGTTTTGATGAGCAAAGAACCATCATACATTCGTTGCATTAAACCAAACGAATTGCAATCGCCTAATATCTTCGACACAGAATTGGTTCGGCATCAAGTTAAATATCTAGGTTTAATGGAAAATTTACGTGTACGACGTGCTGGTTTTGCATACCGTCGAACATATTCTTTGTTTTTGCAACGATATAAATGTTTAAGTAAACAAACATGGCCTCACTATAATGGATCACCTAAAGATGGTGTTCAAATTTTAGCAAAAGAACTACAATTTAAAAATGATGAATACAAAATGGGAAAAACAAAAATTTTTATTCGTTCACCAGTAACATTGTTTACCACAGAAGATGCATTCCAACAAAAAAAACATGATTTAGTTTCAAAAATAAAAGCGGTATGGAAAGGAAGACGACAACGTATAAAATATCAAGAAATGAGAAGAAACATTATAATCGTACAATCGTATTTACGTCGGTATATTGCTATACAAAAGTTAAAAATTCGTCGAGATGCAGCCATGAAAATTCGAGCCTTTATAAAAGGATTTATAACTCGAAATGATCCACCAAATGGTTTTAATGATTCATTTATCGCACACTCAAGGAAACAATGGTTGATGAAATTGTCCAAAAATTTACCACAAAATGTATTAGATGACAGCTGGCCTGCATCACCTAAACAGTGTATAGAAGCGTCAACACTTCTTAGGAAAGTACATAAACGTCATTTAGTTAGAATGTATAGGAAAAAATTGAGCCCAGAGAAAAAGAGACAGTTTGAATTAAAAGTCATGGCTGAAAAGATATTTAGAGGTAAGCGTTAATTTGAATTAATTTATCAAATTTAATATACAAGCATGAATCGTACAAAAAATTTATTATATGGCTAGAAGCAGGGCCGGATTCACAATCTTGGTCACCCTTTGAAAAAAATGCAATCATTGTGCATGATATAAAATCTCCGTGCACCGAATTGTCCATAAAATATATCATGCACATGATGTGTACCATGGTGCATACGTGGTTTGTGCACACGAATAATAAAAAACGAAGCGAAGCGAAATTTATTTAATGATAATAATAATAAACAAAAAAATGAAAGAATGAGAGCTAAAAACTGAGCTAAAAATTACAAATTTCCAAGTATATATTTGAAAGCTTCGATTTCCATCACAGTAAATATATGTTAAAACAGTTACTTTATTCGAATCAATGATAACTGATAACTCGACAAGTGCTCTCTGCATGATATCTTTTTATAATTTTAATATTTTACTTTTTAATTTTTAACTAATGACGCGCAATCAAATCGATTGTAAGCTCATTTTAATGTGTATTCATGTTTTGTCTTATGTGGACTTCATAGGAAAATCTACCTATTTTTAAGTTTTATTTTTATTCTTAAAGTTAACAGCAAGAGCCATACGCTAATTAAAATACTTCCCTTTTTTATTTTTGACTATTGCTTTTTTTTTTTTGCATGATTTTTGTATTTTTTTTTTTAAGTGCCTTTGTGCCTTTGTGTTTATAAACGGTTTTTTTTTCTTTACACGTGTGCGTATTTTATTTTATCCTTTCTACTTGTATTAAGTATTGTGGCTTCTTTGCATGTTGTTCGCTTCCGTCCTACTACACTACAATCGAGCCTTGTCTGTGACAAGGTGAATTCATAGTAGCGATATGAAATTATTCCAATCATGTATATATGTATGTATTTTTACACGTTGTGTATTTATACATGGATATTTGAATGGTTGATAGGCTCTTATTATGTAATTAAATATGACATAATTAGAGCTGGAAGTGTGAGCAAGCGCTGTTAAGTCTGTTGTAAAAAAAAATCATCAATCAACAACACCAAAAATGAGGCAGCAATCGATGAAAACAAAATCATTGTAAACAGGGTTGAGAAAGGTATGAATAAAAAAACGATAGGTTGCATTGATCGCGTTAATTCATGCAAAAGAAAGTTTTCCGGGCAGGTTAATCTTTTAATTAGAATACTGTTTTAGTACAAATTTATTTTGAATCTACAATAATAATATTATACAGGTGAAAACTTGTGTTGTGTCTAAAGCTACAACTATAAATAAATAAAATCAAACAGATATAACAGCATCTACCTCACAAACCAATTTGGTTTGATTTCAATAAAACAGATTTAATCAGCTTTCTGTATAACAATAATGAACGACGCGCGTTTTAGCAAGATTCTACACAATTAATATAGTTTTTCTAATTTTGTGTTTTTTGATTATTTACGAACTGCCTATTGATTTAATTCCAATCGACTGTCTTTTAAATACCAAATGTCCTTATACATACAACAAAAAAATTTTGAATCAACAACATATGAAAATGAGACACCAATCGATGAAAACATAATCCAACCTTTGCGTCTCGAGATCATATACCGAACTGAACTGAACACCAAAAATGAGACAGCAATCGATGAAAACAGAATCAGGGTTGAGAAAGATATGAATAAAAAACGATAAGTTGTATTGATCGCGTTGATTAATGCAAAAGAAAGTTGTCCGAACAAATGCATTTTTACGGGGACAACAGCTTCGTAACAAATTGTCATTCTCCTCAAACTAACAAAAATTATTTAATTTCAACATTTTCGTTAAATGCTCAGAGTAAGTTATCAATTTTTTCTTCCAATTTCATTGGAAATAGTTGACATCCTGATAAACAAAATCATTTCTCAAAAGATCTGGAAAGCATTTATTTGAAAAAGAAGCTTTTTAGTTCTTTTTAGTGCCTTTTCTTAGTTAGAAAAGACAGGGCTCTCGCCAGGGACGCCAAGGCACGTCGATTGTGACAATTTAAAAGCATTTTGAAAAGCATTCCACAAATACAACAATACACAAAAATACATACTACAAGCTAAAATTAGTCTAAATAGCTTCTTTAAAGGACTTTAAAGAATGAAAACATAAAAACTTCCGATTACGAAAATTGACTCAAATAAAAGAACTTGCCGTATCTTCACCATTAATTTTGTATAGAGTACTTAATTTTATTGACAAAACATCTCATGTTAATCCTTATTAAAATCAGAATATCAGAACTTTAATTAAAATTAATTAGAACTTGTTCCGTTGAAATTCTATATTTTTAAGTATAAATGCAAAAGCAACCTTTATAAATCCCCTTTCAAAACCCGAATCCTTACTGTAGGAGGCAAGGATTTTTCATAAAATTCTAGTTTTAGCACAATCTCTAATACAGTATTAAACTTATAATAATTGAATAAAATTTATTTCACTTCCTACAATCCCACCGCTGTCACCCTATAATTTAGCCTTAAAAATACTCTATCTGAGTGTGTAAAACTATGATATGTTTAAAAAAAACATAATTTTTCACAACTAATCACTTAACAAGAAAAATAATACTGCGCTTACTTAAATACAAACTCCGAAGACGAAATACAACAGAGGACTATATTATGATAAATTTATCACTTTCAATCGCTAATAAAATTAATTAAAATTCTTTCAATTTTAGCACAGTGAAATAAATTCTAAATTTCATTTTATATAAATCAACACAAAACATATTTGTTGTAGTAAATGAATTTGATTTAATTATTTTAAAAAATGACCTTTTGCGTAATCGTTTTCGAAATTATTCCTACTTAATTCAACAACGAAACATGGAAAAAGATTTCTCAAATAATAACAAACCATTTTCCTTTTTCCCAACAAATGGAAAAGTAATCAAATTAACACAAAAACACTCAGAAAAGAATTAGTTGATATTTTAATTTTTTAGTACTTTTGGCAATTGAAATTCATAAATAAGGTAGCCAACTTAGAGCGAGAAAAATTTCGATTGAGTTACGTTGATAAAGTTACAGTGAAGCGTAAGGCTTCATAAAAATATGTGATTGATATTAAGACTTGGAACTTATGTGTTGTAAATTTTATATCCGACATTACCCTTGCGAGAAACCGTTGATGCTTTAAACTTCCATTGCATAGAACGGCCCAAAAATTGTTTGATTGATTTATTGTTAGGTTTATGTATAATAAATGCGATTAGATAAAATATTTTCAGCTGTACGCTAGGAAAAACTATCTAGTAAGGAACAGCTAGAAAAAAACATCTGGCAAACTGGGGCTTCTGCACTCCATATTTCTATATGAAAACCGATGATTTTATTATAGAAGCTCAAAATAAATAAACCTACGATATCATTCGCTTGTTCCGTAGAAGTAACAAATTTATTGTAAACTTTTTAGTACTGTGAAAATTACAGACTTCATCTTAAATTGACTATACCAATATAACACCACCACAATGAATACAAAATATCATAATTAACGCAATCTCACGGAAGTCACACAATAGATTCACAAACATAATGTCTCAAATATTAAGATGTTTTCATTTATTCATCTTATTTGCAACAATTTTATTTTCACTTATTTTATAAGTTAAAATTTTAACTTAATATTTAAATATTTTCTCTTTCCAGACAAGAAACGAAGCTATCCAAAAAGCATCAGCAGCTGGTTTAAAACAGATCGTACCGATCCAACACTTAAAACTCCCATACATGATTTCGTTAAAACAACATTTGGAACTGAAACCTTAAAATATTCCACAACTGTTGTCAAATACGATCGCCATGGCTATAAACCACGCGAGCGGATATTTTTATTAAGCGAAAAGGCAGTTTACATCTTAGATCGCAAAACGTTTAAACAAAAGCATCGTCTGCCATTGGAAAAAATTGAATTTTGTTTAACAAACGAACTGGACAGCATTTTATTGATAAGAATTCCACCAGAATTGAAAAACGATAAAGGTGATTTAATATTAGAACTTCCAGAAATTATTGAAGCATGCACATATATTTATGATACCACCAAAAACAATAATTTAATTACAATTATTAATACAGGAGCGTAAGTAGTTTAATAAATTTTTAGTAATAAACATTGATTTCAAATTAATTTATTTTTATTTTTGCTATTTGCAGCATAAATCATAATTTAGATAAAGGTAAAAGTGGAATAATTGAAATTCAAACAGGACCGGAACCACAAATTTCAAGAGCCAAAAGTGGAAATCTTTTAGTTGTGGTTGGAAATTAATTTATTCAGTCAACATTTTTAATTTATTTTATAATTTTGCATACAAACATAACGAATTTGTTAATATACGGGGGCAAAACCATAAATTAAAGTACTGTAAAAAACTAAATAAAAACCATTAAAAAAATTGAAATATTTAATATTTTTTCATAAAAATATACTACGTGACCTGCTTACAAATATGGATGAGTTATTGTTAATCAAAAAGGTAATCTGAACTGAATCTCTAAAAGAAGTTGAAGTTAAATGTTACAAATTATTTATTAAATAAATAGAAGACCCAAGAGTTATAATTAAAGTAAATAAAAATTATAACAGTTTTATTAATAATAGTCAAACAAAAAACAAATAACTGTCGTATTTGTTTAAATAAAATTTTATCACATGTAAGGTAAAAATGAGTATCCAAATATGATTTCTTTATGTTCATGTATAAGCACATAATATCAATATTTTAGGACGCTACAAAAAACAAGATTTAACATGAGCTAGAAGGTAACAGGTGAAACCAAAAAGAAAAATTTGTATAGCGGGGAAATTTATAAAAAACGAATGCAAATTTGGGGTGGATCCGTTTTTTTTGTTGCAGCTGATTGCTCACGAGCCTCTCTCTAACTGCAGCTATCTGACTTTTCAAAAATAATATAAAGATGTGCAAATATGCAATGTTTATGAATTGTATTAACATATTTTGATTTAAACGGCCGTTATAACGCTTTATTTATTCGACCGTTTAAGGCGTTAGTCTCGTTTTTTTTAATACAAAGTTTTGTGTAATAGGAACGTCCATATTGTAATGTTTCTTCGCCGAGTCACAATTATTTAGTTCGATCACTAAATCAGGAAATTAAAAATATGGATTTTCTAAACGTTATAATTTTATTCGTTCAAGATTTTCTTATAAAAATATTTCTTCTACTTCTATTCCCTTTAATTGTTCTTGTACTAACAATAATTCACCACTTATAATTCTAATTGAGTTGTTGGGTGTTGGCATATAATCGAAAATGTTTGTGTGCGTCCCATCACCTTAATTTAGCAAGTGGGCGATAAATAAATTTGGTAAATTTCGGTAAATTTTAGCAATCTCCTCTTTAAAAAAAACTATAGCAACCTTTTAGAATTTGGAACTGGAAGTTGGTGTTTTGAGGCGCAAAAAGTGGAAAATGTAAAAAGAAATTTTTTGGAACCGGTAGAGCGGCATGTCATATGGAAGGTTGAATTTTTTAAGGAAGATTGTAATTCTTTTATATAATTTTTATAACCCTTGGGTTTGGTATATTAATGAAAATATGTGTTTTTAATTTTTATCCTGTATCAGATTTAACTCGTAATTCACCAATCAATTTGATAAAATTTACGCTAAAAGTTAACTGAATTTTAAACGAAACGAATCTCTCTAAAATTTGTTGCTCTGTGTTTTGAGGTGATTAAGTGGAAGTGGAAAACGAAATTTTGGTTGACTAGTTTTAGTGTCAAGAATGGTTCATTATTTTAAAGATTTCACTTTTAGACTTAATTCCGGATCCTTAAGTTTTGAAGTATCATTGAAATTATGTTTTTTTATCTATCAAACTATTTTAATTTTCTTTGATTCCGCACAAACATTTTGATGAAATTTACCGTAAATATGAACTACGGGTGTTGAGAAAAAATCTAATAATATAAAATGTTTTTGGGTTGCTTCTTTGAGCAGTTCATTTATATGCAGTTCGGGGAAAAGGGCCTCTGGATTATTCTGGTTCCAGTCAGTTTGCAAAACTCGACTGATGAGTAAAACGGTGAAAATAGTATGTTTTAGGAGCATGATGCATCTGATTGGATCTGAGCACTGTTGGTGACGATATTTATAAAAACAACGAGATGAACAACATTGTAAAGATGTTGTAAGAAATCAAGATTTGAACTTAACTTTTGGTCACCTGTAATTTGTATGGCATGTTTGTTAGCGGAGTCTCGAAAAGAGCCAGGAGGGAAACAGATGCAGATGCACCCATCTTGACATCTTGTAATTTTTTTTGCATCTTTTAAGGAGGCCAATTTTTCTAAACTCCATCGCGGGTTAAGATCGTTACAGAGTAAGTCATTGGAAATTCTGACTTCCAATGAACAAATACTTAAGCATACGTTTATTTATCCGCCACACATACTAATTGAAATATCGTTGGTAAACTCGGCCTTCGTTCTGCAAGAAATCAAAAGCTGTGTTTTGGCCGAATTAAAATTAACCAAATTTTTGTCACTACAGTCGGCGATTGAGAAACAAATAAACGACATCCATAATATTGTAATAAACTTCGTCCAGAATGGGTTAATTTTATTTACTCATTCATTAATTAAAAGTTAACTCCTTTTTCAATCTTTTACTTGTATTGCAAATTGTATTGCATAAATTGATGTAAATTAAATTTGTTATACAAATGTTTACATTAATGAATTAAAAGGAGTTACCTAATACATTTTGCATAAATTAAATTTGAGTTCGCTAATACAAATGCAAGTATAAATGAAAACAGGTGTGGCCTATTTCAGATGTACGGACTACGTAGTATTGATTTCTAGTGGATTATAGAAGTTTCGATTTATTTATTTTTCGATATAAATAGGCAAACAAAAATATCAGATAGTCAGTTTTACTTTTGCAATTAAAAGTGTTTATAAATATTCGCAAGTTTAAGGAATAATCGGTGGTATCTGAGCCTGGGTACTAATAGAGAAAGAATCTGAACTTAGTGGAATAGTAAATACAGATTTTACCATTCCGAATATTATTGATTCAAATTGTGGAAAAGCGGTGAAGTTTAGTGTACATAAATTGGAGACCCTGGAATTTATTGTAAGGAAAAACGGAAGCTGCTGTAATTTGATGACAAATAAAGTTTGAGATTCTGTTAACTAAAGATCTGTCTTTTACTGTCGTGTTTGTTCAATAATCTAAAAGAACCAACGAAGAGTCGTTACAGTGGTGTCAGAAGTGGGATTATTGAAACAATGGTCAAGACGGTAAATATTAGTGATCTCAGCCAGACCCAGCTGAAGGATGAGTTGAAGAAAAGGAATGCTCCAATCCATGGAACAAAGGCAGAACTTGCATTCCGGCTGCGTAAAGTTTGGAAGACAAGCCTGAACGAAATCAACGAAGAAGATCTAGCAGAGTAAGATGCTGGAATTGTGGGCAGTTAGGGCACATCAGACGGGAATGCAAAACACGGGTAGCAGCAACAGAAGGAGTAGTTCCAGTCCAGTTGATGAACCTCTCAAACAAGCAAGTGGATGTCAAAAAGGAAGGAGATTGCCGCATCGAACACCGGCAGAGAAGGATACATTGTAACGCTGAAGATCTTTCAAGAAGACCCTGTGTTGAGGAGCGCAAGTCATATAGCAGGACTGAGAGAAAGGAGGCAAATGTCAAAAAGGAAGCAGATTGCCGCGTTGAACACCGGAGTAGAAGGATACATTGTAACGCTGAAGATCTTTCAAGAAGACCCTGTGTTGAGGAGCGCAAGTCATGTAGCAGGACTGAGAGAAAAGAGGCAATGACAGTGAAGCAAATTAAGTTCCAAACTCCTGACGATTGGTGTACCGAGGCAATGAAAAGAGAGCAGCTAAAGGATCCAGCTATGGCTCCAATATTGAAGTGGAAAACCGAGGGAAGGCGACCGGAGTGGAAAGAGGTCGCACCTTTAAGTACGGAGGTGAAGTGCTACTGGGCGCAATGGGACTCACTATTTATGGACAACGGGATACTAAAAAGAAAATGGGAGTCCGCTGATGGAAAGAAAGTGTTAGAACAACTGGTGTTGCCTTCAAGTCGAGTGGAAGAGGTACTGGGAAAGCTGCATGGAAGTATTTCTGGAGGACACCTGGGAGTCAATAAAACCCTGGCTAAAGTAAGGGAGAGGTTTTATTGGGTGAGGTATCGAACAGACGTGGAGCAATGGTGTCGGCGATGCGATACTTGTGCAGCGAGCAAAGGACCAAAAACTAGAACTCGAGGAGAGATGCAACAGTACAATGTGGGTGCCCCAATGGAAAGAATTACTATAGTCATCGCGGGGCCATTTCCGGAAACGACAAAAGGTAACAAATACATCATGGTGGTCATTGATTACTTTACAAAATGGCCGGAAGCCTATGCAATACCGAACCAAGAAGCAGTTACGGTCGCGGAAACATTAGTCAATGAATGGGTTTGCAGATATGGAACACCGCTCGAGTTGCATACCGACCAGGGAAGGAATTTCGAATCTCAACTGATGGAAGAGCTATGCAGGACACTCGGCATTAGAAAAACACGAACTACACCTATGAACCCACAATCGGATGGCATGGTAGAACGATT
Organism: Diogma glabrata; assembly: GCA_963693315.1. Classification (NCBI taxonomy): domain Eukaryota; kingdom Metazoa; phylum Arthropoda; class Insecta; order Diptera; family Cylindrotomidae; genus Diogma; species Diogma glabrata. The sequence continues at coordinate 146,838,902 of OY856187.1, forward strand.
CAACCGAACCATGGAAGAACATTTGTCAAAGGTAGTAGAAGCCAACCAAAGAAATTGGGACAAGGATCTTCCGTTATTCTTGATGGCCTATCGTAGCGCAGTGCACGATACGACAAGTGAAACGCCAGCGAATATCATGTTCGGAAGAGAACTACATCTTCCTAGTGACATCGAGTTTGGCATCCCTGGAGGTCTGGTATCCACGAAAACAGATTATGTGGGACAACTAAGGGAGAAGATGAATAAAATCCATCAGCAGGTTCGAGACCACATTAAGATTGCCAGTGACAAAATGAAAACCAGGTACGACATAAATGCAAATAGTGGCGGTTTTCAAGAAGGAGAATTGGTATGGCTATACAACCCCAGAAGAACTAAGGGAAGATCACCCAAGCTGCAGCCAGATTGGGAAGGCCCATATAAAATAATCAAACGAATTAATGATGTCATCTACCGCATACAAAAGGGACCCCGTACCAAGATGAAAGTGATACATCTGCAAAGGTTGGCACCGTACCAAGGTAACAGCACCAAGGCGATCTCTGATATTGTTCGGGACGAACAAAGCTAAATGGAGGGCAATGTAATAAACTTCGTCCAGAATGGGTTAATTTTATTCACTCATTCATTAATTAAAAGTTAACTCCTTTTTCAATCTTTTACTTGTATTGCAAATTGTATTGCATAAATTGATGTAAATTAAATTTGTTATACAAATGTTTACATTAATGAATTAAAAGGAGTTACCTAATACATTTTGCATAAATTAAATTTGAGTTCGCTAATACAAATGCAAGTATAAATGAAAACAGGTGTGGCCTATTTCAGATGTACGGACTACGTAGTATTGATTTCTAGTGGATTATAGAAGTTTCGATTTATTTATTTTTCGATATAAATAGGCAAACAAAAATATCAGATAGTCAGTTTTACTTTTGCAATTAAAAGTGTTTATAAATATTCGCAAGTTTAAGGAATAATCGGTGGTATCTGAGCCTGGGTACTAATAGAGAAAGAATCTGAACTTAGTGGAATAGTAAATACAGATTTTACCATTCCGAATATTATTGATTCAAATTGTGGAAAAGCGGTGAAGTTTAGTGTACATAAATTGGAGACCCTGGAATTTATTGTAAGGAAAAACGGAAGCTTCTGTAATTTGATGACAAATAAAGTTTGAGATTCTGTTAACTAAAGATCTGTCTTTTACTGTCGTGTTTGTTCAATAATCTAAAAGAACCAACGAAGAGTCGTTACAATATACTATATCCATAATATCCATAAATATACCAACTTGCCAGGCATAATAAAGCGCTGGTTGTGTAACTATTTGAGAGGCCGTCAAACATATGTAGATTTGTAGAAACTGTAAATCTAAAATGGGAACACTATTGAAACTATTGAAGTATCACATAAAATTTGATAACAGTTATTCAGTAAAAAATAACACAGAATTAATCAATAGAATAGAACCAATAATAATACCTCACAACGCAAAATTAGCATCGTTTGATATAACCAACATGTATTCTAACATACCAATAAAAGATACAATAAATATAGCAAAAAATATGTTAATAAAAAATGGTTTAAACCCAACAGATACACAATAAATAATAAATATAATAACCGAAATAACAAAACAAAACTATTTCACACATAACAATGAGTATTATCAACAAATAGACGAATTGCCTATGGGGAGCCCACTATCTGGAACTTTAGCCGAAATATATCTAAATGATTTTGAAACAAAATATATACGTAACAACATAAATCCACACAAAGAAAAAATCATTTATTGGTATCGCTACGTTGTTGATATAATTTTATTATTTAAAGGAACGAATAGACAGCCTAATCTATTACACCAATACATAAACAGAATAGAACCTTCCATTAAATTCACGTAAGAAAATGAAGAAAATAACACAATAAATTTTTTGGATTTATCAATCAAAAATGTAGATTCAAAACACACATTCAAAATATTCCGAAAACCAACCCAAACGGACCAAACCATAAATATTAAATCACATCATCCATACCAACATAAACTAGCTGCATACAACCACATAATCAATAGATTGAACAATATACCAATGAATGCCGAAAATTATCAAGATGAATTAAATAACATAAAATACATAGCCAGTAAAAACGGATATAAAAACGAAATAATTGATACATTATGTAATGTATCTACACATCATCCCTTAACTCCTACAAAATCTTACAATGACCGCACATAAAATAAACAACAAATTTCCATTATATTCTAAAGTAAACAAACCGCAAAATCATTTTCACACGATAACAAAAAACATATGTGAAAATAAACATAATTTATTTTAAACCAAAAGAAAGTTTACGATACTCATATGTCATAAAAACTATTAAATGAAATATGATTACGGTGCATAAGTAAATAATATAATTTTCATTTATTTTTATGATGTAATAAATTTAAACTAAAAACTGAATATGTCGGTCAATTAAAATTACAAAGGAAATATAAAAATTATGTGACACATTTTTAACATTATGAAACAATTAATTTTAAGAATATTTTTGCTAAATGTGTAATTTTTAGTAATATCGATTTTGTATAAATAGAAGAAATTATCGATAATAAAACTCAGATTTGTATATTTGTCTAAAAGAGAAGCAAGTGTTTTATTCATATATATAAGTCTGACGAAGTCCATTTCGCTTAAGCTTAAGTGACTTCTAACAGTTGGAGTATAGCAATCATTTGATTTGCGCAAAGCATTGCTATATGAAAATTGGACTGTACTGACCAACGGACTTTTTGAACAGAAATTATTTCTCCTCACTGAAAGATTTATTCTTTAGTGCAACTCATTAATGGATTTAACACACAATTTCGAAGAGGATTACAACCGTTATATGGCGACCTGTGCCAAACCGAACGAGAGGAAACTGTTTACACTCATCAAAAAGAAACCAATTACTATTGAGGAGTACAAGTCGAGAAAGCCGGACATAATAATAGAACAAAAAACAAACTTTATTTCTAACAAGCCAAAAAGAGGAGGTCAGCTGGCGAAATTAAACCAAGAAATTGCCAGTTTACATCGATTGTTAGTAATTTCGAGTGAAGAACAAAAAATCATATTCTTAAAGAAAGCCGCTGAACTAAAAATAGAGAAGAATAAAATAATAAAGAAAAAGAAGGACACGAAGAAATCAGCAAAATTAAACTAAACTAAAATTTTATATCATATAATAAATATTAATTTCAAAAACTTTTTAATAAAATTAATTAAGAATAATTTTAAATACGATTTTATGTTACAATTAAATATTAATTCCTAAAAATTTCTTTTCAATAAAAAACAAAATTAATTAATAATAATTTTAATTAAACTAAATTACAATTTTATATTTTATGTTACAATTTAATTTCTAAAAACAAAAAGAATTTTTTTTTAATAAAAACAAAACTAATAATTAAAAATAATATAGCTAATAGCAATTATTAAATGGGAAATTCCGCGAGAAAACCAGACCGTACTGAGGAGGTCTTTATATCTAATGGAGCTGGTTCCGCAACCAACATTCAATCGGGCGTTAGCGAAATAAATAAATACGAAATTATAGTAATCGTAATAATCGTTGTATTAGCCATACTATTTTTACTCTATAAGATAAAAACTAGTATTAAGAAAAATGTTAGAACAGAGATCATAAGGAATACAGTTTAAATAAACAAAAAAAAAAAAAATTTCTATTAATAAAAAAAAATATATATATTTTAAAAATAAATTTTACGTTGTTTTAAATTTTCTTCTGATATAAAATATTTTGATAATGTGGTTTTGATAGTTCACCTTTATAATTTGTTTTGATAGTTCACTTTGATATATGGAATTAGTAAAAAGGGGTAACGAAATAATAAAAGAGTTGCAAAGAACACTCACGAATCTAAAAAAGAATCCAAACAGGGAATTTTCGCATGAACACATATTAAACTGTTCTACTCAATTAAAAAATTTAAGGACAGAGTTTAGAACCCTATTCACAAAGCTAAATTTAGATACAGATGATGAGATAACCAATAAATTGAAGAGTAGATTCACGGAAGTTTACGAAGAACTCAAAGAAAAACTAAAAGACTATTCTGAAAATCTTTTAGAAATTTCTCTACAGAGTGATAACTTGGACAACATGTCTTTCGATATAGAAAAAACATTGAAAATTGTGCCAATTTTCGATGGCAAATCTAATGAATTGCCAATATTTCTGAACCTGATACAACACTTTAGTGACACACTAAATAATAATCAGGAAAAAGAAAAATTGATAAAATTCATCTTAGATACTAGGTTGACAGCAAACGCCAAGACCAAACTTATAGCTGCTAAAACACCGAAGACAATCCAAGAACTAAAAGAACTATTCAATAAAATTTTCAAGAAACGATCCACATCTCTGAATTTACAAACTCAGATAGCTCAATCAAGGCAAGGTAATCAGTCAGCCGAAAGTTTTGGAAATAAAATAGAGCAATTAATTACGGAACTGAATTCACTGCAGGTATCAGAGCAGGGTGAAGCACACACCGATATTATAACCAAATTAAATGAGCAAGCGGGTCTCAATGCTTATAAAATCGGGTTAAATGAACCGCTAAAGAATACGGTATATGCTGCAAGGTTAGGCTCATTACAGGAAACGATCCAATACGCTTCAGAAGTAGAAGAGCAAACTAAAACCGCGCACATGCTACATTTCAATTCGCGACGTTTTAGGGATGATTTTAGAAATCAGATGGGTAGAAATTTTAGGTCAGGAAATGCGAACTATCAAAACAACAAAAATTTTAATGGTTACAAAAACCAAAATAATAGAAATTTTAATAATTATAATAATCAAAATAAATATTTTAATAATAATAATTTTAATAAAAATGGGTATAGAAATAGAAATATTGCTCAAAATAATCATAGAAATTTTAATAATTTTAATAAAAATAATTTCCAACAGAATGGAAACTATAACCAATTTAATAATAATAATAATAATAATAATAATGTTAGAAGAAATAGTAATAGAGTTAATATAACTCAGGCGGAAAACTGGGAAGGAGTCTCCGAAGTCCAGTTAACGGACGACTCCATGATTGTAAAATCCCAACGAAAATATTTAAGCTAAATCTTAGTACAAATTCTAATTACATAAAAATTCGCACGAATATAACGCAAGGATATAAAAATTTTTTAATTGATACCGGAGCAGATATTTCTCTGCTCAAAGTAAATAAGGTAACAGAGCATATAAATATTAATGATGAAAGATGTAAGATTACGGGCGTTACTAGCAATGAAACTTATTCACTAGGAACAGTGAATGCAATTTTGAATATTAATAATAATAATGTGGAGCAGGAATTCCACTTAATTAACGAAGAATTTCCAATAGTGACGGATGGCATATTAGGCAGAGATTTTCTGCATAGAAATTGTTGCAAAATTGATTATGAAACATATACAATCTCAATATATATTAATGAAGCAGAAGTCGTATTACCAATGAATACACGACTACCAGATGAGAGCGGATTTATCGTACCAGCAAGGTGTGAAGTTATTAAAGCAGTCAATATAGATTTAAAAGAGGACAGCGTTATACTCAATCAGGAAATACAAGAAGGAGTATTTATAGCGAATGTCATAGTACCAGCGAAAGGCACTGCAAACGTCAAAATTTTAAACACAAAAGAACATGACGTCATAATAAAAGATATAGCCGCAAAGATAGTACCAATTACAAACTATCATGTATTACGAATGGATAAAATCAAGAGCAGTATGACATTAGAGCAAAGATTTGAAAAGATTTCAGATGAGTTAAATTTAGAAGAATTGGATAACGAAGCAAAACAATCAATTTTAGAAATTTGTAAGCAATACGCTGACATTTTTTACGTTTCGGATGAAAAGTTATCAACAAACAACTTCTATAAACAAAAAATTCCAGTGGTGGACAATAGTCCAGTATATATTAAGAATTATAGGCTACCGCAAGCGCATTTAGAAGAAATTGATAAGCAAGTAAACAAGCTTATTAGAGAAGACGTGATAGAGGTATCACGTAGCAACTACAATTCACCTTTACTAATAGTGCCGAAGAAGAGTGCAAACGATCAAGCAAGCTACAGGTTAGTGGTCGACTTTAGACAACTAAATAAGAAGATCATGGATGATAAGTTCCCGCTAACAAGATTGGATGACATCCTTGACAATCTGGGCAGAGCTAAATATTTTTCGACGCTAGATTTAACGAGTTCATTCCATCAAATAGAACTTGAGAAAGAATCACGACACTTAACATCATTTTCGACAAATAAAGGTCAATTCCAATTTAAACGATTACCATTTGGTTTAAAAATTTCAACGAACAGTTTTCAACGTATGCTAACGATTGCACTAGCAGGTCTAGAGGCTGAGGCGTTCTTATATGTTGATGACATTATTATATTTGGATGTAGTTTGAAACATCACAACATGAACTTAATCAAAACATTCGAAAGATTAAGGGAATATAATCTAAAATTAAACACAAAGAAATGTAATTTCCTTAAAACTGAAGTAACATATTTGGGACATCTTATAACTAACGAGGGAATAAAAACGGACCCAAAGAAGTATGAAGTCATTAAAAATTATCCAACACCGATTAGTGCAGATGAAACAAAGAGATTTACAGCATTCTGTAATTACTACAGAAGATTCATTCCTAACTTCGCGGAAATAGCCAAACCACTGAATAACCTAACGAAGAAAAATGCAACATTCGATTGGACAGATGAATGCAATAAAGCATTCAAAATGCTCAAAGAAAAATTGATCAACCCACCTATATTAAAATATCCAGATTTTAATGAAACATTCGTAATAACAACCGACGCTTCGAATTACGCTCTAGGAGCAGTACTCTCACAGGGTGAGATTGGAAAGGATCTACCTATTTCATACGCAAGTAGATCACTGAACAAACATGAGATTAATAAACCGGTCATTGAGAAAGAATTGCTTGCTATACATTGGGCAATCAATTTTTTCAGACCATATGTTTACGCTAGAAAATTTAAAGTAGTCACGGATCACAGACCTTTGATCAGTCTGTTTACACACAAGAATCCTTCATCGAAATTAACTAGAATAAGGTTAGATCTGTCAGACTATGATTTCGAAATTATATATAAACAAGGAAAAAGCAACACTAATGCTGATGCATTATCGAGGATAAAAATTGATTCTGAAACATTAAAAGCCATGATACCTACAACGGTAAATATCGTCACGAGAGCAATGAAGAAGAAAGAGGAAACAAAAGACGTCGAGATAAATAACAACGCAGAGATGGATAAGGGTGGCCAACTTTATGCATGGAACTGCACCTCGATATCTGAAGTGAGGAATCTAAAGAATTTAAAATTTATTATATATGAAAGTTTGCAGAATGATAATAATAATGATGAATTTAAGACATACAGCGATAATCCACTTAAGAACTTAGGTTCTATGAAGGAGAAACTGGGATGTAAATCAAAATATAAATTAGCGCACAAAGATAAAAATAATTATATATCAATTAATGATAAAGAAGTTTTAGTACAATACAGTGATAATCCACGTATGAATTTAGATTTTATGTTGGAGAAGCTGATATTTAGCATGCATGCAGAGAATATAGAAAAATTAGCGCTCAAGAGTAATGATGTAGTATTTACTCATATCGATATGAATGAATTTAAAAGAAAATTTACCGAACTGCAGTCGGATTTAAATAAAATAAATAAGCAAACGAAGTTAAAAATTATAATATATGACGCGCCGTTAAGAATTGAAAACAAAGATAAAATGCTCGAAATAATAAAAGAATTCCATGACACCAAACATTATGGTGGTCATGCTGGTATTAGAAGAACAATAGCTAAAATAAAGCAACGTTATATTTTCAAAAATTTAAATAAACTGGTTAAAAATTATATAAGTAGATGCGAATTATGTACTAAGAATAAGCAAATTAGACATGTAAAAGAAAAATTAACCTTAACTGAGACTCCAAAGACTAGTTTTGAGATCATTTCAATGGACACAGTAGGTCCATTAAGGCTAACAAACACGAACAGATACATACTAACCATTCAGTGTGAATTAACTAAATTTGTAGAAGCTATCCCCTTAGAGAATAAAGAAGCGAGAACAATAGCGAAAGCCTTAGTAGAGAAGTTCATTCTGAAATATGGTAATTTCAAAATTTTAAAAACAGACATGGGCACTGAATTTGTGAATGAGATTATGAAACACGTATGTTCATTCTTTTCAATCTCGCACGTAACTTCAACACCTTATCACCACGAAACCCTTGGTTCCATTGAAAGGAATCATAGAGTTTTGAACGAATACTTACTTGCATTCACAAACGACTATAACTGGGAAGAATGGATCCCCTACTTTGTATTTTGTTACAATATAACTCCTCATACGGATACAAACCATTCTCCTTTTGAGCTAATTTTCGGTAGATTAGCTACATTACCAACTGACGAAAAATTTACAACTAGTGCACCAGTATACAATCTTGACGACTATGTTCAAGAATTAAGATATCGCTTACAACAAGCACACGCTAAAGCAAATGAACTCCTACACCTAGCAAAGATCAAACGTAAAGAATCTTACGATCTAAACGCAAATCCCATAGAGTTGATAATTGGAGAATTAGTCTGGTTAAAAGCTGGTGATCGAAAGAAACTCGATGCACCCTATTCAGGACCCTATGAGGTCATAGATATTAAGGAAACAAATGTAGAGATAAGAAAGGGCAATATAATTAAGAAAATACACAAAAATAGATTAAAGAAATATAAACCCATTGAGGATTGAAAATAATAATAATCGACATTTATTATAAACAATGAAAATTAGAGTCGATTTAAGATATATTAAATTAAAAATATTAAAGTAAATCAACAAAATTTTTTACTTTTTTTTCTATTAAAAGCAAAAAATTTTTTTTTAAGGAATAAGGGTGTAATGTATCTACACATCATCCCTTAACTCCTACAAAATCTTACAATGACCGCACATAAAATAAACAACAAATTTCCATTATATTCTAAAGTAAACAAACCGCAAAATCATTTTCACACGATAACAAAAAACATATGTGAAAATAAACATAATTTATTTTAAACCAAAAGAAAGTTTACGATACTCATATGTCATAAAAACTATTAAATGAAATATGATTACGGTGCATAAGTAAATAATATAATTTTCATTTATTTTTATGATGTAATAAATTTAAACTAAAAACTGAATATGTCGGTCAATTAAAATTACAAAGGAAATATAAAAATTATGTGACACATTTTTAACATTATGAAACAATTAATTTTAAGAATATTTTTGCTAAATGTGTAATTTTTAGTAATATCGATTTTGTATAAATAGAAGAAATTATCGATAATAAAACTCAGATTTGTATATTTGTCTAAAAGAGAAGCAAGTGTTTTATTCATATATATAAGTCTGACGAAGTCCATTTCGCTTAAGCTTAAGTGACTTCTAACAGTTGGAGTATAGCAATCATTTGATTTGCGCAAAGCATTGCTATATGAAAATTGGACTGTACTGACCAACGGACTTTTTGAACAGAAATTATTTCTCCTCACTGAAAGATTTATTCTTTAGTGCAACTCATTAATGGATTTAACACACAATTTCGAAGAGGATTACAACCGTTATAATTAAATAGAAAACATAAAAACAAAAAAAATTTGTAAACCCCAACAACACTGAAGAATGAAGAAAACTTGGCAAAAAATACATAGGCGTAACATATAATAAAACGACATTCAACATAATGCAAAAAACTTTAAAAAAATATGGATATATTGCAGCTTACAAAAACAAAAATAAAATAGAAAATTACCTAAAACTAAAAAAACCCCAAACCTTGGACACAGGTATTTATAAAATTACCTCTGATGACTGCAGTAAGTTTTATATAGGCCAAACGGGGCGGTCCTTCACAAAAAGATTTATTGAACACACCAGTGAAATTAATAAAAGTGATCCAAAATCCAGGTATGCCCAACACTTAAAAATAGAAAAACACAAATACACCAATATCAACACAAATTTAACCATATTACATTAAAAAAGAAAAGGACAACATCTAGATAGATTGGAAGAAATAGAAATATATAAACATAAAAACAATAACAACATTTTAAATGATAAAATCAACACCAAAACTAACAAAATATATGACATAATAATAAAAAATAGCAGCTGAAATAGTATATAAGACCACAGTTTAAGCAAAAATTGTAATAATAATCTAAGAACTGAGGATGACGTAAATCGAAATCGATATTCAATAAAATAAAAATAAAATTCAAAATTGTTACTATAAGGAAGTTTATATTATTATTAATAAAAAAATTAAAAAATAAACATTTAAAAAAGTATATTTTACTTCGGTCTGAAAGACCTAAGTATTACATTCATGAGCTCAAAGTGAAATTCTTTCCCCCACTTTTTTGGCATTTCTCGACGTTTTAGGACCTACTGATTCTAAAAAAGCAAAAAAAAATGTATGTCTGTCTGTCGGCCGTTCGTCCGTCACAACCAACGAACTCTAGAAAACCGCTGGACGGATTTCAAAAATTTTTTTTCTAAAAATAGGTTTACTCAATGGGAAGAGCCGAAAGGACGATGTGTTTGATAACTGTACTGGAAGTGTGTCGAAAAAATCGTCAAGTGTGACAAAACAAGGAAATTTGCATATTTTTTGCTTAAAAAACGTTCAGTGTAAGTGATTATGAGAAGAAACATTGAATTTGGAGAAATCTTGATGGTCGGGATTGGTATGTGAGACCAAAATCTAGATTATTGCATTATAAGTTTGTCAAAAAAATGTTGTCAAGTGTGTCAAAAGATAGATTTTTATTTATTTTTCTACCCAATTTTTCGGAAAAAAACAAAATTAATTTTTGTTTGAAATGAAATTTTATTATTATTATTGAGAATTATGGCATTATAAGTTTGTCAAAAAAAGGTTGTCAAGTGTGCCAAAAGAAAGATTTTTATTTATTTTTTTACCCAACTTTTTGGAAAAAAACAAAATTAATTTTTGTTTGAAATGAAATTTTATTATTATTATTGAGAATTATGGCATTATAAGTTTGTCAAAAACATAATGTCAAGTGTGTCATAAAACAATTTCATTTATTTTTTTAGCCAATTTTTGGAAAAAAGTGTAGCTGTTTTATGACGTAAATGTAATTGAAAAGAAATTGGACATGGAAATTTTTGAATTTGTTATAGTTTTCGAAATATTTTTGGAATTTTGAAAAAAGTTTGTTATTATGATTTTCTAATAATTTTGCAATATTTTTAGAATTTTAGAAAATTTTTGAATTTTTAAGAATTTTTGGAATATTATTGAAATTTAGAAAAAGTTTAAATCTTTGATTTTATTCTAATTTTTGAAACATTTTTGGGATTTTGAAAAAAGTTTCAATTTTTGATTTTGTTATAATTTTTGCAATATTTTTAGTATTTTTGAAAAAATTTTAATCTTTGATTTTGTAATAATTTTTGGAATATTTTTAGAATTTTGAAAAAAGTTTGAATTTAAGTTTTACAATATTTTTGGAATTTTGAAAGAAATATGAATTTGTGATTTTGTAATATTTTCTCGAAACGCTAAATGAAGAGGTTTTTGAGTAGTTTGCTGAGTGTATCATCTTTTCACTAATTTATGTTAATTTACGATCTGTTATAATTTTCCGGCAACGTATTGATGTTTCGTGTCAGTTTTGTAATAAATTTCTAAACAGAGATAAGAAAATACTTATACTTTAACAAAGAGTTATGTTTGATATACACCGCTGACCAAAACCAAAATCCATGTCCTCATAAAAGTTTTTTGCCGAAAACTATATCAAAATCCTTAACCCAGACCGAAGTTTTGATATCTCAGAGCTTGAGATTTCAGCCCCTCCATATTTTAAATATTGCATTTTAATTCAAAAGTGACAAGAGCACACAAACAGTGAATAATAGGGAAAACCATAATAACACATATAATTTTCAGCAGCTTAATTTTTGCGAATTTATTGCATTTTTATAAGAATCAGAGGTTTTGAACGCGTTATATTTTAAATAATTCTTGCAGGCTTATGAGCTTATAATAAGTTTATCATTCCGAGGATCGGAGGTTAGTAACCGCTGCTCCAAAATATTTACGAACATAGAAAAGTAGAAAAAGAAAACTAATATAAGGAATTGAAATAAACCAAACGCCGAACCGATGTGTTTTCGGCTTATAAACTGTTGAAAAAAATATATCTTTCGCGCTCAATAGACGAAGTAGGAAAATAAACAAAAAATTAGGAGGATTATTATCTATCAATGTGGTTCAAAATTGGAGGCGGCTACAAATTTTTTGATGACGTAACAAATTGATTCCCAATCGGTTACAAATTTTTTATGGATTCAGAATTAAAATTGGATGAATAGAACGTGAGATATTTTGAAAACCGCTTGCTTAAATATAAGATAACGGTTTTTTGAATTTCTCAAAATTGGAAGTGGCTACAAATTTTTTGATGACGTAACAAACTGGTTCCATTTTGGCTACAAATTTTGATGCATTCAGAATTAAAATTGGAAGAATAGAACGTAAGATATTTTGAAAACCGCTAGATTACATTTAAGATAACGGTTTTTTGAATTTTCCAAAACCGTAGGGTTCTACAAATTTTTTGATGACGTTTTAAATTGGTTCCACATCGGCTTCAAATTTTGATGTATTTAGAAATAAAGTTAGATGAATAGAACGTGAGATATTTTGAAAACCGCTAGCTTAAATATACGATAACGGTTTTTTGAATTTTTCAAAATTGGAAGAGGCTACAAATTTTTTGATGACATAACAAATTGAAGTCAGCTAGTCGGCTACAAATTTTGATGTATTAAGAATTAAAATTGGATACATATAACGTGAGATATTGTGAAAATCGCTAGCTTAAATTTAGGATAACGGTTTCTTGAATTTCTCAAGAAACGATAACGGATAACGGAAAACGGTTTCTTGAATTTCTCAGTTTTTTTTTCCAAAATTTTTTAAAATCATTTTTAAATTCAAATATTTTGTGTTTGTACTTTAATATTTAGTAAAAAAATTTTTCATTGTTATTTATTTATAAATATGATACACTTGAAAATGCCACAATTTGGCGAAATATCGTGTCATTAAATTTAAAATATTTAATTGATTAAAAATTAATATTTAAATAAAACCAGACTGGAAAAAGGTGCAATTAACTTTTTTAATTTAAAAATCCAAAATATTTCTCAGAATTGGCAGGGGCTACAAATTGTTTAATGGCGTAACCAATTGGCTACAAATGCCTGACTAGGTCCTGGTTGTAGCCTACATTTTTAGTCCGCTATCTTAATAGAGCCAAGAAAAGGTTATTTAATAATGTATAAATTATTTTTAAATCTATTCTTAAAAGTATTTTTGCAGATATTTGTTTCGTAATCGTACAGTTGTGAAAATTTATTAAAATTAACGATTCCAAGTTACCAAGAACAATACCATTTAAATATTACTCGCATTTTAATATGTATTATAGATTGTTTTTTCGTTTAATATATTTAATAAAATTTTAATTATTTTGTTTTATTGTCTGTTTGTGTTTTTAATTATTGTCAAAAGAAACTGTAAAAACTCAATCTATCGTAAAACAAAACTTTATCACTAACAAAATTCAATGTGATAGATTATCGTATAACAGACGTTTTGGGTTATATATATATATATATATATATATATATATATATATATATATATATATATATATATATATATATATATATATATATATATATATATATATATATATATATATATATATATATATATATATATATATATATATATATATATATATATATATATATATATATATATATATATATATATATATATATATATATATATATATATATATATATATATATATATATATATATATATATATATATATACCCCGGTATATCGGGGGTTTTGGTTTTTAAAAAAAAAAAGTCATAGTAAAAATGTCATGGAATAAATAAAGTCTTCACCTTTTTTCCTTTCGCACTTATTATATTTTTATATCTTCTATTTCACAAAATAAAAAGACGAGCAAAAAAATGGAGAATAACCTTAACTTATGGGCCGAATTAACCATATTCCTCCTTTGTAAAACCCACTACTCTCTCCTTGAATCAGGGGTACGTTCCGAAACTTTACTATAGTTAACTATATTTAAATAATATTTAAATACGGTCGTTCAGAAACGAAATAGTAAAGTTAATATTTAACTATTTGATAGCTGTTTGCGTTCAGAAACACACTACGCCCGCCTACATTTATTAAAAAATTAAATGTGCTCTCGAGTAGAGTTAAAAATTAAATACACATATACATAAGCATTATTTAAAATTTAACGATATCAAATTGACAGTTCAATTTATTTTGAAATTGCAGCATATATATTTTTCAAATTCTGAATGAAATGCAAGTTTTTTATAACAATATGGTTAGTAATTTATTTCTTAGTTTTTAATTTTTTTGGTTTTAATTATATTCAATTGAAACATTTTATGCAAAGAATTATTCTGACATACGATTTTAACAGATTGTATTAGTATTTGTGTATTTCATATTTTACTTAATGATCGTCGTTCAGAAATTATTTAACTATAGTTATTAAATATTTTAATGCGGTGATTTGATTGGTGCATTAAATATTTAGCTATAGTAAAGTTTCGGAACGTACCCCTGGCTTGTATATATCGGGGGTTTTGTAAAGGTCTTACCTCATCTACGCAAAGTTTTTCGTCTTCAGGGATTCATTTCTTATATTCGTCACCCATATACAAGTATACCCGTTTGCATGAGAAAAAAAGGAGAGCATGTCATGCGAGAAATATATAAACTGCTGGAAATTTGACGAAAAAATTCAAAACTGCAAGAATAATGACGAAATTCTTTTCAGAATTAATCAGTAAACCAATTAACTGCAACAATTTTTCTTCGGCAAATCTCAACCGCATATTTTCTTGACGATATTTTTTATTGAAAAAAGCCGAAATAAATTAAATTTCCAGTTTATTACATGTTTTCATTAAGTAATATAATTGATTCTAATTTAAAATAATTTTTTTTACAAAATATTTTTAAAATACATTCCCGCTTTATATTTTTTATTGTAGTTTTTTTTGTTGATTTTTTGACACTTTGACAATATTATGTAAAACATAAAAAAAGTGTGTGAGTTGTGTGAAACATAAAAAAAGTTAAAACAAATACTTATTTCCTTTTAAAAACAATAGATATGAATAGTAAATGATTCGTAAATAAACACAATCAACTGTTTGTCTCTTTCAAACAAAAAAATTGTAGTTTGATCTGCTCGCCATCTGTGTTCGTTTTCAAGAAGCTTGTCTTGAATCCCTGAAGACCATGGTATAACGAATATAAGGTATTCTTGACAGCTAATCGAAAATTTTGTGTGACGTCATCCGGCGTAAATATAAAGAAACAAAAAATGTTTTAATTTGAAAATTAGAGAAAACATAATTTTTACGTTATGGTTTTCCTTATTTTTTTCATTAACAATTTGTTTATTAAGTTTTCTAACTCTAAAGAACATTTTGCAGGCTAGGAAATTCGACGTCCACGCCATGCTGCAGGGGTAATGCAGACAGAATTAGGTTGGTGTATCGGAGACAAGCAGAGAAAAACTGCTTAGTCTATTACGCTACATCACCGCGAATTGGCGCCTTAAAACCTTAACATCATAACAGAACCATTAACGAAAATTTGGGTTGGGACTGAGGTTAACCATCACTCCGAAAAAAAGTTTTGTTAAATTTGATAACCAAAAAACGAATACCAGACACTAACAAAACAACAGAAGTTTTACCTGGACGTGAGAAAGAAACAAACTACCGAATCGGAACGTGAAACGTGTGCAGCCTGATCGCTCATGATGCTTTAATAAGCCTAGAAACAGAGACTGAGAGGCATAGGATGGATATCATTTCTCTGCAAGAAATTAGACAGCCAATAATCGGAAAACAAAACTCGAATAGTCACTCTTTATGCAGTAGTGGTCATTCTTCTCGAAATGAATTTAGTACTGGTTTCCTTATTGGTGCACGCATACAAGAAGCCGTGTTGAAATTCATCCTGGTCAATGAGAGGATTTGCTATTTAGGGGTACGCGGTACATAAAACAATATTTCTCTTATTGCCTTGCATGCACCTACTGAAGCTAAGACCGTCAATATTTTCTACATAGCACTAGAGGAGGTTATGAAATCAACACCAAAAATGTTTGCATTATCAAATAATTTGAGAATTGCCAGTACTTTCTTTTCGCATCGATCGATTCATAAGCAGAACATAAGTCTGCGTAAGTCTTAAACCGATTTTAAACCGTTCCTTTATATGTGCAAATATTGGAAGTAACCACTTCCTTGTATGTTCTAAGATAAGGTTCCACTTTCAACGATCAATTCAACGATCTTCTACTCAATAGAGTATTTAAAAGTTTGTCTTTTAAAGTCCAATCATTTTCAGTGAAGTGTAAGGAACAAACTTCTTATAATAAATACGAACATTTTCTTTTTCCGCATGATTCTATCCACTACAAATTGATTTATTTTTCTGGAAATTAAAAAACCTTATGTTTTGAGTATGGTTTTTCACATTTGTTGAAAACTTTTGGTTTTAACGTAGTTCGGCATTTAAATTTGTATATGTGTTAATAGTAAAACAAATACTAAAGTTCATTAATTAATGAATGAATTAATTTCAATCATTTCATTAACTAATAAATTAACTTATAAATCATACTAAATATATTTTTAATTTAAAAACAATAGCTTTTCTCATTGATAATAACAACAAACGTATTATATAAAACTCTGAATGACGTCAATCAAAATCAAAATGGCATCGCTGTCACTCTAGTGAGAATACCTTATTTTCATTTTACCATGGCTTTTCTCATTAATAATAACAACAAACGTATTATATAAAACTCTGAATGACGTCAATCAAAATCAAAATGGCATCGCTGTCACTCTAGTGAGAATACCTTATTTTCATTTTACCATGCCTGAAGACGAAAATTTTTTCGTAGATGAGGTGGGACATGAGGTAGGACGACACAAAAAATGAGTTATCGCTACAACTTTACGCATTATATTACTTTTCGCCCTCTTTATATTTGATTATGAATCCCAAATTAATGTCGAATTCTTTTCACCCAAATCAATAAAAAAAAAATTGAAATAAATCAAAAATTTTGTTCTATTGACGCAAAAAAATCAATTTTTTTTGGATTTACATCAAAAAAAAAATGTGCATTTTTTCGTAAATTTTTTTGACATTACTAATATCAACAAAGAAAATTTAAAAAATAAACGTTTTGTTAACGACAATTTTTGTATATCTATGAATTGTTTAATTTTGAAGAATTAATTATTGTGTTTTATATTATTTATATACAATAATGTAACTAACATTTAATAAAATAACTCCTAATTAAAATATATTTCATTGGGCGGATGAAAAAAGATGCATCACAGAAAAAAACGAAGACGCTTTTCTCTAAAATGAAGTAATTTATATTGAAAACAAATTTGAATGAATAAAATAAAATTATTTTATTTACAAATTAATTGAATCTTTTATAAATATTTCAATACGCAATTGCAGAATATGCTATTATACGAAATTTTTCAAATTTAAAAGTAGACAACCGCCATTTAAATATCACTTTAGATGATACTGCGTTGAGTGGAGGTAGATTTTAATATAGAAGTCGGCTGCTAGTGGCGTTGAATTCTCCAGGAGATCAATATGTTGATACGAGATGTTGTATTCAATATAATGAGTTACTTTGAATGCGTTGATGAAGCTGAATCTTCATTATGATTTAACAATTATAATGTTCACGTAAAGTAAACACAAAAGGCAGCAGATAAAATGTTGTTGTATCAACCATATGATGAATTAAATTTATTTCCAAACGTCTTCCGGTACAGTAGCTTCCACATTCACTAATGGTCTTGAACCATTACTAAGTAGCACGAATATAAATTAAATTCATGAAATTTGTCTTAATGTATTAATCAAATTGATGGCGAGGCGATGCAATATAATTTACATAGAGAATTACATTTTTAATTTAACACGAAAACTAAGGAATTTAACATTTTTAATTTAACTCTAAACTATTTGGAAAAAACAAAATCTGAATAATAAAAATATATTTTTTGTTTTTTTAATAAATGTTAACGAAATCATCGCCTGCTAAATTTTAAATTTTTTTGAGAAATGATTTTAGTTTTGATGTTCTCCACAACACTTCCCCCCTAGTGCCATCGAAGATGGAACGATATAAATAAAGAAATTAAGTAGAGTTGAGGAGGAAAGAAGGAAAGAGTTTTGCTTAAGTAGTTGTAGCGAATAAGAAAAAGTTTGGAGATGTTGTTAAGAAAACGATACCATTTGGAGGAGAAAAAACTATGGGTCTTACGAATTTGGAGTTCTGCAACAAAAAAGAAAGAAACGAACATTTATGGAGTTATGGTAACACAAGTGGAGATATAGGTCTGACAGAGCTGAGTTAATTGAGACCAATATTTGTGGAAATGTATACCATAGGTTAAAATGTTCGTTTAAAATACGAGAAGCAGAAAAGTAACGTCGGTGATGCTGAATGTCTGACAGATCAAAGTTGACTGAGACAATACTAGCATGTACAAACGTGAATATTAGTTCATTTTTCGAAAAGTAGCTGTTAAAAGCAAGAATAAGCAGAAATTTAGCGTTAGCAAAGGAGTGCATATGGTAACACAAGTTTGGTAAAGTCTGACAGTACAAAGTTGACTGAGACCAATGTTTACCTTGGAGACGTGTACCATAGAAAAAGATCGCTTTGAGAAGAAATATCTGATTAACGACGAAATGTCGTTTTAAATATCCATAAAAACCATACCTGTTCGTCAACAGATAAATGGTTAACGTCAGAAGATGTTCATGTTGTAAAAACATATGGGTAACGTTGGGGATATTCCTTTAAGATCAGATATTTGGAGTTTCTGCTTAATTATATGAAATCTGATTTTTATATCCATAAGGACCATACCTGTTTTGTCAACAGATAGAAGGTTAACGTTAGGAGATAATCATGTTATGATAACATATGGATAACGTTAGGGACAGTAATTGAAAAATCAGAAAATTCGAAAAAAATTTGTTTCGGCCCAAGAGTTAAGGAGAGTGAAGTGGGTCTTACGAAGGAGGGAGATGTTAAAATTCGGCCCATGAGTAATAAAGAATGAAGTTGGTCTTACGAAGGAAAGAGTAGTGAAGCTTCGGCCCATGATATCGATTACTAGACAAAAAGAAATTTTTAAAGATTGGTCGCACTAGCAGGATTTCGGTAGCTTGAAAGCCGAAAAAGAGAATTTGGAGAGAAAAAAGATGAATGTGTAGCTAGGAGGAAACAAGGTTATAGCTAAACAGCAGAAATGACTAGCAGGAAGAATATGTGGTCACTGTGACTGATCACTACGAGAAGAGTGTTGTGTCGCTGTGAAAAAAAGAATATTATAATAAAATTAAATTTTTTACAATAAAATGAAGCAATTACTAATTTAAATTAAGAAAGAGCAACAAAAATGAATTAAATTATAAATTTGATACTTCTTTAAGTTGACTCCATTGGAAGGTTTGTTCATTGTCGGGGTTACCAGTTTTAGATGATACTGCGTTGAGTGGAGGTAGATTTTAATATAGAAGTCGGCTGCTAGTGGCGTTGAATTATCCAGGAGATCAATATGTTGATACGAGATGTTGTATTCAATATAATGAGTTACTTTGAATGCGTTGATTAAGCTGAATCTTCATTATGATTTAACAATTATAATGTTCACGTAAACACAAAAGGCAGCAGATAAAATGTTGTTGTATCAACCATATGATGAATTAAATTTATTTCCAAACGTCTTCCGGTACAGTAGCTTCCACATTCACTAATGGTCTTGAACCATTATTAAGTAGCACGAATATAAATTAAATTCATGAAATTTGTCTTAATGTATTAATCAAATTGATGGCGAGGCGATGCAATATAATTTACATAGAGAATTACATTTTTAATTTAACACGAAAACTAAGAACTCGAAACTATTTGGAAAAAACAAAATCTGAATAATATAAATATATTTTTTGTTTTTTTAATAAATGTTAACGAAATCATCGCCTGCTAAATTTTAAATTTTTTTGAGGAATGATTTTAGTTTTGATGTTCGCCACATCACTAATACAAACATATTTCACATCAACTTTTGTTTTTTGTTCTTTTCAGACCCGCATTTATAAATTGATTTAGAAAAGACAAAAGAAAACCACACAAGAATTTGCTGTTCAAATGTCTGCCGCATCCGCCGATATGCAAGATATAAATATCTATTTCAAATCTATTTCATTTCGATATCTATTTCGAAAATTTGTTGAAATTGGATGTACATAACTATAAATAAATTAAAATCATCAGTGATTTTTCTTATTTGACTGCAATTTAATAATTTTAATTTAACAATTTATCAAAATTTAATGTATCGACTCTGGGGTGCGTTTCGAAATTAAGTATGGTTAACCGCGGTTAACTTTACCAAATGTCGTTCCATAATTAACCGCAAAATAAAAAATTTACTGGATGACAGATGTACTATCGTTCCAAAACTATAAAAATTATTTGTCATAGTAAATTGTGACGTCACTACTTTAACTTTGTTACTCAAGTCTAGAGTAGAGTTTGTTGAGGTTCTAATGTCAAAACATATAAATATTTAAAACGACATGTCAACCGATTTATAAAACGCAATATAATTTTTTTATAATAAAAGAAAATTTTAATTGATGTGGAAAAAAAAGTTAGAAATTATATTATTTTGTGAATATATCGTGCATTTAATTATTATTTACTAAGTATTTAATAATTTTTAGTGAAATGTGTTATTTTAATTATTTTTATTTGATACTGAAGACTGAAAAATAAATTATAGAAATAAAAAACTTACACTACATTTTTAGATTTATTTATCGTAATTAGAATATTAGTTTTTATTAATTTTGAATTTTTAGCGGTCTTTTACAATTTAACTTTGACAACTTTACTATGGTAATTTGAATTTAATATTTGACGTCACTATTTTGACTATGACATTAGTGACATTATTACCTTATGGTTAACCGTGGTTAATTTCGAAACGCACCCCAGACGACAGCGCGGAAAAAAAATGTTTATGCCCAAAATACATGTGCAAGAAAGTCTGCATGCAGTGCTGCATGCATAACTGCATCTAAAATAGATGTGC
This sequence comes from Diogma glabrata, assembly GCA_963693315.1. NCBI lineage: Eukaryota > Metazoa > Arthropoda > Insecta > Diptera > Cylindrotomidae > Diogma > Diogma glabrata. The sequence continues at coordinate 146,860,402 of OY856187.1, forward strand.
AGAATTTTCATATATTTGACGTGCAGAATTTTCGTAACAATGACTGTTCGTGTTCTTACGTATTATGCAATAGTTATAAGTGAAAGTTGTCGCAATTTAAAGAAAACTGTCCTTTTAATTAAAAGATAGAAGAAAATAATTGAATCGTTGCCTGTAAAAACGTTTATGTCTAAATTAAAATTTAAGTTCAAAATACATATACCACTGTTTCCGATAATCCTTTCTCAAAAATTTATTTATTAACAATATTAGTTTTAATTATTTTACAATTTGGATTATTTAGAATATTTAAATATCTTTATAAACAAATAATCATTACAAAAATAATTTCATTTTCAAAAAAAATATCATTCATTTTTATTTGAGTTATAAAAAAAATAATTCATTTTCAAACAAAATGTCAAAATCATCAATTTGTATCTGAGTTTTCAAGTAGTTTTTGTTTTTTTTATTGTGGTAGCACTGCCTCTGTGCAGCGAAATTAGAATTAGAGATATCTTGCAGAATTTTTCTGCATGCAGAATTTACATGTAATTTCTCTCATATAACAACACATGTTCTAATTTCGCTGCATGCAGAATTCTGCACATGTATTTGGACCTTTATATATTTTGATATTTTAATGCATGTATAATGCCACTTTGCTTAAAATGTCATACACTAGATGGCCGTAGATTAATGAGTTTTGGTACATTTTCAAAAATCTACTCTTTTAATGTTACGTTAAATTAAAATTTTATTCTGACATAGCGAAGTGAATAGTTTATACACATTGAGTTATCGTGGCCTAAAATTTGTGATTGGTTTAAATATAATTAATACAAATAGATTAATTTATAATATTTGTATTAATTTATGTAATTTTAAATAATGATTTTTAATCTTGTTAAAATTAAAATGCAATATCATTAAAACTACCATTGTGCGTCCATCAGAAATTAGTTTGTTGAAAAAGGACAAAGTGATAGAATTGCTAAAAAGAAAGATTGTTTATCATAAAATTGATTTTAACATTGTCACTAATTAATTATACAAGGAGCAATAAAAAAGTGTTTAATTATATGATTCGGTTAATTAAAATATACTAAATCATCTTTCTGTGTTTATTATAGAAATATCTTTGCATTAAAATCTACAATGTAAGCTTAATGGCTTAAAACGTGTTTGAATTTGTTTTAATTAAATGTATCGCCATATTTTTTTTATTTTCGTAAAGTAATTTTTCTTATTTAATTAACTTTTTAAAAGATATTTGTTTAAAGAAAATCTATTTCTAATATTAATTTATGCGTTACTACATAAAAAGTGAAGTTGAATGTTTTCATAGAAATTAGCATTTTTTACACTAGAATTGAATTTTCGTTTTTCATAATGAGTATTCCTGTAGCTTCTACCGCAATAGAAGAGTTGGGAAATGTAGAAAAAAGTGATTCTAAAAAAATGGATTCATCTATAGTTTTAAATGACGGAATTGAAGAGGACAAAAAATTAGATGTTGATAAAAATGTAAATCAGGAAAAGAATGTCAAGGATTTCATGGCGGAAAAAGAGATAAGCAGTGAAACTTTAAATGTAATCAGGTAATTTATTCCATTCGTCTGATTTAATTTATTTCAATCGAATTTTAGATGAAAGTAATAGTTAAATGCATACAAAACTTGTTTTTTTTAGTTCTATTTTGTCCAATTATGTCTACAAGTCAAAATTAATATCAAGAAAAAAGGGTAGATACACATTTTGTGGCTAAATATGCATGTAATCTGCGTTGTGCGAATTGTTTGGTTGATAATAAGATGATATGTTAAGTTTGTGACCACGAAAAATGGTCGCTCCTGATCACCATATATGGATCGATCGTTATGGTTAACAATACATAGGATTCTTTGTTGAATTGTGCTGCTCAAATTCTTGTTTAATAGCGAGAACTTTTTTAAGGTTGCACGATGTCATCGCGCCAGCGTTGTTTAGGTCTTCCTCCGACGAATACCAGCTGGTTGTTATTGGAACACCTTTTTTATCATGCTATCTCATGGAACTCTTTCTACATGACAAACCATCTAATCCGGTTGGATTTAATAAATCCGATTGCATCACAGCCTCCAAGGAGCTGTCTGATTTCATGATTCATTCGGATTCTATCCTTATTTTCAGCAACTATTCAGTAATAAATTGTTATTATTGTTGTAGCGACGATTTTGGTGCGAATCCTCCGGCTCTATGTCCAGGTTCAGGAACTCTGCTACTGCTCTTGGGCGGTACCACAAATCTTCCTTCGTTAGGTTAGTTGAATTTTCAGGACATCTGAATAGGTGGTCTACATCGTGCGGCGTGTCCTCACTCGCGGGGCACTTGTCAATAATTTATTTATTTATTTCGGCAAAAAATACACAAATTAAGACTAACAAGTCTTATTTACAATTTGATCAGAAAAAAAATGTAAAAAAACAGCCAATCAAGACTAGCTTCAAAAATAATACTAAAAATAATACACTAATACAATATAACAAAAATTATTTCATCACTCATCTCAACAACACTAACAACTTACAACTAACATACTTCAGCTCACTTTTGTTCCTCAACTGTCCAATTTCAGGATCAACTCTGTTCATGTAGTTGTTTAGGATGCGTGACCAACCGGATCTTAGTTGAGCTAGGATGGGTCTGGTGCTGCGGGGTAGGTGTACCTCTTCGGCGCGACTTTTGGTGGCTTTCTATTTAGAACTCGATTTTGGGCTTAGCTCCTTATAACTTCCTCAACAGCTTTAGTATGGTGTTTTTAAGCCTGTTCTATAAGTAACCTCGTCGATGTTACCTGTTACTTGGTGGTCTCTCTAACCTCATGCAGAAAGCATCTTGCTGTCTTTATGTCTCTAGGTGGTTCAATTTGTGATAAGGTATCATTACAAGGATGCTGCTGTTTATGACAGGCCAATAGATATTGTTTAGTTAGCATTTCATTCAATATGTTTACAGTCCTGGAAGTATGTTACATTCCTCGTGCATGTGATCTCGGTGGGCCATTAAATGACATCCGGTTGTGGCTCGAAAAGCTGCGTTTGGTGTTGTTTGTAACTTCTTCCAGTGTGTGTCAGTAACTTGGGATGTCCATATGGGTGCAGCATTGTTTATAATAGGTCGACCTATTGTTTTATACGTTGTAATTATTGTATTTTTATCCTTGCATGCATTATTCTTGTTATTCATACTAGAGTTCACTTGTTGTGCATAAGCATTAGATTTAAGCAGTGGGTCGAATGTTACTCCTAACAGTCTCGGATTTTTTACTGTAGGAATGAGTATGTTGTGTTTTGCTGCGAGCTCGTCTTGGTATATTGACTAGATAATTGACAGCGTGGCGCTATGTAGTGTTTGGTCCATTATTTGTGTGGCTAAACCTGAGCAGTTCTTGAAGTGACACCATTATTTACAGGTGTTGCACTGCATGGATGTTATGTTTGCCCTTAAAATGTTTTTACATATTGAACAATGCCATGTTTTAGTTGGTCCCGGATTTCTTTCAATACCAGCCATGACGAGGAGTATTTGAAGCAGTGATACCAGTGACAGCTGCTTTTTGCTTCCTTACCCAAAAAATGGAGCGACGGATTTGCACTTTCGTCGAAATTTTTGTGATGGTCCTTAAGCAAAGAGATTAAGCAAAGATAAGCAAACGCATTAAGATAAGCAAAATTGCCCATTACCGATTAATCGGCTTTCTTTATCGGCCGATACCGATTAATCGGCTGCCGATTATTTGGTGAAAATGAGTAAAACAAATCTACTCAAATAATTTTTTAATTAGACTATTAATTAGAACGCGGGACTTTTCTTTAAAAGCCAGGACAATTCCACCAAAATCCGGACCTGAGTTTAAAATATGCAAATGTCGCCTTTATTTTTTTAATTTATAGTTTGACAATATTTAAATAAAAAAATTCTGTAACTGTTGAAAGTGCTTTTTTGGCATTTTTCTGGCAACTATTTTCCATTTGTAGGTAAAACAATCTGCAGTCCTGCTTGCTTATAATATCTATAAAAGTGAATTGTGTCACATTTGGTGAATTCGTGTATTTGGGAACGACTTCGTTGTCATTATTTCAAGCATGGTTACTCTAGAATGGAAATAATAAAAACTTACGTATTTATAAGACAGAAGCCACAAATGGCAAACTTCGAGAACCATACTGCCATTAATGACCGAACGAGAAACTTTGTACCGATTTTTTTTTAACACAAATCGAGTTTTTCCAATCTGAAAGAAACTGTACTTCTAATAACGTATTGAACTGATAGCATTTTAGTCCAGACAAAATAGCTTTAGTGAATATTTCATGTTTCTAAGCTAAACAAATGTTTTATTGCCAATTGAATTATATAGTATCCTAGATCTAGTTCTGAACTATTTTTAAATTTATTTTCGGTTACTTGGACTGTTCAGCCCTTGGAACCATGCTTTTACTGGTTTGGAAATATTTCTGACTGATATGCTGCATGTTTTTAAGCATACATGATTTTTCTATTATATCGAGTCATAAACTACAAACCCTATGGGTCTGACTGAAATTTAAGATGCGTATAAAATTATCCTGTCTACCCAAAATAGCGTGGTTATTAAATAAATAAAGTTGTTTTGTTTGTTTTGCAGTGATGCGATGTAAGGCTATACATATACATTTTTTACCGAGCAGACTAGCGTATCAAATAAAAGGACGGTACATCAGTATTTTTACATTTATTTTTGAAATTTACACCGCGCATTTTTTGTATAATTTTGATTAATAGCAGTCCTTCCATTGTGTTTTTCGCTTTGTTCCGAACCAGATTGACTGAAAAACAGAGTTCGGAATGATAGAAAAATTAATAAGTTTACAATAAAAAATACAATGATGTCTCAAGTAAGAATTTATGAATGGGTAAAACACATTCATGACACAGTTTAGAGAAGTGTCATTTGAAAGAGCTTTATTTAAGTAACATCGCAATTTTTTGTATAATTTTCAGGCAGATTTGTCATATGTTTAAACAGCCGTCAATCTTATACATTTTTAAAAAGGTTTTTAACTATGGCTGACTGTGGCGTTTTAAAATTTGGTATTTGTTGTGTTTAAAATAGAAAAAAACAATTAAAAACGCATGTCTTGATAATCGGCCGATTAATCGGGCAAAAATGCCGATACCGATTATTCGGCAAAATGGCCGATTACCGATTATCTACCGATTAATCGGTGCAACCCTAGTTCCGAGAACTTCTAGGGCGTAGACCCGTCCATCTGGAGAAGCTATAAATTATTCGTATGCCTTTCCTCTCGAATGTTGATAGAATTTTAAAATGTTGTTGTTGTTATAGCGACGGTGCGGTGCTACTCCTCCGGCTCCATGTCCAGATTCAGGAACTCTGCTACTGCTCTTGGGCGGTACCACAAATCTTCCCTCGTCAAGTTGGTTGGTTTTCCTGGACAATTAAATAGGTGGTCTGCATCATGTGGCGTGCCCTCACATATGGGACACTGGTCAACAATGTTGTGGTCAATTCGGTTCATATAGTTATTTAAGATGCGTGACCAACCGGATCTTAACTGCGCTAGAGTGGTGCTGCACGGTAGTTTGACCTCTTCCACAGCGACCTGTGGCGACTTACTCTGGAGGACTCGATTTGGAGCGTAGTTCTTTAATTTGTCCTTCAACAACTTTCGTGTGTAGCGTTTTTAAGCCCGTTTTATACGTAAGCTCGTCAATGTTACCTCCTATCTCGCTGTTTCTGACATCGCTTAAGAAGCATTTCGCAGTACGCCTTATGTCTCTGGGTTGTGTGGTTGTGAATAAGGTGTCGTTGCACGGATGTTGCTCTTTGTGACAGGCCCATAGATATTGTTTGGTGAGCATTTCATTGTGTTGACGGACCGGCAATATGTACATTCTTGGTGCAGGTGATCTCGGGGAGCCATCAAATGACATCCGGTTGCTGTTCGCAATGCTCCGTTTTGTGTTACTTGAAACTTATTCTAGTGGGTGTCCATATAGGTGCCGCATAGTTCAAAATAGGTATCTTTCCCCATGAACTGCCAGCCAGTGCTTTCAGAGCATTGCATTGAATTTAAGTAGTGGATCGAATGAGACCCCCAACAGTCTCGGATTTTTTACCGTAGGAATAAGCACGTTGTTAATGCAGATGTTGAGTATTGTGTTCACCTTCTTCGTCCATGTGGTGAAAAGTGTAGATGTGGACTTTTCGGTGGACAGTATTAGGTTCCTGGTTTTAAACCATTCGTTTAAGATGTTAAGTTAGGTGTTCAAAGCATTAGTGAGTTGTTCCATGTTGTTTCCTGTTGCAAGCACCGTGCAGTCGTTTGCATATTACGTGATGGTTATTCCTTCTGGTGGTGTAGGCAAGCTGCTTAGGTAGAGATTGAATAGTGAAGGTGAGAGAACTCCACCTTGTGGAACTCCTTGTTTGAGCACTCTCATCTTGGATTTAGAGTTCCTAGTTCTGAAAGAGTAGTGGGATTAGTTCTAATAGCTTCTCTAATGTCACAGAAGGTCATGCCCTCATTCCCTCCATTATGCAGATAGATGTATCATGCGAGTTTCTGTTTCTTTTTTAACTCCTTTTCCCAGAGTTAGCTATGCTCTTCTCCATAAAACTGCTCTATTTATGATACACCCCGCAAGATATAATAGTTTTAGTTTCCTTACTAAATACTAATCACCGTCTTCATGTAACTACTCCACAGGAGCTTACTTTCTGATATAACGCCTAAATATTTGTCTCTTATGTGCTTACAATTGCCGAACCCCTCATGATGATTTTACTCAGTTAAGACTTACGCTTTATGGTAAACGGAATCGCCGTGGTTTTTCTAATATTGAGTTTCTGTTCACAGATGTACATCCTACAAGATATTTCTTCAACCTAAACTCTAGCCCTACCAAAACTCCACATGAAGGATGATAATACCATACTTTGTGGACATTCTCTGGTAATTGCAAGACGTAGTATTATGATCTGTTTTCTTGGTTTTAATTGGTGATAGATGGAACATCTATGGCGATAGATAAAACATCTGCTTCAAAATTACCTCTGATTATTTTGCTCCATGTTTTTGTTACTACAAAATTTTTTGTGAAAATGCAAGATCATATAACAATATCCTGAAGTAACTATTATGAAAACGGCTATTGCCTCTACATATTTTTAAATATAGGCACTGATTAGGCTTTACGAAGCACTGAAATTCAATAACAACAAGAAGGAGAAGAGTAAACTTAAAAAGGGAAATGGCGAGGAACAACATGGACATAATTAGAATAAGTGAAGTGAGATGGGAAGGAGCCGGTAAAGAACATGTTGACGATGCTGTGTTTTAACTTCAGTGGAGTTAAGAAAGAAAAAATGAAGTTGGATTTATTCTAAATAAGAGATTAAAGACGTTTATAAGTAAGGTAATAACTAATAACACTGTGTTAGAATAGTAGCTATGAAAATAAATGCAGCATCAAAATGCTTTCTTATCATACAAGTCTGCATGCCTTTCTGTGATTATGAAAACGAGGAGGTGGATAGACTTTATGAAATAATTGAAGAAATCCTGAAGGAGGAAGGAAAGGGTTGTTGTCGTGTACTGATGGAGGACTAGGATGCGAGTGTAGGAGCCGAAGCGGTAGTAGGAGTGGTAGAAAAATTTGTGTTAGGATCGAGAAACGACAGACGTGATTGAATGTGAGTTTTGTAAAGAAAAGAAGTTAACAGTTACCAACACGTGTTTTAAAAACCATATAAGACCCTTGGAAGTCACCAGCTGATATTTATAGGAAGTAAATTGATTTTATAATGACTAATGAGCGATATAGAAATGGGGTGTAAAAAGCCCATACCTTACCTGGAGCAGTCGTACACAGTGATAATGTGTTACTAATGGCAGAGCTAGAATTAAAACGAAAAAAAAATAAAGAACGGCGGAAAGATCAAAAAGATAGAGAGACTGAAGTCTCTGGATGTTGAGCAAATAGGTTTGGAAATACAAGCAGAAATACGGAACTGAAAAACAAAAATAAAAGAGAGTATTGAAGAGAGGTGGAGAAGAATAAAGCAAAGCAAAAAACAGAGTGCGAAAATAGGATAAGGTTCAAGAGCCACAAGGCCATGGAAACCACAGATCATGATTGAGAAAATGTAAGAAAGGCGAAAATTAAAGTAAATGAATACTGAAAAGGGAAAAAAGATTATAAGAGATTGGACACAGGTTTAAGAAAGGAAACAGACAGAGCAAGAAAAGAGTGGTTCAAGAGCGAGTGTAAAGAAATCGAAAATTTAGTGAAAGCAATTAGGTATGACATAGTTTACAACAAAGTGAGAGAATTAACTGCGAAAAAAGGAAAAAACAGTTGAAAGCAAAGAGTTAGAGAACAAAGTAGTGGTAGTATTGAAAGAAAATAAGCACATTCTGGAAAAAGGATAAAACAATAGTCTTAAACGTAGAGGGAGAAGAAAATGTTCCAAACATATTACTGGTTGAGCTGTTCCTGGCAATAAAAGAAATAAAGAATGCAAAGCAGCGGGCATAGACGAATTCCCATTGAAACTGGTTGCGATGTTTGTGGGAGGTTGGTATTAATGTGTAATAAGATATATGAGAGTGGGGAATGGCCGAAGGATTTTTTTAAAAAACGGAATCGTTTCTCGTTGGCAAAGAAAAGAGGAACGAAAAAGTGTTTACAGAACAATCAGTCCGGGCGTTCATGCAGCAAAAAATCTGATGAAAGTGCTAAACACGCAAATAAGTAAAGTGACGACAGAGAACGGGGTCGAGGAACTGTTTGGCTTTAGAAAGGGGCTCCGGGTAGTTAAATTTGTTGTGGAGAGACAAGGAAGTATACCTATGTTGTGTACACTTCGAAAATGCTTTTGACTGCCCTTTGTGAGAGAAACTGATGGCGATCTTGAAACGAAAAGGAGTTGACTGGAGAAAAGAAAGACTAATCAGCAGATTGTATATTAACCAGAGAGTGGCTCTACGGGTTGGTACAAGCTGGACGGATAGGTTTCTAATGGGAAAAGTTGTTAAAAAGTTATACTGTTTATATCTAACACTTTTTAACATATACATGGACGAGATGGTGCAGGAATGTTGGATGGAACATAAGGGACTGAGTATAGGAGGAAGGAACTTTATCAGTTATTTGCAGAGTTATTTGCAGAGAATGGAAAAGAACTCAGTAGTATGTTGAAACATCTAAATGAACTGGAAAAGAAATATGGGTAAGAATAAACATAAAAAAGTCAAAAGTAATGAAAAGAAGTGTTGAATATCAGTGTGGATGCAGAAAAGTTTGAACAGTAAAGCGGTATAACTATAAATATCAAGGAACCGAGGTTACAGAAGATTCTTCGGATGTAAGAGAGATTAAAGCAAGAAATAAGAATTGCTATGGCAAAAAAAGCCTTTCAAGCAAAGGGGATGTTGCTAATAAGTAAATTAGACATGACTCTCAAGAAAAAAATGATTTTGTGTGGAGTGTTTTCTTGTACTATTTAAATTAAATGAATTGACAAAGTGAGAAATGAGGAAGTTTGGAGTAGGGTGGGAGAAGAACGTTGATTTTTAAAGAGAAAATAAAAACGAATTAAATTGACCATGTACTTCGGAGATCATGTTTGGAAGGGTTTGAAAGGGAAACTAAAGAGGGGGAGGCGAAATAAAAATGAAAATGCTTACTATTTCAAAAATGACTTGAAACTTGAAAAACTCTCTGTTAAATGTGTAAAACCGTAGAAGAGTTATAAATTGTTATGTATACGACGTCACTTTTCTTAATTTTAATACAAACAAATAATGATTGAGAAACTGTGGTTAAAGTTAGATATCACAGGCAGAAAACATAACAGTTCTACCAAGCAAACGAACAAAAACAAACCCAAAATAAAAGAACTGAGAACACATCTCATATCGATATCGATGGAACCGCTTCAAACAATTTTTGCGGAATTCGGAAAAGAACGAGGACGAAAAAGTCATACTAACAACATCAATTTAATTTTTGTTGTTCGAACTCGATTATTCATAATTTCTAACAGAAAAAAAAATTGTTGAAAATGAATTTTGCTAGACTGACAATTGCTGTACGGCTATCACCAAACATGTTATAATGCAGCCAAACTATGCTGTTAGATGTTACGAAGTTTGCGAACCAGTACTACAACAGCAATGTTCCTGTTTAGCTGTTCCTTTTTAGGATTTAAAAACTGGCACGGTTAAATTTTTCATTCACCACGCGGCGCATACTACCCATTATATTAGGATTCTCAAGATGATGACTGATTTCCAAGTTGTATCAGGGCATATAGTCTCCATCAACTGATTTAAGTTGAGCAAAAATGGAACATAGGATATATGTGATTTGTTTTGTGTAAGAGTTCACATTTGTGACCAATACATCACCACTTTGGTTTACCCAAAGTCTTGTACAACTTAATTTCGGTTGACACATACGGTGATCCAAGGAGAGGTTTAATTGAGAAAAAATTTCGATTGTTTGAATTCTAGTTTTTATATCTGTAAGTATGCTTTGTTTGAGTTGTACCCAAATATCTAAAGTATCGAACTCCATCAGTTCGTTCATCAGCGCAATTCAAATATTTTTCTCTGCCTCTCTTGAAGCATTCAATTTGTCTATCACCACTATCAAGTCACCTGACCGCCACCTTTCTTTTTACGTCACACATATTCCAAATATTCCAAGGTCAGATTAAAAAGTGCTAGGGAACTTGCACTTTGGCTTAAACCGGAATCGTCTTAAAAAAAACTTTAATATTTGTTTCTCAACTCCTTTTTTTTTTTTTTTTTATTAATTAGTTGGACATGTTTAGCACACTAAATATGAAATATACATTATTTAGACTCTTTGAATATCCGAAGATACCATGTCAACTATAAAGGAAGGAGATGAGGAAAATGGAAGGAATGGGGATATAGGGATAACTATACTAACTGTTTTAAATAATGATGGACATTTTCTTTAAATGCCTGAGGAGAAAATTCATCGGGAAATACAGAGGAAGGCAATGAGTTCCATAATTTGGCCACTCTATTAAAATAGTCGTTTTGGAAGGACACAGTTCTACAACGAGGTATTTGTACAACAAATGGATGGGATAACTCGGCAGCTCTTGTTTGTCGATTATACTGCGCACACGATGGAAGGATATTTTGAATTTCCTTAGAAGAGAATTCGCTAAAGTTATATTTATAGTAGATTGACAATTCAGCCACATTTCTTCTGTGCTGGAGTGAATCAAGCTGGTCCGTTAGTTCGGTATTACCAATCAACCGTATTGCTTTTCTCTGTACAGAGTCTAGACAATTTATTGTTGACTGACAAGCACCTCCCCAAACATGACAGCAGTACTCCATACATGGACGAATAAAGGACTTGAAGATTAGCAAAATTTGCTCGGGATTGAAATACTTTTTACATCGACTCAAGAATCCTAATTTTTGCATTGCAGATTTAGCGAGGTTGAACACATGTTTATTCCATTCAGGTTATTTTGAATATCCACTCCAAGAAGAATACCCCTACACAGTATTAAGAGTTCTGTACGGTCAATTTGCATAGTGACGCCAGAGCATTTCACAGAGACTCTCTCTCGTTCGACCTTCCTGCTTGAAGTCTATGACAAGTTGATAGACTTGCTTGTCGAGGAAACATTAATTTATTTTAATTTTTAATTATCATTAAGATGTAAAATCAACAAAGTTTCGACCTTCAAACAAAATGAAGTAGTAAAGGTACCGTAATCGCTAATCTAATCTTTAGGTTTTTAATCAATATTCATCGTTGATAAATAAAATGTGAATGCGATTAAACTTATTTAATAATCTTCGTTACTTCTTTGGTATTACGGGAATATAGAGCGTTCTAAAAATGTCCCCGTTCCCAGAAGGTATTACAATTTGTTATCGATTATATTTATTATTAGTTGCCGTTTGCTTATTTTTAACACATTGTAAACAAAAGTTGATCTTACCAAAATCTTTGGCGAAATCACACTCAAGTTGCTGTTTCTATCGTTACCATTAACACCATTTTTATATAATAAAAATATGGGGTTTTGAATTTCTTCTGCGTGCGATTGAAAAATCGTAATTTACAATATGAAGGTTATTTTTGTGCTCTATAAATAAACTGCGACATTTGTACTATTGTGTTTGTTAATTGGTATTTGTGTTCTTTCTTTAAGACCTTTATTGTTTTTAATAACCTTCTTCATTTTAATTTTGCAGTCAAACTGATGATAAACTAGTATCACAACCTAATCCTGATCCAGAGGTAGAAGACATTAAACGTCTAAATGAAGAATCTAATTTAAATGGCATTGAAAATATAAATGAAACTAATGATACAAAAGAAAACGATCCACCCGATTCGCAAAAGGTTATGGATGTTGAAGAAAAAGAATTCGATAGCAATAAATGTGTGGAAGATATTTCAATAGAAGATCTATCGGAAATACTTGCTGAACAAAATATTTCCATCGAAGAGGAAGAAATTGAAGAAGAAGAAGACATTGAAAAGGAACCGGAAGAGATAGAAGAAATTGAAGATGAAGCAGAAAAGTATGAGGAATCTGAAGAAGCTGAAGACGAAGAAGAATATAAAGAGCAAGAATCAGCTGAAAATGCGATTGTAATTGATTCAGATGATGATGAAGAAGAAAAAAATGATGAAGATGATGATGATGAAGTTGATGAAGTTGATGAAGAAATGGAGGAGGACGATGATGAAGAAGAAGCAGAGGATGAAGAAGTTGATGATGAGGAAGTTATTGAAGAAGATAATGTTGATGATGCTATGGAAGAAAATGTTGAAGAAGAAGATATTGGGGATGAAGATGGCTCTGAAGAAAATGATGAAAACGAAAATGAGGATGATAGTGAAGATTTAAAAGAGGAAGATGACGTGATAGAAATATCAGCTCATAAACAACAAAACAAATTGGGAATACATCGAAAAAAACGATCAAACGCTTTAGCAACAAAACTTAAAAATCCATACAGCTACCTTTCATATCTAAAAAAGAGAAGCATAAAATTGTAAGTCTAATTGAATTTATTTATTATATTTTAAATGTAAATTTGAATTTTCACTTTGAAGGTGGAAAATATAGTTCATCCAATTTGGGTTGTAGGTTTTTCATGGTTTTAGTATATATAATTTGATTTTGATATACACCAATTACAGTCGTTACCAATAAAATGTTCCGAGTCCAATTCTGCCTGTGTTAACATTTTTTTAATGGTCAAAGCACATAAAATCGGTTATTTACAAATCTATTTTCAACAAATACAAGTTTATAGATTATACAGTATTCTTTAGAAAACGCGACAGACTTTTATCTTTCGAATGATTTTGACCTATCAAAAAATTAGTAAATAAAAATAATTTAGTTCTGTTCGATAACTTTGAGCAACAAAACAACGAGTGGAAATTTCAGCAATCACTTCGGATAAAACATGATATAAATGTAATATTTTACGAAACAAATATAATCATTTTCCCCGAGATATAGTTGGTAGACCTCCCAATAACCTTCTTTCTTCTATATTTCAATTGACATCGTACCTTCGGATATTCAAATAGCCTAAATAAAGAATATTTCGTAGTTATTGTCCCACAAAATATAGACAGATAACAGTATTAACTTTGTTTTTGTGGCGAAGAGAAAAAAGGGAAAGATAATTGATAGTGGATACAAAAAAGTATTACATATTTACTTTTGCTACAGTTCAATACTTTGTCCGCTTGTTAAGATATATGGGTCATAGCAAATCTGTTCACAAATATATAATTTCAATTTATTGATTTAGTTATTTTATTTTACACAAAAATAAATAGGTCGAGATTTTAGCTTATATTTAACCGACGATGCAGAGCGTCTATGTGCATGTTAATACAAATTTTATAACCTTTGACCCTAAAACATTTTTTGTACAATTGACATCATCCTACGTTAATTTTTTTTAAATCAAATAAATTCAAAAAATTGTGTTATGCTTGTCTTACGAACTCAATCTTATTCCATGTTTAGCGGAAAAAACGTAAGTCCTGATTGATTCCTAAAGAAGATATTTAACTTGTTATTAAAAGTATTTGGAATTTGTATTTTTTATCATCAATCTATCATTTTTTCAGCAAGAAACGTTTCATCTGCTCGAGACAGAAAGAAATTTTAATTGTTCGTGATGTAAAATTAATTTAAACTAAAAAATGGTATAACATTAATTTGAACTCTGTAAAGTTAACTACAGAATGGTCAATACGACTCTCGTCCCTTCTATGATGGGTTGCGCCAAAAATTACAAATCGACACAAAATGTGTGCAAATATATTCGCTCCCAAAAAAATTTACACTTCCTTTTTGTGGTGAGTCTTATTACTTGTTAACTGCATGAAACGGATAGCAAGCTACTTTGAGCCGTATCTATCCAATGTCACATCCAACGAATTATAACATCGAATCATGCTGCACCAAAGACTTAATTTGAATGCAAAACTTAACAAATGGATTGTAGTTACCACTCAGTTTAAAATTGGTCATTTGGATGGGGAAAAAATCTAAAAAATTTGTTTATCCAATCCACTTTACAAAGCTTAGGCCAATAACAATCTGGTTTCATTATCATGTGGTAAATTTTACAAATATTCAGACCTTTCAGGTGCCTTTATATGGTTTATAAAATATCCAAATTATGTTTACAACCAATTATCGAAACATGTTTCACATTACAGGGATTTCGTTAAATTTTAGATATGTCTAAATGATTTGGTTCTCTCCAAGATTTTAGCGTTTTAAGTTAAACAAAATATAGAAACACTAAAACAAATTTTGCCTGCTTTCTTCACAAAGCTCTGCCCAATTGGTGAAGTGTTCGGCATCTAACGGTTTGCTTATATTTTTAAAAATGTTCATTTTGTATGGAAATATCCAAAACAAGATTGCATGTTCACTGTACGAATCTTCCATCTCAGTTCCTAACGAATGAAGCCAATTTTTAAAAATGTCAGATTGTTTAGTTCATCGAGGATTATCATTTTGAAGTGAAGAATTTATTAATCGAATGATCGTTTCGACTGCTTATCTTTGTTGGTTTTGTTGAGAAAATAGTTAAAACCAGAATGAATTTAACAATTCCATTTTACAAAACTTCAATTACACATTCAACAACTTGTAGTCTAGATAGTTTAGGATGCGTCCAAAAATGTTTTAGGCGGATTCATGTTCAAATCAAACAAATATTTTGCATATTCACTGCAATAAGCTTCGCTCGATCTGACTTGAATTGCGTTGAATTTTTGGCATCAGTGGACATCTTTGTAACTTCATCGGTCGGTTTTCTCAGTGTGTGTCCTATCCATTTCAAGTTCCTTTTTCTTATATCGTACTCAATGTCTATCTGCTCTGTTTGTTGCAGAAGTTCTTAGTTACTGGTTGTATTAGGCCAGAAGCATTTGATCAGTCTTCTTAAGCATTTGTTTACAAACACCTGTAGTTGATTTGTAATCTTCTGTGTATCCTTCGATGTTTCACATCCATACAGCAGTACTGACTTGATACATACATTGAACATTCGTAACTTTGTTTTTCTTGACAAGACGGACGCATTCCAGATCTTATATAGAATGTTGAATGAATTTCTAACCTTGTTAATGCGCTGATTAATATCGTCTTCACCTGTTTTTGTTGCAGTTCAACCAAAGTACACAAATTTATCCACATCGACTTGTGTGTCATTGATGTTGATTGGTGTACTTAGATTGGTGTTCAATCTCATGACCTTCGTTTTTCTGATGTTCATTTTTACACCAACTTCATGAGCAAGAGTTGATAGTTCTTCTATTTTCTGCTGCATGTCAGCGTGTTTATGTGTGAGTAGGCAGATATCGTCTGCGTAGTCTAGATCATTGAGCCGTCTTGTTGTGGTCCATCGGATGCCATTTGGACATCTCTCGTCAAGCTTTCGCATGACACTGTAACAACATATAAAACCAGATTAACTACTGCATTAGCACTCTACCAAGCTCGAACTAATTGGAATTATGTGCCGAATCTAAAGGAAAATGATAATTGCCTCAAAGGTTGATCAATTCATTATTTCTGTTTCAAATGTGACAAATTTACCAACATGAGTTATTTTTCACATCAAAAGTTGGACCCAAAACTTAAGAAGCGTTGGTAATTTTTGCCAGTAAAACACCAGTTTCTTTTAATTATAGAATAATTTTATTAATGAGCTAACTGGGAATTTCATATTTGACAATAAAAATATATTCCTATTACAAATCCAGACAATTTAAACCTGATTGTAGAGAGAGGTTTCTGTCTCTTAGTGATCCGATGATCCAAGAGGTTGACTTTCGTTTTAATTGTTTCTAGTTCATTTGTCGAAAATAGGTTCAAAAATTGTTTGCACTTAGTATTTCATTATTCATATTCTACTTGAATGGTCTATCAAAGTGAATTTTTGGTTGTCAGTTTGGCTTCCCACTTCTGCCTTTCTTTATTATAGTTTTAAAAATCTCCCAGAATCGCAAACCTTGCTTTGTAGTAATCTCTACTAATTTGACTGTGCTGATGTTCATTAATAGGTATCCGGTATTTATCACAGTCCAGCTTCGCTGCATTTCCACGGGCATATCCACTGACAAAAAAAAATATTTTTAGAGAAAAAACGGATTGTGGTAGGATGGTGTAACTAATTTTGTTGGCTGCGTTTGGTATTTTATGAGTTACTTAAAAATATTGTTTCTATTGACAGAAAAAAACAAAGTAACAAAAACTAATAAAATATTTTATGTAAGAAGAATTTTTGTTGAAAGAACGGCCAGATACATTTTTTTTTGACGAATAAAGATAAGAAATGTTCATATTGTACACAGTTCAAATGCTTTCCTTTGCAGATCTCATTGTGTTAAAGAATATGGTTAATAACGATGTCATTTGAACCTGATAGTACTTTTAACATTCGTAACATGCAACTTTTTTACAAACATTACTAAACAATGTAACTTTTTTATGTCATCGATAACATCGATGAGCCAACATATAAAACTGGCTTAGAAAGTATACATACTAAAATTGTTGAAGGCACAATAAAGAACTACGAGCTCGAATAGAGTTCTTTATAGCAAGCCACCACAAATCGCTGTCGAAGAGGTCAAACTACCATGCAGCATCAGAACCACCCTAGCGCAGTTAAAATCCGGTTGGTCACGCATCTTAAATAACTACATGAGGAGAAT
This sequence comes from Diogma glabrata, assembly GCA_963693315.1. Lineage (NCBI taxonomy): Eukaryota > Metazoa > Arthropoda > Insecta > Diptera > Cylindrotomidae > Diogma > Diogma glabrata. The sequence goes on from OY856187.1 coordinate 146,877,703, forward strand.
TGGACAAGGAAATTGTTGATAAGTGTTCCGCAAACCCTTATTCAAATCTCCAGAGAAACCAACAGACCTGACGAAGGAAGATCTGTGTTCCGCCCAAGGGTAGTAGCGGAGTTCCTGAATCTAAAGTTTGAGCTGGAAGATTAGCAACATACTTGTCGCTACATCAACAACAACTGTTTTATGTTATTACTATATTGTAACGTTTTTAATATTATTTCGAAATGGGCTTATCTCAATTCGACAATTTCTTTCTAGATTCGATCCCTGATTACTGATTAGTAAGCAAAAACTACCAGATTTTATTAAGTATTCAACACCGCCATTGTTTATTTTATCGCAGCTCCAAGCGGGATTTAATCGGTCTGGTATTTTACCTTTGATTTGTGGAGTGTAAGAGTGGTTTTCAACAGCTCTTTGATATAGAGAAAACTGAATCTAGATTGGAGATAACAAACAGAGCCTTGCGTGCACCAGCGTTCATTAATTTACTCAAAAAAAAATCCATCTACGTTAAAAAGTTGCAGATTTGCCAATATTTTTTTTGGTGCGTATTTTTCTAAGGAGGCCAATTCAGTTCCCACCCCTTTGCTGTTCATATAACTAAATCTAGAACAGTGGCATTTCAGCGGGACTTTTTCAAGAGTTTGGCTTCTATGGATTTCATTATCATTTTCGGATTTTCATGAAAAATTGTATTGCCAGATTAAGGTCAGTTTCCATAAATTCCTTAAAACAAATATAAATCGTTTACAAAAACCTCAGTTAGCATAGTACCTTTGGATATTTAGATACGTTAATTTATAATTTATTTTTCCACAAACATGACTAACTTTGTATAAAGAAATCAAATGGAAACCGAATTATATCGGTCAAAAGACTTTGAATTAACTTATCGATTGGGGGATTAAAGTCATATGCAACGAGCTTATCGATCAAGTTGGAATCCCAGCTTCGATAAAACGATTTTACAATGTCTAATGCGATAACCTAGTTTCCCACCTTTTTCAAGGTGTGCCTGGTCATACCGTCAATGATAAGGGAGATAGAAGATTTGATACCAGAATTTAAAAACTAATTGCACTGTTAACACTTTAGTGTAGTCGTTGGTCTCGGACAACTAATATAATCAGGAAGCGAATGTCAGCTTTAAACGAAAATAGTTAGACTAAAAGTAAACGTCCTTACACTGTAAGAACATGTTTTGTTAAGAATGACACGCACACCAAATCTGGGAAGAAACTATTGTTTGGCAGCTATTCTGTTCTATTCTGAATTTGTTACTGGTGATCTTTTTGACGCATTATAGAACCCATAATGATATTAGTAAATGCGGTAGACCAGATAGTTTACACGTCATATCAAAGCAGACATAGATTTCATCAGATTGAAACGTTTGAAATCGAATACACAACGTGCTCGAATCGGAACCTTACTTTTCTGCTATTTTGGAGGTGATTATAGTTTCTCTTATGCATCAAAATTAAGCTACATTTTCTAGTCAAAGTAATCAAATAGCAAAATAACGAGAACATCTGAACACCAAATCGTTAAGTAAACTTCTTAGCTAAAGAAATAATATACCACCTTATAACGGACACACTCAACAAATCAAAAACTGTCTGAAAATATTGATGGACTTCGTATCTCTTTAAATTCGCTAATTAATATGTGAAAAATATGATAGCAACCAACTCGGTAACGAATCTCCTCCTGATGGTGATTTTGTTGTGCGTCATAATTGTAATTACCTTTTTTGATAGATCTTTGCCTAGTAAGACATCGGTTGGCAAAAGTCCCCCTATACCAAAATAAAAACTACTAAATTCGTCATTGTCAAAACATTTTATTTAAGCAAAATATATCCCGAGCGTAGTAGTAAGTCCTGTATTAAAAACAATTTGGCTCTGATTTGCTTACCGGGATAGTCCCCACATTTGGTGTACGTGGTCAATGACGATTAAATCACCGTCAATGATAGACGAGATAACAAATTTGGTACCAGAATGTAAAGAACTAATTCTTTTATCACAACTTGACACAGTCGAAAGGTTTACCCAGTAATTTATTGAATTTTAATTATGTATCCAAATTTTATATATGTAATTTACTTTTGTTTCTAAAGAGCCAATTTTTCCGCCTTCAAAAACAATTATTTTTGTTGGGGTTTCATTATTGAAAAGAACGAATTTATTAGTACCGAATTGAATGGTTTAAGTAAAGTTTTGAAACATTTACCTACATCGTCATTCGTCAGTATAAAAACAATTGCGATCGAAAAAGAAACATTGGAAAAGACTTCGGCGACGACCATTGGTGTCCATTTTTGAAAAGTGAAACATTTGATCGTTTTTAATAAATCACTTTTGACAACTCCACTGACGTTACTAAAAAGTGGTCAGAATTGCCAATATTTTCTAATACCTTTGTATACTATTACCTTAGTATAAATTTGTTGAAATTAAAATACATAAATGTCTCGCAAAGTGTACATAACAACAATCGTTCTAAAGTGTTGATGCTCGCAAACCATTTTTTAAAGAATAATTAAACAATAAATCATATCCCATATAATATATGAAATAGGCCAAAATTTATTTCATGATAGGATAGAGGCAATAAAATTAAATAACTAGTCCAGTAACTTTGTCGCCTGAGTGTATGGGGTGGTATGCGTCAAATCCGGTAGTTCTGATTTTTTGCAGATTTGTTTATGATGTTGGCCTAATAATCCAAGTTTGTGACCTCGAGCGCTGAACGCAACTTTGTCAAAAATCGAAAAAACCTCGAAAAATCGTTTTTTTTTTTTCCAAATTTTGGCGATTATAATCCTAACGGACTAGTTTTTTCTTTAAATTTTTTTAAAATTTTTTTAAAGTAGACTAAATTTGCTACAATATGATACCAAAACTGTCTCTGTAGACCCAATAGTTTCCGAGATTAAGCCTTTCAAAGTTTATCATTATTTTCGAACTTCGCAATTTTTTGCAATTTATACCTTTGTAGAGTTTTGTACATCCCTGTCCTAATAATTGTATTAATAAATACATGTGTGTGTGGTGGCTATACCAAAATAAAAACTACTAAATTCGTCATTGTCAAAACATTTTATTTAAGCAAAATATATCCCGAGCGTAGTAGTAAGTCCTGTATTAAAAACAATTTGGCTCTGATTTGCTTACCGGGATAGTCCCCACATTTGGTGTACGTGGTCAATGACGATTAAATCATCGTCAATGATAGACGAGATAACAAATTTGGTACCAGAATGTAAAGAACTAATTCTTTTATCACAACTTGACACAGTCGAAAGGTTTACCCAGTAATTTATTGAATTTTAATTATGTATCCAAATTTTTTATATGTAATTTACTTTTGTTTCTAAAGAGCCAATTTTTCCGCCTTCAAAAACAATTATTTTTGTTGGGGTTTCATTATTGAAAAGAACGAATTTATTAGTACCGAATTGAATGGTTTAAGTAAAGTTTTGAAACATTTACGTACATCGTCATTCGTCAGTATAAAAACAATTGCGATCGAAAAAGAAACATTGGAAAAGACTTCGGCGACGACCATTGGTGTCCATTTTTGAAAAGTGAAACATTTGATCGTTTTTAATAAATCACTTTTGACAACTCCACTGACGTTACTAAAAAGTGGTCAGAATTGCCAATATTTTCTAATACCTTTGTATACTATTACCTTAGTATAAATTTGTTGAAATTAAAATACATAAATGTCTCGCAAAGTGTACATAACAACAATCGTTCTAAAGTGTTGATGCTCGCAAACCATTTTTGAAAGAATGAATAATTAAACAATAAATCATATCCCATATAATATATGAAATAGGCCAAAATTTATTTCATGATAGGATAGAGGCAATAAAATTAAATAACTAGTCCAGTAACTTTGTCGCCTGAGTGTATGGGGTGGTATGCGTCAAATCCGGTAGTTCTGATTTTTTGCAGATTTGTTTATGATGTTGGCCTAATAATCCAAGTTTGTGACCTCGAGCGCTGAACGCAACTTTGTCAAAAATCGAAAAAACCGCGAAAAATCGTTTTTTTTTTTTTTTTTCAAATTTTGGCGATTATAATCCTAACGGACTAGTTTTTTCTTTAAATTTTTTTAAAATTTTTTTAAAGTAGGCTAAATTTGCTACAATATGATACCAAAACTGTCTCTGTAGACCCAATAGTTTCCGAGATTAAGCCTTTCAAAGTTTATCATTATTTTCGAACTTCGCAATTTTTTGCAATTTATACCTTTGTAGAGTTTTGTACATCCCTGTCCTAATAATTGTATTAATAAATACATGTGTGTGTGGTGGCCAATGAGAAATAGTAGATTGTATTACTAGTGCGAATGTGTTTTCCAAACAAGAGTTAGTTTGCAGCATGACCGTAGGGAGTGCTGAAATAACTCGCGTTTGGAAAACACATTCGCACTAGTTATACACACCATTATTTGTAACAAATGCATAAAATTTATAAATATTGATTTAATTGTTAATTTAATGATTTATTTCCTTTTGCTGAACAACTGTTTGGAGAATATCAGTGTGGTTTCCGGCGGGGCCGAGGTAGTACCGATGCACTTTTCTCGATAAGGATGATTTTGGAAAAGTATCGAGAGTTCAACATACCTGTGCACACTGTTCACACTTCTCATTTTCTTTTTTAACATCCCATCATAAAAGTACAGGGCTTCGATAGTATATTCAGGGTCAATGTTTATTTAGAACGACAGAATTGCCAAAAATTGCGAAGTTCAAAAAAAAGGTAAACTTTGAAAGGCTTAATCTCGGAAACTAGTGGGTCTGCAGAGACAGTTCTAGTATCATATTGTAGCAAATTTAGTCTACTTTAAAACCGGCCTAAGAAAGGTTAAAAAAAAAACTAGTCCTTTAGGGTTATAATCGCCAAAATTTGAAAAAATAACGATTTTTTCGCGGTTTTTGCGATTTTTGACGAAGTTGCGTTCGGCGCTCGAGGTCACAAACTTGGATTATTCATTAGGCCAACATCATAAACAAGTCTGCAAAAAATCAGAACTACCGGATTTGACGCATACGGTAATGTATAAAGTTACTGGACTAAACATATAAAACGTTTTTTTGAATTTGGAGGAACAAAACTAAAATAGAGTTCCCAATAATCCAGTTAGTGGGATATTGTTTGATCATGGAACGCACTGTCTTCCCCAATGATTTCAATTTTAAACCAACACATAGAGTAATTTGAGAGCTAGTTTCTTCTAGCTATCAATAACGTGCCATCATCAAGGGATATTCGTTAGCTAACATTGGTTATGCTATTTTTGACTGAATATAATTTATCCGGCAGTACCCCTAATATACCACATTTGGTAGTGATATCTCACTGCTATTGCCAAATGTATGTGATATCTCAGGTTAACCTATGCATCAATCAGGTGTTTTTACAAAATTATATACTTAAAAAAGGTCATGGAAAATTCAAGTTTTTGTTCTGAAGACTCATGGAATTTTGTTTTGGAAAATAAATGGACACCATGTTGTTTCACAACAACGGGTTAACAGTTCCGCAAACAATATTCCTATGTAGAATATTCTTCCAATAGCTTCAGAAACTCCAACGGATTGTAGAAATTTTCAGTATTCCACAGTGTCCAAAATAATAAACAATATTTATATACAATATCACCTACAACTTTATTCACAATTTAAAACGAACTTAACTTCTATTTACACGGTTTTTTGTTCATGAAACAGCGTTTCGATTACAATTAATTCAATTAACATAATCGTATTTCACTTTAAATATTTACAATATCGCAGTCTAATTTAAACAAATTCTAGTTCTGCAACAGGAATTTGCTATATACAATTTTTCTTAATTTCTCAAATATCCTAGGTAAATTCATTTTTTACAAAGAAAGTTCGAGAAGAAATTTTGATGAAATCGACGTCAATATTTCGTCGCCTTAATAATGAAACAACGTATGCTATTTATACGTTGTTTTTATATTATAGGTGCGCTGCATTCCCCATAAGGGTATCTTTGAATTGGCGTTTTTACATTTTCGAATTATTTTATGACTGGGGGTTAGAATTAATAAATTATAAATTAACGTCCATGCAAATGCATGCGCACATCAAACTTTAAACTCAAATATCTCGAAACTATACTTTTGCGTATACGTCATTTCATTATTAAAGCGACGATTTTGGATGTACATATTTTATTTCATGACCCTTTTTCTTGATAACAATGTGACGTTTATTTTCATTTTTAAACATTGTATAGGGGAAATTGAGGTTGAATACAATTTTGCTCTGCATTTCATTGCGATTATGTAGAATCGTAACAATATGTTTTTTAGGGTTCCGTCTTTTATAACGAACCCTATTTGTGAGAGTAAAACGTGTTTTTCACATATCGATTATCTCGAAAACTAAAAATGCTACGAACCTGAAATTTTAGATGCGTATAAAACTAACCTGGCCTCTTAAGTTGGCGGATCCACATATAAATAAAGTTGTTTTTGTTTGTTTTACAGTGCTACGATGTGGCCTTTAAGAAAATCATTTTTTATAGAGTTAATTGTGGTATCATATGAAAAGGGTCCACTCCAGTATTCCTTAAAAATTTATTTTGGAATTTCACAACCCATCATTTTTGGTATAATTTTTAATAATGGCGTTTTCTTTATGTTTTCTTTGCTCGATTAGCTCCGTACCTAATTGAACGAAAATCTTAAAATGTATTTGGAATGATAGAAGAACTAGTAAGTTTTTAATAAAAAAAATGGAAACAAAGAGTTGGTCTCCGCCTCTACGTTTCTTCGTTATTTGACAGAAAAATTTGAAAAAATTCATAGAGACAGGAAATTTGATAAACTCTTAACGAAAAATATAGCGAAATATATCAAATAATTTTACTTCTGTGTGTTTAGGGAATGGCAGTAGGGGAGGATGAAAAAAAGATTTTTTGACCCAAATGAGTGGGGTGTCATTTAAAAGAGCACCAAAATTAAGAAACATTGCATTTTTTTTATAATTTTGCGGTGCTGTTTTTGAATTATTGTCAAAAAAAAGTGCTATTTTAGTATGTACCCTACCCTTCTAAATTTCGACGTTTATTAACAGCAAAAAATTTCCATTTTAAACCAGTTGCAGGAAGATTGTTGTTTGCAGATAAGTTGCAGGCAGATCGTTTTTCGTCACAAGCAGTGCTAGGATGAAAACAGATCCATCATGCCTCACACATATGATTTTCTCTATTTTACTCGTCAATCGGTTTGTGAAAACAGACAAACTAACGAGATCACTCACTGCCATACACCGAAAGAAAAAATCTTGGTTGATTCAAACATGTTGCATTGTTAATCGAGCATTAAGTGAAAATTGGGGAATTAAATACGTTTGCGATAGAATCAACCAACGCTCCGGATTTAAATTAACAATTTAACCGTTGTTGATATATTTTTTTATAAGTATCACAAACATATTTGATTTAACCATGTTTGTAGTTGAGTCAACTATGATTTCATTTTCGAGCAACGATGCCGTGGTTGATTTAATTTTCAATTGACTACAAACGTGGTAAATAAAAAATTAGACTAAAAATAGTAATATTGAATACGTTTGTGATAGAATCAAGCAATACTCCGTATTAAATCTATTGGTTTGGTACATCTTTGTTTTGTTTTTGCTGCTATCGATGTTTGTATGGGTTCGTTTTTTTCGTATATATAATATTTGAAATTTTTTATATTAGAAATATGTATTTCGCATCAAATCCGACAAACATATTCATGCATAAAGATAGCGTTCGTATATTTACGTTCTAAATAGGAAATGTATGAGTGTGATTTTGTTTGTAAAGGATGCGTCCATTTTTTCGCCATATTTTTAATGATACAATTTAAAAGACCGAAATTCAGAAATCAAAAAATTTAAATATTTGAATTATGTGTAGAAAATAATACTAATTTTCCATAATTTTCTCATTATTATGAAAAATTAAATTAAAATATCGATAAATCGACATGAAACAAGACAAATAAAAAATATTAAAAAAATAAGAATTTTTTTAAATCATTAAAATTAATTATGGAAAGGGCCTATTAATTTAACAAGATTGTTGATATTATATCCACAAAAAAATTTCTTCCGCACATAAAATTTGTGCAGATAATATTAAAATTATTCAATTCAATTAAACGCTTGTAAATTATTTCCTAAAATGTTATTAAATAAAACCAGCCATTTAGAATATATAAAAAACTTTTTATTTTTCTATTCTTTTGTTTATTATTATTATCATTGAACGAATTTTGTTTTTCTTTTTTATTTTAACAAACACAATAATTTTCAAACAAAAACATGAACAAACTACTTAATTCAACTATGATTTGTGAATGTTTGAACACGAAATTGATCACGCCGTTGTTGATTTAAATAATGAAAATTGTTACGTTTTTTTTAAAATAAATTGACAATGCTACATTGGTTAAAATAACCACGTTCATATTACACGCAAAATCAAACAAGCTTTGTAGTTGAGCCTACCAACGTTTTTTTTCGGTGTAGTGACAAAATGCAAAGAACTTCTTTGTCCGTACATCGTACAATGTATTGATTTGCCTGGATAAATAGTCTCGAGTGTCTTCATTCGAAAAATAGTTTTTTAGAAAACTGATTTTTAGACGTTTTCTTTCTAATAAAATATCTGTTCCTAATGAAAAAAATTGTGTTGAGTCTGAACTTCGAACTCGGAGGGCCCGGGTTCGACTCCCATCTTGGTCGAAGTGTTTTTAACTTTTTAAGCAAAACATTAACAATCATCAATACACCGGTTTTCCAATTAGTCGATAGTCGACTAAATATAGTTGATAAATTGGAAAACTATGGGCTGATAACCCATTTAAAACTAATCGATTAAATTACGTCTTCAAACGATACTCGTCCCCAAAATTGAGTGAATGGATGAAATTAATACAGGTGAGCGATACTCGTTGACAGCCCACGTTCCTATATGATGGAACATATACGGCAAAAAAAATACATTTCCCCAAAAACTTCATTTTTTTAAAAGAATTCTCAACACGAAAAATATGAAAATTTCAACTTCAACCATAGAATTCTTACTGGTACTTTCTCCTCCAAAATTTCAGATATGTAGCTTGATCGATTTGAATTCAACCCTGTTTGCAAGTCCTTACTTCCTTCTTAATTGTTAGATCAACGTTTTTGAAATCTACCAAATTTGATCTACAGTCATTAAACGTTGACTGTGAATTCTGATTTGATGTTTCATGAGATGCACGAATTAGGTGATATCATTAGCAAAGTAAATTGGATGATCGATTGCATTGAATAAATTCACTAATATAGTTGAGAAAAGGTTGAAAACATAATCGATGATATATCGACAAAATTACCTCGAAATGTTCGTTGTGTATTCAAGATCAAAGTTGTTCATAAATTTCATAGCATCTCAATTTGTACATACAATTATTGTTCCATAAATGGTTTGGAAAAACGAAGAACAACACTCGTCACTGCAAGTCTCGCTATTGTGCTCAATCGATTTCTTCCAGACATAAGCACCATATGAAAGTAAATAGAGTTTCCTCGTCCATTCTTTTAGAAAAACGTATTGTCTTTCATTAAGAATTTTTTATGATTGTAAGAATCTCGTAACATTAAAACTAATTTGTTTTGAATCATTTTAAAAACGAAAGACACAATTTGTAATAGTTTGTAAGTTGTTTGATCAGTTTTACAACCTTCCTTTAAAACTCGCTGTACACTAACAATTTTCTATATTTCGAAATATAAATCCCTTTCCTATATGACAAATAGAAGATTTCAGTGAGGATTAGTGTCACCTCCAACCATTATCGTAGTTCATGTGTATTATTATTGACTCGTTGCTTAGAATATCGACAAAGTAATATACATATACAGTAACACTCGATATAACGGACCATTGTGGGCGAGGGTTTGTCCGATAGAGCCGAATGTCCGTTATATAAAAATAAATTTTCAAAGTAAGCGTTTGCATTTATTTACTATCAGACATAAATATCTATGTTATAAAAAAAGTTTAAGATCTAATTGTAGTTTAAATTGCTCTTTATTCATGTTAGGATTTTTGTAAGTAAAAAGTGTTGTATGTAATAGGAACTACAATATGTGTCACCACAACACATTGACACCTTTTAAGACTTAGGTCCCATAACCACATCCGTTCTTAGGTGTTGATAGACGTCTTTGTTTTTGTAAATTATGTAAATTGAACCTTTGTAAAATGTAAATTGAAGGCACTCGAAACTATAGATTCGAGCAAAGAATTCGATTTGTATACGGTGAAGCGGTAAAGAAGACCCTCTGCATTCGGTCACTATGCTTGTAATAGATCTCAACAGGTTGGCTGTTTCCACAAACCGATTAACAAGTGAAACTGATAAAAGAATATGGTTGAGGCATGATGGATCTGGTTTCATCTGAGCAGTGCTTGTGATAATATTTATAAAAAAAACGACATCTGCAACAATTCCACGATGTTTTAGTAACATAAGATTTGGTGTTAAATTTCAATCAACAACAATTCGTATAGAACGTTTTTAAACAGAGTCCAAAAAAACCAGGATGGAAACAGAAACATCGCCCCAAACTTGACAACAATACTCCATGCAGCTGTGAATATCGGATATATAAATATAAAGTAATAGATACGAAGTGAAATGTTGTTTACATCTATTGAGGAGGCCGAGTTTTATTTACTCACTCTTTGCCATCGCTACTATATTACAATCGTTCCAGAGTAAGTCGTTGGAAATTGTAACTCCCAATAAACGAATGCTTTCACATTCCTCTATTTGTTCTTCAAACATACTAAATAAAATATCGTTTGGAAACTCGATATTCGGTTGGGAAATAAACAATAGCTGCTCTTTGGTGGAATTAAAATTGATGAAACATATTACACTCCTATCGGCGACTTTTTCTAACAGTACGTTGATATAAAATATTTTCCATTTTCTACAGTTCGTTGATATAAATTAAAAATAGATTGGGTGCTAAAACTGAGCCTTGGGGTATATCAGCGTTAATTAATTTAGATTCAGAAGGCGTTGATGTAAACCGAAATGTGTCGGTCGGAGAAAAAACTTTGAATCAGCTTCACGACTGCGGGGTGAAATCCGTATGCAACGGTTGTTGATCAAGGTGGCATGCCAAATTCTATCAAATACTTTTCGAGATGTTTAATGCGATAACGTACGTTTCACCACATTGTTCAAATAGTCTATTCCTGCAATGTGCTACTTAGGTCAAAAGACCATTTGGTGAACTTTTGTTTTTAAAAACCGTATTGGCTGTCAGATATTAAAATGGTTGTCTGCCAAAAATTGCGTGTATTAATCGGAGCTTAAAGCGCTCCTTATATCACTCCTTTACTCCGTACTTTTACTTTCAGAGCGAGTAACTTAAAAATAATATAACACTACTAAATACAGGCGTGAAAATAATAAAATATCGATTTTACTCCTATATGAAATAAATATTTTCTTTCAATTAATAGCAGATTTCTTTTTTCTTCAAAATTGATGCTTTCCAACGTCAAAAATAAATAATTTTTGTGAATGTTTAGTTATAAAAATATTTTAAAAGGATGACGAAAAGTTACTAATATTTTTCTTTTACAAATGGATGAAAGAAAAGAAAAATAAAATAATTAAACTCCATAGGAGTGAAAATGAAAAAACTAAAAATTTTACTCTTCGAGGAAGAACGATATTGAAATTAGAATATTCTAATTTATGAATACTATATTAAGGATTAAAATGAAAGCACAAACAAAATAAAATTGCAAACTCTGGTATTAATATAATGCTCATATATTTTAAATAGGACGTGGCTATTGGTTTTTAATTCGAAACATCAGATTTCGTTCCTTTTTTGGTAACCAGTTAAACGTTTGCCAACTTCTAACATCGGCAAATATAAGATTTATTCGATTTTGAGAAAATTTTAGTTAAATTGTGCGCAATTCCTTTTAAAAATATTTTAAGAATAATAGAAGGGATATTGTTCAGTCGGAAGGTTTGTTGGTGTTTAACCCTCTTAAACGTTTTGCAACAATTTTGGGTTTCAAATGAAGTTATTTCATATAAACTCTCCTGAAAGCTGGCTTTCGGTTTTTAAAACAGTCAAACTTGAAACAAATCGTTTCGCGAACAAAGTAGCTATCCTTGCTGGATCAGTGACGATTAAATCAAAACATTGGATAGAAGATTTGGTACCAGAACTCAAAGAAATAATGGCACGGGTTTTACCAGAAATTGACATAGTCTAAAGTTTTGCTATTTTGGCTCTGTCAATTCTGTTTCTATCAGCTCTTTCGTTTTCTGCTATCTTGTTTGATATTTTATTGACGTTTAAATATTGAGAATGATTTATGGCATTTTTTCATACAAGCTATATATCTTAATATTAAATAATCTACATTTGCTTTTAAAAGCCAATGTGGATACGAACACAAATAGTTTTGTTGGGATTTCTTACTTGAAACGGGGATCGAATTTACTAACACCAACTTGAATGGTTGCGGAAAAGTTTTGAGCAGAAACATTTATATCGTCATTATAAAAACAATGATGATCGAAAAGGAAACCTTGTAAGGAACTTCAGCGAGCATTTGTTTCCATTTTTAAGAAATGAAACATTTTATGGATTTGGGTTCTTCAGTTTTTAGAAAATCAGTTTTGACAACTGATGTGATTATAACTAGTGGTCTTCCAATTTCCAATAATTCCATTTGCACTCGTAATATCTGGCATATATTATAGATATGAGATAGATATCTAGAAGAAAACTTTTATCACTAATATTGCTGCACGCTGCAATGCAAAAATAAGATTCTTGAGTCGATGTAAAAGTTTTTTATTATTTTATTTACTATAAGTCCTTTATTCGTCCATGTACGGAATACTGCTGTCATGTTTGGAAAAGTACTTGTCAATCAACAATAAAGTATCTAGACTCGGTACAGAAAAAAGCAATACGGTTGATTGGTAATACCGAACTAATGGATCAGTTTGGCTGCACCGAAGAAATGTGGCTGAATTGTAAATCTACTATAAATATAACTTTAGCGAATTCTCCACAATAAGAAAATTCTAAATATCCTTCCATCGTGTGCGCAGTACAATCGACAAACGAACTTATCCCATCCATTTGTTATCCAAATACCTCGTTGTAGAAGTGTGTCCTTTCAGAACAATTATTTTAATAGAGTGGCTAAATTGGGAAACTCAATGCCCTCCGTATTTCCCAATTAATTTGCTCCTCAAAGATTTAAAGAAAATGTCCATCGTCATTTAAAACAATTAGTATATAGTTATCCCCATATCATCATTCCTTCCATTTTCCTCATATCTTTCCTTTATAATTGACATGGTATCTTCGGATATTCAAAGAGTCTGAATAATGAATATTTCATATTTAGTATGCTAAACATGTCTATCTAATTAATACAAAAAAATTAGCAAAAGTTGAGCTTTTAAAAATTTCAGATAGGTTCTATGTGATGCATGTAATATATCTATCCTCCCACTATTCTTACCGTCGTCGTTCGTAAAAGAAAATTTTAACCACGATTTGTGGTAGACGTTAAAGTCATCAGTAAGGCACCGGTATACTTGGCTCTTCTTGCGCAAAATTTGAGATAGGTTCTATGTGATGCATCTAATATATATGTCCTCCCTCTATTCTTACCGTCGTCGTTCGTAAAAGAAAATTTTAACCACGATTTGCTGTAGACGTTAAAGTAATCAGTAAGGCACCGGTATACTTGGCTCTACTTACGCCCAAAATATTAGTCTATAGATTAAAAATATTAGTAAAGTTTAAAAGCTGATTCAAGCCTGCATTTAAAATTTAGTGTTACATCTGGGTGATAGTTTTCAGTAATGTTTAGTTCTTTTATATATACAAGGTTGAACCACTGGCCAGTAATGGTCCATTGCTATCGACCATTAATGAAATAATGGGCGAGTACTGCTAATCATGAATGACTGGGGCATTATTATGATTTACTTAGATGATAACTTCGGACAATAAATGGTTGCCATTCATCGGCCAGAGAAAGGCTGTACAGGGCCCAGTAACGGACCAATATTGATGTCCAGTGTTGCAGCAAAGGCCGAGTACTGGCAACCATTACTGAGCTAATAACAAAATATAAAAATATGGAGGGGCTGGAATCTCACAGCTCTGAGATATCAAGACTTCGGTCTGGGTTAAGGATTTTGATATAGTTTTCAGTAAAAAACTTTTTTGAGGGCATGGTTTTTAGTTTTGGGCAGCGATGTATATCAAACATAACTTTTTGTTAAAGTACATGTATTTTTTATCTCTGTTTAGATATGTATTACAAAACTAACACGAAACATCAATACGTTGTCGGAAAATTATACCGTACGCCTATTCCGGCATTTCCCTGGGAATTAGGAATTAAGAAAAAAATGCAATAAATGAAATAAATATTTTCTAAAACGAATTTGTTATTTCCCGCGACACGGAATACTAGTTATGAAAAAATTGCTATAATTTAATTCTCAATTCCTATTTAATGATATACCGAAATAGGGCTACAGATCATAAATTAACATGATTTAGTTTAAAGATTATACAATCAGCAAACTACTCAAAAACCCCTCCATTTAGCGTTTCGAGAAAATATTTCAAAATCACAAATTCATATTTCTTTCAAAATTCCAAAAATATTGTAAAAATTAAATAAAATCAAAAATTCAAACTTTTTTCGAGCAAAATTCTAAAAATATTTCAAAAATTATTACGCAAAATCAAAGATTAAAACTTTTTTCAAAAACTCTAAAAATATTACATAAATTATAACAAAATCAAAAATTGTAACTTTTTCCAAAATTATACAAATTATAATAAAATCAAAAATTTTTAATTTTTCAAAATTCTAAAAATATTCCAAAAATTCTTAGAAAATCAAAAATTGAAACTTTTTTCAAAATTTCAAAATTATATATAAAATTCAAAAATTCTATTTTTTTTTTCAAAATTCTAAAAATATTCCAAAAATAAAAATATGAAAATAGAATAAAAACAAAAATTTAAACTTTTACCAAATTCTAATAATATTCCAAAAATTCTTAAAAATTCAAACTTTTTCCAAAATTATAATAAAATCAAAAATTTAAAATTTTTCAAAATGCTGAAAATATTCCAAAAATTCTTACAAAATCAAAAATTGAAACTTTTTTCAAAATTCTAAAAATATATAAAATTCAAAATTTTTTTTTTCAAAATTCTAAAAATATTCCAAAAATTAGAATAAAATCAAATATTTAAACTTTTTCTAAATTCTAATAATATTCCAAAAATTCTTAAAAATTCAAAAATGCAAACTTTTTCCAAAACTCTAAAAATATTGCAAAAATTATAACAATATCAAAAATTCAAACTTTTTCCAAAATTATAAAAATTATAATAAAATCAAAAATTTTCGAAATTCCAAAAATATTTCAAAAACTATGACAAATTCAAAAATTTCCATGTTCAATTATATTTGCAATAAACAAAACAAACAGCTAATTTTTTTTTCCAAAAAATTATCTAAAAAAATAAATGAAATCATTTTTTTGACACACTTGACAATATTTTTTTGACAAACTTATAATGCAATAATCTAGTTTTTGATCTCACATACCAATCCCGACCATCCAGATTTCTCCACATTCTTTGTTCCTACTCAATATCTCTTAAAATGAACGTTTTTTAAGCAAAAAATATGCATATTTCCTTGTTTTGACACACTTGACGATTTTTTGACACACTTCCGGTACAGTTATCGAACACATCGTCCTTTCGGCTTTTACCATTGAGTGTACCTATTTTTAGAATTCAAAATTTTTCAAATCCCTTCAGCCGTTTTCTAGATAGCAGACAGACATACATTTTTTTTGCTTTTTTAGAATCAGTAGGTCCAAAAACGTCGAGAAATGCCAAAAAAGTGGGGTAAGAATTTCGCTTTTAGCTCATGAATGTAATACTTAGGTCTTTCAGACCGAAGTAATGTTATCGTATGTAGATTTAAATAAATTGAATACAAAATAATTAAAATAAAATTAAAAATATCTAATGAAAAGAAAATTTAAAACTTATACCAACCTAAAACCTAGTCAATATTATCATAGTCTTTCAGCCAAGAAGACATATCTAAACTATAGGCGAAATTTTTCTAAAATGGATATCACTCTAGTGATTTTTAACCCAATAATATATAGATAGGCCGATTCATGGTTGCTGTACTGATCCATTAAAAATCGCCAATTAATGTTAATTATTAACGGGCCATTGCTTGGCCATTTAAAGTAAAGTCTTTTGGCAATATTCTATAAACCGTATAGATTGTCTGATTCATGGTTGCAGTAAAGGCCCAATAATAATAGCCAAGTACTTTTTGCCATTAATGGGCCAGTGCTTGGCAATTCAAAGGTAACTATAAACTGGCTCTTTTCTGTAAACCATAGGTCAGCTGATGAATGGTTCTAGTACTAGTTCATTAACAATAGCCAAGTACTGTTAACCATTAATGGGCCAGTGCTTGGCAGTTTTTTAAAGTCTGGCAAACCCTGCTTGGGTTAAGAAAAAGTATATGCATTTTGTTATGCTCGAAATGATGTTGCACTGCGTCACGGTTTGCGTTCAATTCACAGATATTTTGGACTTGGAGTTTAATTTTAGAATCAAATATTCAATGTATTTTTTTCATAATGGACAGAAATTTTTTTTTAAAAAATGGATAACTAAACAATAAATTTATAACAATAAATCAATAAATAATAAAATACGAAATAAGCCAATATTTCATGATAGGATGTAAAAAAGATAAATGGCAAAAACTAAGCTAAGTATTGAATTTAGGATGCTGGTAAGGTAGCAAAAACCTACGACTAAGCCAAGATCTCCGTTACCCCTATATATGACACCGATATATATAACAGCAAACAAACTAGGTAAACTAGACCTTTCACAGCGCCGAAAAACCAAACACGGTATGAATGAAATGTCGTACTTGATACAAAAATCAGTTAACGTGACTGTTAAATTGGAAGACCACTATATCACCTATATAAATAATAATCGATTAAATTATTTACTTCAAGTAAACCTCAATCAGAATTGAGAACATGAAATGAATTTGTAAAATGTATACAGGCAAGGGACACACTTCAGGACAACCTACGGAGCATCAACGGTACGAAAAAAAATGATATGTGTAAAATATTTACAATAAACATGTATTTAAAAAAAAATATTTTCGATTATATTCTGTCCGCTATATCCGAAGTCCGTTACATCGGGCTCCGTTATATCGAGGTATTACTGTATTATAATTTAAGAAGTACATATTATATATATATTGCTGTCTAGAAAAATGATGAATAATGCCAATGATTCCTATGGAGCAAATATCATTTTCAATTGGCTTAATATTTTTACATAAAATATTCCAATATTTCCAAATAATTTTCCATAATAAATATTCCACGTTTCTACTTCACGGTTGTGAACGATGTTAACTGTTGAATAAAAAAAAACTATTAAGTTTCCTGGCGAACCCCTTGTAATTCGTTTACTAAATTTAGCGACATTCAGGTCGTTGCTCAATCAATAAAAGAAGAATCTGATTATTAATTCTCTTGCTTTACAAAAATCGACTCCTTGTGTTAGTCCATTATTATATTTGTCCTTCATATACTTTGAAGGATATTTATTATGTTTGTTTATATATCGTAATGGAGGATTAACTTTACACAATCGATCCACCCATTTTACTTTACAGTTTAATTTTAATAAACACAATATGTCCATATATTCACTGTCGGTCGATGAACCTTGAACTCAAATTTTAAATGAATTTGTAAAAAAAAATTAAAACTTCGCCACAAAGCTAAACTTCAGCGAATGAAAATAAAAATTGAAAATTTTAAAACATTAACCTAAATTTCAAAATATATAATCACAATCAAAAACCTCGAGTTGCTTTTTAACGTTTTTTTAGTTACCGAAACTATCATCAAATTCAGAAAAACTATTTAAAATGAGTATTAAAGAAAATATATTTTTCGAAACAAATATGTGAACAGTGTTTTTGAATAAAATAGTCGACATGTGGAGAAAATAGAAAGAAAACGAACTATGAAGTTTAAATATCTAATTAAATATATTATTTCTATTAAACTTTACTATACTTTTAGTAAGACTTGTTTGAAATTAAGTTCAACAACCTTAAACGTCATAAACCCACGCAACACAAACATGAACGACAAAAACTCCCTACATCCATACTCGTTGTACCGAATTCTCAAAAAAAAAAACATACAAATAGTCAATAGATCCATAATAAAAAGATTAAATTAATAATTACAAGTAATACATTAGAAATATTTAAAAATTATAATTGAATTAGAATTATGAAAAACTAAGAAGAAGAGGAACAACGATGCTTTAAAATAATAATGATAAAATGTAAATCTACATAATTTTTTTATCGAGGACATTAACCTTTTATTTCAGTTAGTGTTAGTTTCAATGTTTTTTTGCATTGAAAAGGAAAAAGAAAACACTATAACACAAAATTGTTTTAATTCACAAGTCATTGACCTTTTTATATTTCGATTTTGTTTTTTTTTTTTTAATTTTATTATTATGACGTTTTTTTTTTTTAATTTTCTTGAGATTCGCTAATAAATATTGCAAGAAAGAATTATATGAAAAAACAACAAATATGTGTATATTGTTCGTATGACGGGCGTCATGTTGCACGTTGCTCATCTTTAAAAGTACATTGGCGTTTTTCGAGAGCTATTGTAATCGTTCGTGTTTTATCTATTAAATTGTAAAACACAATTTTCGATTTAAGGGAAATTTACTTTGGAGGTTGTTGATATGCAACAGCAATAAAATAAAATTTAAAATTACTGTAGTAGTGCAAATCGTCTGAAAATTATGTAAATTTACATAACCCAAATTTGTTTTACGTTTCGGGTATCGTCGAATTCAAATATATAAAAATTAAAACCGTGAATGGGCGTTATGTTTCTAAACTTTAGGCGAAATCAAGGTGGGTATTTCCCAAATATGTAAATTTATTTTATATTGCAAAGGCTTCAAGACTTCGCATTTAATTTCGATAAAAGTTTGTACATAAGATCTAGCGCCGTTGATAATAGTTTTATATTCCAATTTCCGGTTTATCACTTCCGGTACTTTTGTTTTATTTGTCGTCTAACTAATTTTTTAGCGATTTTGATGAAACTTTGGCAAATGGTTGACAATGAACGATTAGTTTTGGAACGATATTGCACTATGTGATAGACTGCTGTTTATTATAAAATTCAAGAACTTCAAGAGATTTTGATAATACTTGGCATACAGTGGTTTTTGATTTAATTTTTACTTAATTTTTTTTAATGGGGGGTCTTGAAGCTGACTTGAACTGATTGGTTAGCTAGTTCGAGTAGCACTGAAACCTAAAAATTTATTGCCCTTAACCCGGGTGTTGTTATACTGCAGATGACGTCGATATCTTCGCAGAATGTGCAATGTGGTCGAATCCGAGGCCCTTAACATAGTTGATTAGCTGGATTGGACTAATGTTTGGTGGTAGAGGAAGTGCTAGTCTCCATTAACCGAGTTTAATGTATATACTATGCAAGCTTAGAGCGGTTGCGGATAATGAGTTCCATGGTTACTGCCTCCGAGTTGCACAATCTGCATCTGTCGGAGGCAACAAGGCCTAATTTGTTAGTGGTGATTTATCGGACTGTGTCCTGTGATGCACCATTTTAATATCTTCAGAGACTCTCAAGATCGATTGTTTTAAGAGGCGAGACGGGGAAGTTGCCTAGAAACTTTTTTGAATGCAGTACACCTTCCCGCATACTCCATAGTTGTTTATTTTGTTCCTGTTCCCAACTTTGGAAAACGCATTTGAGCGAAATCTTGGTTAATCCAAAGCACAGTTCTGGACCAATGATCTTTGCAGTGGCGCCCTTCTTGGCTAGCAAGTCTGCTTCTACATTGCCGTGTACTCCTGTGTGACCAGGTACCCACACAAGTGTAACGCGGGTAGTTTTAGCAATTGTTTGTAGATTTGGGTAGCGTTCCCATACTAGCTTTGAATTAAAGCGCACTAACTTAAGAGCCAATAGCGTCGCCTGACTATCAAAAATAATGCATATATCAGTGTTCCTGTATTCTCTTTCGGCACACAGCAGTTTATGGCAAAGGTTTCGGCTTGAAGTACTTTTGCAGAGATAACCAGTGCTAGCGCCCGTTTGACCCTGGGACCAAACACCCCGGCACCAGTGCCTTCATTGGTTCGTGATCCATCCGTTGCATTGGATGGTAGTGTTTGTTAGTAGCTCTCCCTTCCCTGGTCTCTACTTTGACAATACACCGTCTATCTAGAGCATACAGTTCGAAATGTGGTAGGTTTCCACTGCAGTTCCGAGAGGATCGTTAGATGACCGGTTAGCATACCAGGTTTGAGTGTTTCGACTATCTGCATTCTGTGAGCAGGAGATGCTGCTGCAGATCTGATGTATAGGTGTAATGGAGAAAGGAGAAGTATCTACATTGCCGATGTTGGTCTGGTTCTCACAGCACCTGTGACACAGAGGCATACAGGTCTCCGTATTTTTGTGAGCACTGTCCGAGCAGATATTTGGTTTGTTTTTGGTCACCAAACAAAGTTGCGAATACAGTATGGGGTTTATTATTCTTTGATGTAATTAAAGTATCATTTTGGGGCTTAATCACCAGATTTTCCCAAACAGGTTTCTACACGTAAAGAAAAGCCTTGTTTGCTTTGTACGAGATATTTTTTTTTTTAATTTATATAATAGAACAACTGAGCTACGCTCATCTAGTAATTTACATATCATATTTATAACATATTTTTGGGGGTGTAACCCATTGGTTAGTCCCATTTACAATATTTTATTAAGTATGCTTTTGATCATAAGATCAAATGTAGTGGCTTCATTCTTTTAAGCCTTCTGTCAGCAACGGACACATCCATTAGCTGGCGTATTTCAATATTTTCATGTACGCGAATACGTGCGGTGTGTTTAATTGCATATTTTTTTATTTCATCCTTCACAAACTCTATCTTTAGGTCTCTATGGAGGTCAACGTTTCTGATGTACCATGGGGCATTAACAATACAACGCAGGACTTTGTTTTGGAACGACTGGATATATTTTGCGTTCGTTTTCTTAGTACAGCCCCATAGTTGGATACAATACGTTCCCACTGATTTCACTATTTGACGATACAGAAGCAGTTTTTTTTGAATAGTTAGTACTGAGTTTCTTCCAAGTCTCCAGTACGTCTTTCTGAATTTCAAATTCAGCTCTTCTTTTTTCTTTTTAACATGTTTCTTCCATCTCAGTTTAACATACAATGTCATACCTAGATATTTTGTTGTGTTTGCATAAGCTACTTGTATTGAGTTGATTTTCAGAGGTATTTGGCTTTCTTTTTGGTTAGTGAAGTTAACATGAGAGGATTTTGTTTCATTGAGCTTAATTCGCCATCTTTTTGTCCAGTTGTGAATTATATTAGTAGCGTATTGCAGTTTGCTAATTGCTTTTTCTACGGTTTTTCCGGTGGTCAAAATTGCGGTATCATCTGCAAAGGTTGCAATAGTTGTTTTGCTTAGGCTAGGCAAATATCTTGTATATACAGGTATAGTACCGGTCTAGGACACTACCCTGTGGGACTCCTGCATCAATCCTTTTCAATGTGGAATAATTATCATCATATTTGACTCTAAAGTGGCGGTCATCCAAATAAGAGCAAACAAATTTCATAAAACTGTTTGGGCAGATCTCTATGCAATTTATACTTTAAGCCACGATGCCATACTTATCAAATGCTTGAGCGACATCAAGAAAAACTGCGGAGCATACCTTTTTGGCTTCAATTGTTTCTTCAATAATATTCGTGATCCTGTGCACTTGTTGTTCGATGGTAGAGTTGTTTTCTCTGAAACCAAACTGATGCGAAGGTATGCGGTTTCTATTTTCTATTACTGGCTTAAGTCTTTTAAGAAAAAGTTTTTCAAAAACTTCGATATCGTTGGGTGTAATGATATCGGTCCAAACGAGTTTTTGTAATTTGGTGATTTATTCGGTTTTAGGATCATAATCACTTCTGCTA
Organism: Diogma glabrata; assembly: GCA_963693315.1. Taxonomy (NCBI): domain Eukaryota; kingdom Metazoa; phylum Arthropoda; class Insecta; order Diptera; family Cylindrotomidae; genus Diogma; species Diogma glabrata. The sequence continues at coordinate 146,899,964 of OY856187.1, forward strand.
CTTTCCATTGCATCGGTACATACCTTAATCGGAATGCTGCATTAATAATATGAAGTATTTTGAGCATACTTTTACAGGTAGCATTTTAACAACTTCACTGGTGATTAAATCGTAGTCTGGGGCCTTTTTGGAACCAAACTGGTACGTATTTCTTCTTTTAGTTCATGTAATGTTATACATATGATATTTCTTGTGAATCAGTTTTGTTAGTTTTCGTTATATTTTCGTCTTCTGTCAGTCGACCAAATGGCTTGAAAGTGCCCTCTAGTAACTCTGTAAATATATCTGCTTTTTCTTAGGCACTTCTGGCCCATGTTTCATCATCTTTTTTAATCGGAGGGATGAGTGCTACTGGTCTTTTGGGACGAAAGCAACAAAGGGACTCCCTTTGTTGCTTTCTAGAGTGAGTACTCATTGCTTTTATCACCAGAAAGACTTGAGACAGATATCTGTTAATCGATTCATTTTTTCCTTCTGTAGTAGCTGTCTTTACTTGTATGTACATATTATTTAAAATAGTTTTGTGTTCTGGTGATCGCGTTGTATGCCAAATTTTACGAGCCTTGCGCTTTGATTTTATCAATTATCTTAATTACATGGGAAAGTTTGCTGTTAGATTGCGATAAGTATGCGGTGCTTGAGTACTTGTCGTTGCTGCAAAATGTACAGCTTCAATCAGCCTTTCTAGCTGTTCTGGGTTTCTAATAGGTTCTAAGAGGTAGGTTGTAGATCTATTTTCTCTTCTATACACTTGCGAAAAACATTCCAATTAGTGTTTTTACCTGTTAGTTTAGGTGCATATGTCCGTTTGATTTTATTTTCACTAACTGTCATTATAACAGGAGAGTGATCTAATTACAACCCTTTATTATTTTCGATATCTATGTAGTACCTTACCAAGGTCGGTTGGGCAGTAGGTCGGTGAACCACCGGAATGAAAATCACACTTTTTTATCTGCCCTGCTTCGTACAGTTCTTTACCAGCGGCTATAACAAGGTTTTTATTTTAAGTAGTAACTGTTATTGACGTGACCTGCATTACTTCTTCTTCGAATTTAAAGCCTTCGTGGTGCTTTATGTTATCTCTGACTAGTATTGCTGATCCTCCCCTCGCTTTTTCTGCTGGATGAATTGCATGCTAAAGTTTATATCCAGGTATTTTTATATATGATGATTTAACATAGTGAGTTTCTAATGCTAGAAAAATATCTATTTTTTCTAACTTCCAAAACACTTCAGCTTCTGTGGTGTGGTTGATTAACCCGTTTGCATTCCAGGTTGCAATTCTGAGTGTTGCATTCATATTTAATTTTTCTTGACGATTGGTTTTAAGCTTTCTATCTGCTTAATTTTTTGGAATATCAATTCGTTAAGGTTGCTTTGTTCTTCTAACCACCTTAGAATTACTTCCATGCAGTTCTTGATGCTTTCTAATACTCCCGAGTCATTGATTGATTTTGAGCCTTTTAGAACTTGTGCGTATGATTTTCCATCTTTCGCGCTCTTTGATTGCTCACGCATTTTCTCTTGGTATAGTTCATTGGATCTACCAACGTTATTTTGCTTGTTTTGTGATGACTTCCGCGTTTTATCTCTTATTTTTTGGAGTTGGATAGCAACTTCACATCCACGATAGTTTGCTGGATGTTGTTATTTTTTCCTTATTACAGTTTGGTTCTTCCATGCGAACACGTAGACTTCAGTCTATTAGTAGCAGATACTCTTGTAAACAATTCTCAGACTCTGTTTTCGTTCATAGTATTAACATCTATAATAATCTTCCTGAACATACTATATGCTCAAATACTCTTGGCATATTTAAAAGAAACTGTTTTAGCTACTTTGCGGAATCAATTTAAATATATAAGTATTATGATTGTTATGGTTATCAATATTTTATGTTAGTATTAAGTAATTATTATGTTTCATTCTAAATTATTGTATTGTCCTATCCTTTTAATAACTTGTGTATCAATAACTTAATACAGACTTTGAGAAGGCTTGCCTTACCTGTATTGTATTGTAATAATAATAAAAATAATAATAAATTAGAGTTTGATGTGTTGATCTTCCAGACATCATTGTTAAGAGCACCAATTTTGTACTCTTTATCCTTTACCATTTTCATTTTGGTTTGTATTCCCGCATGACTTGAAACACCTGTTACAGTTACTGGCGTGAGCTTTTTCTCTCTCGTTTATTTTGTTTGAATAACTTTGTCTATATCAATTGCATGTGCATATCGCGGTTGACTAGTGCTTGAGGGCACATACTCAGGGGAAACACCAGCTTTCCTCTTTTTTCTTTTCTTACTTGGCCTACTCTTTTTCAGTATCCAATCTGTTTCTCTTTCCAATTCATCTTCATCTGATACTCAAATGCGTTTGTTCGTCTTTTGATATCTTTGCCGATATTTAGATCAGTCATTTCCGATTCACTTGCTTCTCGACTCATTTCCCGGTCTTGATTTTCTCTTTTTAAAGCAGCAATTTTATTGCGTAGCTTTGATGTAATCTACTCTATTTTGCTTAGTTTTTTTCTAAGCTAAGATTTTCTTTTTCTAGATGCCTGAGTCTTTCTCTTTCTACAAAGTCTTGTTGACGTTCTTCACTTTCAGTTTCCACTTCATTTGTGTTTATATTTAGCAAAATGTTGCTACTTTCTCTTTTAGGAGATCTTGATGTCTTTCTGCTAAGTTGGAACGGATTTTGCACATCGTTCCTTGTTTTGATTTGATTTCAGTAGGTGAGTGCTTGTTCTACTAAATGAACTTGTAATTGGTGTACCTCCCGATGGTTTGCAATCGCTTGATCTCGACGGCTGGGAGCCTGCTTGCGAACTCCTTCTAACCGCCGGCACTGGGTTTCCGATTCCCTGCACCGTAACGTTCGATCCTTCTTCGCCGCTCATGGGTGGTTGATAACAGGGTTTGCTCCCCGCAATAAGTTTCATTATAGTCTGCCACCTAGCAGAAAAGACTAAGATTTTCGACCGCCCCTAACATGGAGAACAGACGTCGTTTTGTGCCGCTCCTACATGGAGTACGCACAGAGTTTGATTGACTATTTGCTATAATGCTGCATACGAAGGGATTGGGTACCACAACCGTTCGTTCCACATCACATTACCCAGAGTACGCCCGTTTCTGTAGTGGATACTTCGAGGAGGCTGCCAATCCAGTACTCCGAGATGTGTTTTAGGTATGAGATCCAAGTGAGCTTGGTATCGAGAATCACAACCAAATACTTAATCTCTCTAAATACTTGAACCCGTTTGCCGTTAAACTCAGGAGGATAGACATTAAAACTCCTTCTGTTTGTAAAGACTAAGTTACTAGTTTTTTGTGTATTAACAGACAGCCCTCACTTCATTGCACCAATTCAGCACGAGGTCCAGGGCTACCTGGGTTCGTTCACCGACAGTAGAGTCATGTTTACCTCTCACTATGACTATCGTCGGCGTAGCCTACAGTGGTGAAGCCAGAATTGTTCAGTCCATTTAGATCATCAGCGACTATCACCCAGAGCAACGATGAGAGTACTCCTTCCTGAGAACATCCTCTAGAATCCCTGACAATAACCGATGTATTTAATAGTGTAGCTGTAATTATCCGACTCTGCAGCATCTTTATGATCCACGCCAATATTTGCATGTTTAGATTTTTCTTAGTGGCCATTTTAGCAATAGCTTGAAAATGCACATTATCAAAGGCCCCTTGTATGTCCATAAATGTGCATGCCTCCTTGTATTTCTGCTCTCAATCTTTTTTTAGACTTTATGAAATGCCGTTTCCGTAAATTTTCCGGTTTGGTATGCACGTTGGCATGAGTTGAGTAAGTTTTGCTTAAGGTATACATGCCGAATGTAGTAGTCCAGCACCTTTTCCATCGTTTTCAGAAGTAAAGATGTAAGACTTATTTGCCTGTATGATATGGCTTCGTTTGATTTCTTTCCTGGCTTGAGTATGAATATAATTCAACCGCTTTCCATATCTGAGGAATGTACGCAAGGCTAAAACTTGCTATAAACATACGCTTGAGGTGTGGGACAATGATAGTTAGAACTTTTTTTCAAGAAGATCGGGAATATTCCGTCGCCTTCTGGGGATTTGAACGGTCCAAACGATTTGATTGCCCAAATCGTTCTGTTGGGGGAGAATATTCTGTTGGCAAGTTTGTCCGAAACCTTCCTAGTTTCAGGATCCAACGGACCAGAGTTTGGTATATTTCCCTCTTCCGAGCAAACGCATGCAGAGTCCGGAAAATTGGCCTGTAATAGTGTTTCTAGAGTCTCACTGCAGCTGGTAGTGGAGGTACCGTCCAGCCAGCAGATTGAACCCAGAAGGTTTGTATGATCAGACGAAAGCAATTTTTGGAGTCGAGTTGCAGCCGGTAGACTATCAATCGCTCCGCAGAGCTCTCTCCAACTATACCTTTATGATCGTCTAAGTCCTTTATAGTTAGTAAAAACGGATTGGTACTCCGTCCAGGTGTTTGTTCTTTTTGCTTTGTTAAAGAGCTTGCGAATTTTACTCCTCATCCTCGCCAAATTGCCATATCACAAAGGCACATCTCTGGTCCTTTTAGACTTGGAAATTGGATAATTGCGGTGGTGTGCTTCAGTGATAACATCTTGCAGGTGGTTTACCGCATAGTCGAGCTCTATTATGGAGCTGATTCAGCCACAATCGCCTACATTATCACGAATATGTGCTTTAAAGAAATCCCAATCGGTCTTCCTGGGGTTCCTAAAATGGAGCGTACTCTCCAGTTGGTGTTCTATGTTGAAGCATATATATGCATGGTCCGGCATAGAAGCTACATCCGAGACATACCAGTTGTTGATAAAATTCTCAGTAATGTTGTTGCTCAGAGTTAGGTCCAGAACCTCGTTTCTGGTTGCGTTTCTAAAGTTAGGTTTGTTGTCTTTGTTAACTTTAAACATGTTATTTGTACATAGATATTGAAGTAGAGACTCACCTTTTGTGTTGATGTTACTACTACTCCACACGGTGTGATGAGCATTGGTATCGCACGCAATTATTAGGTTGTAGTGTTTGTCCTTGCAATGCGGAACTAGCTTCCCTTATCACGTGGTATTTCCTCTTCATCTCCTAGAAAGTACGCAGATGCTAAAATGAACTTACGAACTCCGCTATGGGGGAGAAAGATTTCAATCTGCACAGCTGTTAGATCTCTTCAAATGAATTCTTTTACGTGCGGGAGATACTTTCAAGCGTTTGTTGAAGAGCACCGCAGTTCTGGATCTCTTCTGGCCTGAGAAGTATATCAGTTGTATATTTTTGTTGGTCGGTAGACCTTTTATTTTTTTGCGGTCTGCCCATGGTTCCTGGATGAATACAATATCGTGAGCATCCTGTTGAATAAAACTGTTCAAATTAACTGAGGCCATTGCTGTCTTGTGCAGGTTAATTTACACGCAATTTACTTTAGGCATCTTTTTTCCCGGGCGGTGGTCCATGCTTTTGCGTGTCGCTGTCTTAGCTCCCATGGACGCAACAGTTCGTTCGTTCGGGGTTAGGTTGCTGATTTTGACACGTGGTTGTTTGGCTCTGATTGATGAGGATTTTGTTGGCGATGTTTGCAGGATAGCACACACCAAGCTGAAAACGCTCCTTACAGAGGCAGATGTAGATGGTCCTTCACTTACGAAAGAAAGCCCCGAAGTAATGGTTGAACTGGGTACTACTTCTTTCGGTATCGTAGTTTTAGGTTGGTTTGGCTTGGTGAACTTTGCGATTCTTACATGAATCGCACCGAACATCCAGTTTAACTTGAGTTTGCAACTTTTAAGATTTTTCTCGGATGCTGGGCTAGGTTTGAACACCAACATCGCGAGATCCTTCTCAACAGTGTGCTTCAGGATGGTCCATGATCTCGGCCTAAATCGATCCATGATCTCGGACGTGTCATATCATAGCACTCCTTTGTGGTTGGCTCACACTTCACAGTATATCATTTCTGACATAACCTTAGAGCTTGGTGAGATAGGTTTGCTATCGCCGTCCTTAATACTTGTGTTTGTGTTGCTGGAATGAATGAAGATGTGCTGATAAATCAGGCACAACCTTCGAGTCCGGCGAACACGAGTTTGCATTTAATGGGTTAGAGGTGATACTTTAAGAAAAGCATCGCGCTCGTCTTTATTTTTAAGTAAATAATTATCCATACAGTGGTTGGATGAAAATTAGAGAGTAAAAAAGGTACGCCACATCAGCGCCCTGTGCTGTGGTAAGGCTATTTTGAAACTGAACAACGCCCGGTATCCAGAGTTCCGTACTAGCGATCAAGCATCCCCTTGACCATGCTAAGCTATCATCATACCTTAGTTTTGGGTTTTGGACTTGATCTTGGCTTCGATTCTCACCGAGGACCAAACAGCCTGGGTTACCTTACCCGTTGTAGTTCGTAAGATCACTGAGTCTCCTGAGCCCCATATCTGCCTCTTACACTGAGTAAGAATATTACATTTGTACCCACAAAATACAATACAGTATACAGGTCGATGGTTTGGATGGATATGTACGAACGAACAAATCAGTTTATGTTGATTTGTAAATATTTTAAATTTTGGGCCTACGGGAGTGACAACACCGTGTACAGCACTGCCTGTTTTTGTCGTACGAGTTAACGAGTTATATGACATACCGTGATATGACATACTGGCAAAGTAGTGAGCTGGATTATTGAAATCACATTTACATTTTTTTTATTGGGTGGTAGAATTTATTGTTTGTTATTCATTTAAAAAAAAATCATATTCGTCCATCAACACGTCTGAACGCATATTTTTGTCGAACCTAGGTCTGAAAAGGTTTTTATGTGTTGTTGTGAATTGTAATAAATGTTTTAATTCCTATTACACAATGAATTTTATTTTTAAAAAATCTTGAAAAGGAAATGTTTGCCTTTTGGAGTGTATTGAACAAACTGCAGCAATTTGCCGAGTATCTGCTTATTTTTCTTTTTTTTAGAATTACTGATAAATACATAACTATAAACAAATACGAACCAATCTTTTGAAAATAATATTAAATATCTACCACAAACACAGATTTGGGTGCATGCGGATGGTTGCCCAAAACAAAAAAATTGATACCATAAAACTTGTGTGAAGTTCAAATTCAACAATTCTAGTAGTGGTGATCAATTTAAATGAAATTTGGTCTAAAGTGTTCAATTTTGAAACTAATCCAGATCTTCTATTTATTTTCAAGTTAATCCATTAACAGCTGGTTTTATAAGTTGTGCCTGGTTGACAAACTCTATGTCAAAGCGCAATATTGTTTTAAAAAAAGCTGCTATAAATGTAAACGAAGACATGAAAAAGTCGTCGATTAAGATGAAAAAAATTTGGTCAGTTTTAATTCCAGCTATTGATTGTCTCCAGATCGAAAACAAAGTTCCCTAAAGATATTTCTATTAGTTGTGTGGCAAATAAATAGACGGATGTGAAAGCTTTTGTCGTTTAGTGGGAAATGCAAAACCATTTTAGGCAATCTACAAAGGTTTAGCTTCAATCTGCAAAGTACCTTGTCCTTAAAAGGCTTCTATGTGTTGTTATGACATATAACAGGTCGTTCAATAAGTCCGTAGGATAAGTAAGAAAAAAACAACATTTTGACAAAACTCGATTTTTTTTATTCAACATAGTTGCCTTCGAGGGCGATACAACGAGTATAGCGATTTTCCAACTTTTCTATACCACTTTTATAGTACGATTTCTCTTTCTCGTCAAAATAGGCCTCAGTTTCAGCGATTACTTCATCATTGGACTTAAATTTCTTTCCAGCAAGCATTCTCTTGAGATCTGAAAACAGGAAAAAGTCGCTGGGGGCTAAATCTGGAGATTATGGTGGGTGGGTAAGCAATTCAAAGCCCAATTCATTCAATTTTGCCATCGTTTTCATCGATCTGTGACACGGTGCATTATCTTGGTGAAACAACACTTTTTTCTTTTGTAAATGTGGCCGTTTCTTTGCGATTTCAGCCTTCAATCGATCCAAAAGTTCACAGTAATACTTGCTGTTGATGATGGTTCCTTTTTGGAGATAGTCGATGAATATTATTCCGTTCGTATCCCAAAATACAGACGCCATCACCTTACCGGCCGACTGTCGCGTCTTTGCTCGCTTTGGATTCGGTTCGTCGACTGCTGTCCACTCAGCTGACTGTCTTTTGGATTCTGGTGTGTAATTGTGAAGCCATGTCTCATCCATTGTCACATATCTACGATAGAATTCCCTTTTATTGCGGTTTAACAGTGCCAGACTCCTCCGAAGCATCGATTCGTTGTTGTTTTTGGTCGACTGTGAGCTCACGCGGCACCCAATTTGCACAGAGCTGATGGTAAAAACACTAAAAATGGTAAAAACACTACCATCTGCTACCTTTACAATGTCAGCTATTTCGTGCACCTTCAATTTGCGATCGTTCATAACCAATTTGTGGATTTTTTTTATGTTTTCTGGAATAACAGCCTCATTTTGGCGTCCACTGCGCTCTGCATCTTTTGTGCTGGTACGACCACATTTAAATTCAGCCATCCACTTCTCTACCATTTGTCTCGATGGAGCAGAGTTTGGATAATGTTTATCAAGCCATTGTTTGGTTTCCACTGTATTTTTTTTCATCAAAAAGCAATGCTTTATTAAAATTCGAAATTCACTTTTTTCCATTTTTTTTCAAAAACAAAAGTTGCTTCACACAAAATGCTATAACTCACGAATAAATAGTCAGATTGCTGTCAAATTTATACACGTATCGTTTGAAGGTTAGTACTAAATAAAAATCATATGGAAAAAATTCTAGTAACGCCATCTATGTGTCATCCTACGGACTTATTGAATGACCTAGTATATTGCAAAAATCTATTATAAATATAGCCTTATTGAATTGCTTTTTCTAGAACTTCAATATATCCCTCGTTCTAACTGGTGTGAAAAATAAACCAAAGTCTTCAAAAACAACTTCGTTTCCTTTATATAATTTATGGTATCCAAAAGGTAAATATCGCTTGAGCTTCCCACCTTCGTTTTGTCTGTAAATCTTTTTATACCAATGCAAAAAAGAAAATCGCGAATATTATATACAAAATCAAGAGTCAAAGTGTACGATGTTTTTGTTTTTGGAAAACAAAACAGAGAGACACCATTTCTGAAGGGTATCAAACTACATAGAATTGAAAATCTGAGAGAGAGAAAAATATACAAAATTGAGAAAATTTTGAAAACTAATCAATAAGCAAGGACAATGCAAAAAAATATAAAATTTCTGCTCAATCTTAACTTTGGTTGATTCAAGGTTATTATTGCGATTTCAATTTGATTTTTTTTTTATTTTCCTCTAAAATAAAACTAAAATATTTTTTTTTCTTGAGCAAGAGAGTAAAGAACTTCTATTTGTTTTTTTGCATATATTATCTTGTTGCTTTTAATTTTAGTTCTATTTGAATCGTCAAAACGTTTACATCGATAGGGAGAGTGCAACTTTTTCGTTATCAATTGTCGAGTGGAAATTATAAAAAAAAATTATCGAGTTTGATTGAAAGTGAAACAAAAGTAAATAGTTAAATGCAAAATAAACTAAAACCTTTTGATTGGATATTGTAAAAAATTATGGTAACTTATATTGTATATGAATAGTTATGTGTCGGTAACAAAAAAAAAAAACAAATTTGAATGGAAATTGCATTTGAATTGGAGTGTAGTATTGTGTTTTGTTCAAATGTGAGTCACGTTAAAATAATAATAATTTGATTATTCAATGTAATCTCTAAGTGTAGAAATAAGTAAATATACGAATGTGCGTTTCTTTAGCAGTAAAAAGAGTTAAGTGAATTCGTTGATCTATAATAGTCACAGCCGTATTTGTCACCTATTTAATAAAAATGTTTATATTTAAATTTTTCAGACTCTACTTTTAATAGTTTTGTCATAGATAGAATTTTGAAGGACACCACCGCAGAGCTAAAACAAAAAAAATGGTTTTAAATAAATATGTTTCAAATTTTTTTTTTTATTTTGAAGTATTTATAAGACATATAAGGTTATTAGTGTAATTGTAAAAGTGCATTCACTCGCGTTAAAAAAATTTATATATAACGTTAGCGCAATGTTCGTTTTATGATTTTTTTTTCTTTTGTATTTTATTATTACAACTGATTATAAAGTAACATCTATTTATTATTTTTCTGTTTTTAAATGTAACTGACCCATTGGTTGGTTGATGGTTCCCTTTTATTGTTTGCTATTATACGATTTGTGTTTAAATCTCAATTTAATTAATAATAGAGGTTTTAGAATTAAGTTCTGAATTATTTTTTAAAAATTGAAAAAAATACTAAACGGTACTCGTACAAAATCGAAAGCATAAATCAGCATATCTCTTTTTCTTTGGTTAAATATTTTCTCATTATGCTTGAAAGTGTCTGAACTGTCATCTATTCATGCTACTCCTTTCCTTGATCGTATATAATCTGAATTGTTTTATTTCAAAAGTATTAGTTTGAATTTGTTTTTCTGGCGGTAAAAGATTTTGTATTAATTGACAAATATAATAATATCCGTATTAAAACAGAATATACTGCCGAAGTACCCGACTTTTTTTCAGTTGAAAGCAATGTTTGTTGTGTGAAAATCTGATTGTGAAACTCAATCGTTTTGTCAGGTTCCATATATAATAAAATGCTTGTACAACATATTGAGATAATATCAAAAGTAAAGCAAACCCAAAATTTCCATCAGTTCTTCTTGTTACCAATTAAACACATAAGTTGTGGATGAGTTATCGCGAGTATAGGCTTTTTTTTTTAACTCTATGGGGCACGATACTGAGCACAAAATAAGTTCGCTTAGTAATATGAAAACATTCATTGCAGTTCGTTTTCAATGGATTATTCCGATTTCCCTCTTTTAAATTAAAATTGAATGCTAACGTTCATACTTGTGGCATAAATATTTGTAATTTGCCACATCTAAAGTATCTATACTACTCTACAAAACATTGTTATTATTTATCTTCGTTTCTGAAAGTTAACATTAACATTGATTTCATAAATTTGAATGCATTATTCGAAATGGCGGTCTCCAAGTTTAAAAATTTACAAAATATGAATTAAAATTTCTTAAATCGGAATAATATCTAACACTCACGGACGTCATTTTGACTCTCTCACTGATCTATGTACCATAAACGTTTCGCTTTGTGATGCTAATTCGTTAAGAAGATATTCGTTTGGGTATTTTAAATAAAAGGTTTTACGTATGGTCAATTGCGGGGCAGGATGTCAGGAAACCAACTTTTTTTGTGGCGTTCATGCTCCATGTAGGAGCGTCGCCAAGCTACTCAGCTTCGAATATTCCATAATTACCATGGCAACCGATTTTTTAAAGGTAGTTTATTACGTCCGTCTCTTATTGCAGTCATGGTTTATCTCGCGGTCGCCCACTCACTGGGGTACTAACATACATTTTTTAATCATTCCAAACTCTGAATCGGCTCGTATAACATGCCCAAACCAAGCAATCCTATTGGAACGGATACAACCTATTATACCAGGACCCTCAAGAAGGTGTTTGATCTCAAAGTTATATCGCGTTCTGTACTCTCCATCTTCTGTCCTCTCCATCTTCTGTCTTAAGTGAAACAAAAATGTAGCGTGAGCTCTTACCCTCAAATACAGATAAATGTGATTCATTTTGTGTAAGGGTACAAATTTGTGACCCATACACCACAACCGGTCTAATCAATGTCTTGTATAACTTGATTTTTTTGTTAGTTTACACATACGGTGATCTAAGCAAAGGTTTAATTGAGTAGAAAGTTCGATTACATGCAGCGATTCGAACTTTTATATCTGTAAGTATGCTGTTGTTTGAGTCAAGCGTTGATCCCAAATATTTAAAGATTACCCCCCTCAATTTGTTCATCGCCGCCCATCACATGTTTTTTCTCAGTCTCCCTCCAAACATTCATATGTTTGTATTTTTTCGTAGTTAATTCGCAGTTGAATTTTTCTAGGTCCACTCTTAAGCGACTTGAAAGTCTCACTCATAACACCTTCACTTCGGCCGAGGATGACAACATCATCAGCTTAAGCGATCATCTGTACTGAGTTTATTGACAAGATATTGTTGTTAGTCTTTCTTTTGACGGCACATATATTCCAAAGCCAAATTAAAGAGCATAGAAGAGATACCATCACCTTGTCTCCATCCGAGATACCATCACCGGAGTCTACTTTAAAAAATTTTGATATTTCGTTTTCTACTCGTACACAGCATTAAGAGTTCACTTCTGTACTATCATTTTGTATATAGTAATACCAGTTTAGCAGGGATTCATATTGATTTGATACTAGAGCAGACTCTATAGTCTCTCGTTCGAGAGAGTCGTAGACCTACTTAAAATCAATGAAGTGTTGGTACACAGGAATGTTGAACTCTCCACACTTTTCCAAAATCATTCTTATCGAGAATAGTCCATCTTTGGTACCTTGACCTTGCCGGTAGCCACTAGCCACACTGATATTCCCCAAATAGGAGTTCAGCAAAAGCATTGATTTTGGCTAGCAAAATGAAGGAAAAAATCTTATATGCTGTGCAGAGGAGAGCGATTTCCCTGTAGTTTGCACACTGTAGGCGATTACCTTTTTATGGATTGGTCAGCATAGCTGAATTCCAGTCCTGTTTTAGTCTTCCAGATCATTTGAACAAGTTCAGACAATCATGAAGCTATAGAGTTTCACCACCATGGACAATCATTTCGGATGTTATATGTCCAATACCAAATGCTTCATTGCGTTTTAATTTTGACAGCACCCCTTCGAATTATTCTTTGGTGGGTTCGTATACGTGACCTTAGAGGCACGAATAAGCTTTGCTTGTCGCCCGACTTGCTACTGGTCACTTAAGTTGAGAAGATTCTCAAAAGAAGCGGCCCACACTTTCTCTTCGACCATTCTCTCTTCGTTCGTCTACATAGCTTTGTAATGGCTTGCCTTGTCAGTTTATAGTTATCCTTCGTGGATCTAGTATTTCGTTCTTGTAAACATTTCTGATAGCAATATATTTTGTACTGAATAGTGTCAAGACATGCGTGATCCATCCATGGCTTCTGGGAGTGGTTTTCTGGTCGTTCAAGTATCCTTTAGCAGCGCTTCAAACAGCATAATATTTGAGTAAATACCATCTCTTATCGATGTCTCCATTAATTGATCTGATTCTTGTCGGTACGACAGAGTTTAAAAATTTTTGTATACGTATAATGCTTTCGGCATTTCAGACCGAAGTAAATGTAATTACTACGGTTTTAAAAGACGTAAGTATTAGATTTACTTAATCTTTACTAAGATCATTTACGAATTTTGGGATTAAAGTAAAAACCCACCCATTTACAGAAAGCTTTTACTTTTTTTTAACATCAACGTTTTTACGAATGTATTACAGACATCTGGGTATTATAAAGAGATTTATATGCTTGCACAACCCCTTAAGCACTATCATACACAATCAAAATGATCCATGTCAAACATTCTTCAAATTGTATGAATAAACCCGTTAAAATTGGACCCTTTTCAATTATTTTTTTTTTCTTTTGACGTTCGTCTTTCTTCTAATAAAATGTATGTCAAATCATTATCAGCTATTCATTTCGAAAACTAAGTTTATGTAAACATTTAATTCACCTTAAATAAGACGATATTAAATTAGGTTACCAATATATTTTGGGTTATGCCAATAATCCAGCTAGTGATATATTCTTTGATAATCTGACGTACTCTCTTCCTCAATGTTAATCGTTAAGAGTTATAGCCTGATGTTTAAAATAAAAGTCAATCTTCAATACATGAAAGTCATTTCAGATCAGATCAGAGCTAAGGTCGTTTCACTTACGGAATTAGTAAATGATCTAAATAAACAGTCCAAAAAACTGATACTACTGAACTGAAGCTACTTTTAAACTAGTTGCATTACTGCTGTAAAATCTGTGAATCTGAAGGACTCTTTTTGGCAGAGAGAAATCTGCCTTTTCAGTCCCTGATCGGCCGTTTTATCGATGCGTTAGGCTGCCTTTCGAATCGTGCAACGCGCCACATACCATGACGAAGTTGATAGATCATGTGATCCCTCCACAGTTATGGTCGTGCGTTTATGTCTATCTATCTATACGATCTTCTGTTGGTCACTGATACGTTTGACAAACATATCCGTGTACTTGCGGAGGTCACTGGATTCCTTAGACGTGCGACTTAACTGTAAATGTCAAAAAAGCAAGTTTTTGATCCTGGAATAAGATCCCGGTATCTAAGATACGTAGTTGGAAAAGATGTTTTAAAAATTGACTACACTAAAACTGGTGCCATAACCTAGTTTCCCATTCCTAGAATGGTTAAACAAGTTCGACAATTCTTAGGCATGGCTGGTTATTACCGTCGATTTATTTCTGAGTGTGTCTCACTCTCGACCCAGATATCAAATTTGCTAAAAATCTCTAGCGGTAAATTCCTCTGGATCCTGGAAGCGGATATTGCCTTTAACTTGTTAAAGACAATTGATTTCGGCTCCAGTTCTAGTCAATCCGAATAATCGAGAACTCTTTATGCTTCAATGCGACGCGAGTAATGACGGTGTAACGTTCTGGTTCAGTTGGACAAGCAAGTTGTTGAACACCCTATTGCTTAGCTGTCTAAGAAACTGAACGCGCCTCAACGGAATTACTCCGTTAGCGAAAAGAAATGTCTGAATGCTATCCTACGGATAAAAAAATTCCGCACCTACATCGTAGGTCACACTTTTAAAGTTATCTTATCAATGATCATTCTTCACGTAAAAAGTTGATGCAAAAGAAGGATCGATCGGGCCGATTGGATCGATGGAGCCTCAAGCTGGAAGGGTGTGCTGTTTTTTAACCTTTGTGTCACGCTACCCGAGACTATTGATGCCGAAAAATCCATCTATGTATACACAGTTCGGGCAAAAAAAGCTCTTTGTTTACTATATTCGTGTGGAACTTTGACAGTTTAGCGGTTCGGGAAAAAATATGTTTAAAAAATGATTCATCTTATTGCGTCTAAGCACTGTTGGTGACAACATTTACAAAACATCTACTTCATATTGCTGATGATGTAGAGAATCAGGATTACATGTTCGATGACTCACAATTTGTATTCTCACAGTTTGTACTATGACCAATATGAAAACAGATGCAGCGCCTCAAACTTGACAACAATACTCCATATAACTTATATGACCTTGATATAACATTATTGTTGATAATAGAAAAATAACTTTTTTGTTTTTCTAAACCACAAAAAAACAAATTTATCGATGCCAGTTAAAATGACCTGTATTCTAAGTTACGTCAAGGGACATCCTTATAAAAATTGGTATTTTGATATTTTTATAAAGATATATTTAATTGTCTCCGTCGTCTGTCTATTCAAATAAAAAAATTTAAAGTTTCTAATACTTCTCTTATTTCAGTGTCTCGATAACTTTTCAATGTAACCTAGGTTAGGTACCAGAATTCGATTCTAAAATTGGTTAAATAAATAGAAAATTTAATATCAAATTTTGGAAATTAATTCCGTTAATAGAATGTTTCGCTTTGAAAAAAATTGTGTTGGTGTCATATAAATATTCAAAAATCCCCAATAAATAAATAATTATATTTATCGCAAAATATTAACCATGAACAAAAATATTATCAGTTAATGTCACAATTTTGATCCACTAATGTCAATGTTTTGAACATTTAAAAATATGTTCACCAAAAAAAACGGAAAAAATTCCAAATATGGAATTTCAACGGACAAAATCGTAACAATAAAAATTCCTAAACCAATATTTTTTTTAAATAAAAATTGTTCTGAAGAATTACCATATGTGTCACAACAACATATAGATAGCTTTTAAAACCTAGGTTCCACACAAACGTGCGTTCTGAGGTGTTAATGAACACCTTTTTAAACCTTTGGATTGAACGTTCCCGAAACTATTGATTCGGACATATATATTCTACTGATAGGTTGACGGGATTTGAAGCAGGTCTTCTAAAGTTGTTGACATTAGGTAAAATAGATGTCATAAATGCAAGATGATCATAAATGCACATAAATGAAATGTTTGTGTTTTTGTAGTTCTCGTTACTCCTCAGGCTCCGCAAGTACAGTTTTTTATGCTACACCAGTAACTTGAGAGTACGGCAGTGCCTTGAAAATACATGACTTCATTTTTTATCGCAACTACACAAAATTTTTTCGTATTTACCAAACGAATCTGGATGTTTTGTCGACGATTGACGAATTGCCTTCATAAATCATTTAAGCAAAAAAAAAAATTTGAAGCAGTTAATCGATTTTCAAAAGTTTTGACTTCAAATTCGTTATCAATGACCGCAAAGACCTCTAAGAAAAATATATATGTACATTTTATGTATATGTTGAATCTTAACAACAATAAAAATATAACTAAGTAATTACTTCAATTATAAACGTTATTTGAATACGAATAAGCACATCCCCTTGTTCAAATAAACTTTTTAACAGTGTTATATCATATTGTCAAAAAGAAAAAATACTGTATGTAATAATTATTGATTTCTAATGGGGGAACGTTTTTTCCAACCCTTATCCTTAAACATTTTAGCGATGTTTTTCTTCAATATTCTTGAATTTTGTTTCATTTTTGAACAATGTATTGAACAAGTTTAATTTTAATTTGTAAAAATTTGCGATATTAACTTTCACATATTCATTCAATTCAAATTCGAAATTTCAAGGAACCTTAATTTAACACAAAATGCACTTCTCAAACCCACTTTGTAAGAGTCAAATATATTTCTTGTATTATTAAATAACATTATAAAAAAAACTTTTGGAGTGATTATGAAGAAATACATAGAGACTTTTTTGTCTGTTAGGTTTGATGAACACTGTTGACTTAAAATTTAGTACATCTTAAAACTTTATCAAGAGATTAAAATTTTATGGATTCATGTAAGGTATAAAAGTAATACCGTCAGCAAAACTAAATTAATCCATTCAATTTTTTTTTTGCATTATGATAACATCACCTAGGTAGCACTAATGTAAGATTTTTATTACGCACTAGTCAGTAGTGCGTAACGATATAATAAGGAATCCAAAATTTTTGTGATAGTGGTTGTCATGAAGAATCTATTAAGTTTAAACAAAACTCGCACATAAATTTTTAATCATTTACATACAACTTTTTTAAATATTGAAATGACTTTTATAATTTGACAAATGATGTATGAATCGCATACTTCAATATGAAACAACGGATAGTAACTAAAAATAATACCATGGAAACAGTTTATAAAAATGGCGTCAAGTCAAAAAAAGGCAATACAAATTTATACACAAACTTCAATGAGACTTGTCTGATATGATTCAAAATATGACCTCAATACGATTATTTTTAGTTTGATCGTTAATCGTTTTTAGATCAAAATGATATTCAAAGGGTGTATATGCATAATACAAAGCTCAATATGCTTCATAGCCCCTGTACACCAACCCCGATATTCGACTTCTCGGTGTGGATTATCTTACGCTAAGCAACCTAGATGAAGGTTCGGGTTTAAATCCCAGCAGGAATCTAGGTCAGCGAACAGACAAACGAGTGGAGCTGTGAACTGGAGGAGAGCTGACCAAGTCATTGCAGGGATTGTCATTTGTGTGGCAGCAAAGGAGTTATTGTAGATCAAGCAGGTGGCTGTGTGGTTTGACTAGTAAAATTTTGTTATCGCAGTGAAGGTGATCCTTGTGATCTTGCCACGATATTTGACTCAACTTGGCATCTAGTATTGTGTGTAAGTTGTGCCGTGTCCCTGCCTGAAGTCATGTTGGTAAACCACTGGAACTAGATGTTCATATAGTGTTCGTAGTACGAGTGACTCCATTTATTTCGCAAAAGATGACAGAAGCGATATCGGTGCCTGGTCCCAGAGGTGTACAGATTTTCATTGGTTTAATTGACTGACTTTATCTTCAGTAAACTGCATAGAGTCCTCTTGTGCCTATTTGTGTGTTCGTCTTAATATTATCCTGTATGCTATATTCTGTTTTATTTAACAAATCGTCCAAAACAGTGCCAAGGACACTGCATCTGTGTATCGTATGTGGACCAAAATTTCTCCGACCCGTTCTTACGGACGCATTAGTCGAATTAAATGAACATTGTCAGTTGCCACAATCGATAATCGATATCTCTCACTTAACTCATAGCTTCCTAGTTCTTTTTTATAAAAACCATTTTACTTTTTTTACGTGAATTAGAAAAAATCATACAAATCATTTTTTGATTATCGTGACCATGAAGAATGGCATCAAGGTCCTTGACATATCGTTTTGTATGTCATGTCATATAATTATAATAAAATTGTAAAAACAATTGATATCTTATTTGTTGGGGTTTTCACGATAATGTGAAAAAATTAGGTGTTTAAGAATATGAAGATAATGAAAATTTCGGTGAAGGTTGTTGACATCATAATTAGTATCGTGAGAACCGCAATTTCTTCGCTTACTTATTCCCTAGTTAGTAAACTAAAATAGCAACAATAACACAATTGATAACAAGTTTTACAAATTAATTTTTTATTATTAGTTAGTTGTGGAGTAGGAATTGCAATATGTGTCACAACATTTTAAAACCTTTTAAGATATAGGTCTCACAAAACTTGAAGGAAATTCACCCTGGTGGAACAGAAAACTGATAAAGTTGAGATCTACAGTCAGGAAACTTTTAAAGATAGCCAAGCGAACAAATAATTCCGATGACTAGATTGCTTATCGTATAAGTCGGAGGGAATATAAATACAGCAGCCGGGGTGCAGCTTCACTGCTGAAATGAACGAATAACTAACGGTAACTCCAAATAAAGATAATTGGATCTTGGTTGAGAATGTGATTAACATTAGATCTCTGAGATAGACCATAGATTCCTTCAACCTGTTTAAATACCCGGGTGCTGTTGGAACTTATCCCTGCATGCTGCAGAATAATGAGAATTTCCTCATTGAATCACTGCAGAATATTTAAAAGGCATGTCTATAAAGTGTTAAGGTAGGTGTTTGATTAATTATTTTGTCATTTCCTGTTGCATCGTGCAGTCATCTGCATATGACCAGATACTTATTTTTCTGACGAACGTAATCTCCGTAAATTGTATAATGATGATTTTACCTTGTACAACATCCTTTTCTAATATTCTCTTTTATGATTTGTAGTTATGAAATTTAACAAATGTTTGACACACCTATGAGTAAATTGACCACAACCATTACTTTATTAAACGTGACCGGTTTGCATTTAAGATTTCAGATAGAAGCGCAATGTAGTTGGTACAAACAGCCAATCTGTCGAGATCCCACATTATCACAGTGACAGAACGTAGCGGGACTTCCCTGTTCGAACAGCGTATAAATGGAATAATTCTCCCGAATTAATTGTCTCAAATGGCTTCAATCCACAAAGGTTTTAAAATCGTCCATTAACACCTCAGAACGATCAACGCATGTTGTTGTGGGACGTAAGTCTTAAAAGGTGTGTGTGTAGTTGTGACACATATTGTAATTCTTATTACACTACTCTTCATATATAAATATTTTTTTTTTCTATATTATCTGCATGGAGGTATCAGTTTTTATTGATTTGTAATTTTTTTTATATTTTTGATCTACGGGTGTGATAACCACGCGTACTACAGCCCCTGTTATGATATACGAGTTAACTTTAGATGTCACGTATCACTGGCAATACCAGTGAGATATCACTAGCTAAGGTGATATCTTAGAGGTGCTGGCGGATGAACCTTATTCAGTCAACGGTAGAACGCTGAATCTTAGCTCTGGAATATTCCTTAATGATGCCACATTATTGCTTGCTCGAAGAAACGAGCCTTCATCTAACTCTATATCTGGACTTTAATCATTGAGGAAGACAGTGTGTGATATGATCAGAGAATATGCCACTAGCTGGATTATTGGCAATCCTGTTTTAGTTTTGTTCCTGCAAATTTTTAAAACAAATTTGCTTTTTACCATTTATTTTATTTGTATTTTCTTTGATAGGATATCATGAAATATTGGCCTATGTTATATATTGTATGTGATAGGATTTATTGTTTAGCTATCCCTTTAACAAAAAATATAAAGAAAACAAAAAAAAAGATTTGCGTCTATACTCTATCTACACCTAAGAACGCATGTTGCTGTGGGAATTTCGCCTTTGAAGTTTTTTATGTGATGTTTTGACACATATTGGATTCCTGTTGGAAAATGTTGATTATCAATGTGGAAAAACAATATAATCATTTATAGGAATTACTTTACTGCAGATATAACTTTTAATCTTTTTTCTTCAATTCTCGAATGTACTCTAATATTAAATACATATTTTAAAATTTCAGAAAAATTACAAAATTCTCTAGAAATTGAAAAAATCTCTGACATTTTCTGGGTTTCCATATTAATAACAAGACACCCTGGAAGAGCGGCAAATCATATCGATCACGTGATTAACTCAAAACTCTTCTTGTATACAGAGGTATGCTCAGAGGTGCAGTTGCCATCTTCATCCACCTTACAAAAAACTCAAAAACTATTAAATGAATTTTGAACAAAATATATTCTATAACTAAGTTGACAAACAATTGGATTGTGATGTCAATGGCCTTGTCACATTTTTCATTTCGTCTCAATTTCAACTCAAGCACTAAAAGATTGTTTCTAAAATTTCATTAAAAATAGCTGGCATAATGCAGTACCAATTTGAAAGCCGTTTTTAGATTTACCGAAACCACTTAGAAACCGGTTTGAATCGGTGTCGGTAAAGACAGCAAGAGCGACAGTATTAGTTTAAATCGGGTTATCTATTCCTAAATTGATACATACACATTTAAAATGTCAGCTAAAATTAGCATAAGCTTCATACTTCATACCTTTATCAAAAAAAATTACCCAATTATTTTAGTAAATAAAATTTTTCAAATGTAAGGAAACAAATGCTTGCCAGCTTCTTTCTTAAATATTTTCAAATTATTTAAAATGGTTGGTTTTCTTATTTTTCAAATAATTTAAATGTTTGTAAACAATCCGTCAGAAGGTTTGTGTCTTCATAGTTCAGGGAATAAAGACAAAAATGTTTTTCAACTTCGGAAAAAAATTACGGGAATGCTAGATTTTTATATGAATCTTCATTGTGTGGTGCTAAACAATATCCCATAAGTCCCCTTCGATACATGTGCCGCTTATGTTTTTTCGCAAAAATCTCGGTAAGGATGACTTTTATCGAAATAGTGGTCATAATTGTAGCGTAGGAAATTTCCTACTAAAAACACTTTTTCGTTAGACTAACGGTTAACCGTTAACGAGATTTTTACGAAAAACCATTTTTTGTGACGTTTGACAACGCTTAACTTTTTTAGCGGCTTATATATTGGTGAAAACTTTTGGGGGGATATTGTTTAGTTTCATACAAAAATTCAGCAATTTTCCTAATTTTTCCACTAATATATTAGTAGCCACAAATTTATTTACGAAGAACAAAATCTAAAAAAATTATGAAACCCTTATCGAAACCCTCAAATGTTCGTGCTTTGAAATGCTCGTGGAATATCAGCATCATTTTGTATTCGCCGTAAAATCTACAATTTTTTTTCAAGAATAATATAAAAACTAATTTTAATTCTAAAATATTAAAATTTTAATTATTACCATAATAAATTAGCATTGTTTTTTCTCCACTATAGTGTTTTACTTATTAAAAACTATCATTCTTAGCGGAACCAGTAAAACATAGCGGATTATGTCATACCTAAAGTTTAGAGTTTCCTAGAAGCAAATATAGTAATGAACTTTATCAACTATTTGTAGATGATAAGAATACACAAGTGACAACAAACAATTATTTCTATTTAACTTAAATCAATTAAATTTAAAGGGTTATGGTTATGTTATCAAACAAAAATAAAAATCGATTTTATTTTTTCCCTGTCGTTTAAACAAAAAACTACTATTATTACTTGCCCAAACTGTACTCATCTTCAGACATGCGCTATTTTTTTGAAATTTAAATAAACAACAATTTTACTATTCCACATATTTTGTAAATCTTAAAAAATAAACAAATTAAAATTTTTATCAAATAATTTGTGACAATTTTTCGATTGAAAAAAAGATTATCACAAAAATTATTCGAAGGTCATTGAACGACAGAATGTCATTGTAACATATTTATTCCATCTAGCTTACCAGAAAAAAATCATTACTTTTAAATAATTAAGTAAATACAGTAGCATTAAAAAGTATTTTTTTAAGAAAATTTTTTTTAGTAAAAATACCTCAATCAAATATTGGCAAATTATCTAAACACAATAATACGCGAATCAAAAACAATGGACTTGCAAAACTTAGTAACTTTGTCGGTACGAAGGGGAAAAATTCCAATTAGTTATACAAGCATTTCATGAAATTATAAATAAAAATCGAAATAAATGAGAAAATTGAACTGCAAAATAATTGCACAATAAGGATTTGTCATTGGCTTGGCGTTGCATTATGAGAATGTATTTTAAAAAAATTATATTTTCACGACAGAAATATGTTCAAAACTTATATTTAAAAACAGAAATTGAATAGCACACAATCGTCAATGGAGTTCGTTATACTTAGTATAGTTATCTTTGTTTAAAAAAACAAAAAAGAAAGTGAAATCGTTTGCTGAATTTTTTTTTCAGTAAGTAATTACCACAACAAATTTAAATTAATATTATTTGAACTTTTCTAAAATTCTTTTACCTTTATGATACATAATTTTTGCACAAATAAATAAAATCTAAATAAAATGATTTCTTTTTCAACTACGAGAATGATTGTTGCAAAGTTTGAAAGTTTTTGGGTTTCATTAAGCTAAAAAGGTTGGTTATAAATGATTGTTAGTTTACGAAATAAAAAGGATTCGGTTATAAAATCCATAAACTTTTGTACACGCAGTAGACTAGAAAGTAGCATACCAAGCTCAAACAAAAAAAGGCAATTATTTGCCGAAAGATATGTATGCATTTTATATTTCTAAATATTTATCTCTCTATTAACATTCAAAATGTAACACCATAATCTGTAGCTGTGGTAAGCATAGAATTAGTAGGAGCATTTCATTCTCTGTTAAATGAAAATATTTGAAAGCATCAGCATGGTAATACTGAATATTTGTCACGTCACATCAAACAAAAATTACAAATTCGATTCCCCTAATATGATGTATATAATATTCTACGAGAATAGTTCTTCTCAAAAAACACAATTTTGGAAATAAATCAAAAACGTTGTTTCGCAGATTACAAAAAATTATTTTGGACTAGAAAACAATTTACCTTTCTACTTGCACCAACTTTGACTAAAATATTCTACCAATCCTACAAATCTGGTATATTTCCCTCGTGCTGAAAGTTTGCAAATGTCCAGCCCGTCCCCAAAAATGGATCAAAATCCGATATCTCAAATTATAGGCCAATAGCTTTACTATCGAAAGTCCTATTCAAAGTCTACGAGCATTATATTAATACACACATTTCAAAATTTCTGGAAGAAAATCATTCAATATCCGACAGCCAATACAATAGAAGGGATATTGGGTTTATGGAGCGTGAATAAAAATACGCGTGTATTGTACAAAGGTAAAAACCGACAAAGAAAGAATATTTGAGGCCTGTTAATACAATGTTTGACATTCTTAAAACTAAGACGTGCGACATCTATTACAATAATTGTTAAGTTATATTTCTTCTGTCCTTAAACAATTCAATACTTCCACTAAATATAAATTATTATACAAATCAATATTATTAATTTGTCATTTGTTAAAATAGAAATAAAATAAATTAATCCAATTATTAATTATTAAGTACATATATACCTATAAAAATTCATTAAACTTAAAATTAATAAATCTCATACGTTAATCAAAATTCATTAAACTTTAAAACAATGATTTTACTCAATGATAAAATTTATAAATCAAAATAAATCTTATTTTATTCTGTTAATGCAAACTTATGAGTAAATTCTCGATGCTTGTTAGGTAGACCCTTTGTTAGTGAATCTGCTAAATTTGATTTGCTTGAAACGTATATTAGCTTTACATTATCTCGTTCTATCGCCTGCTTAACGAATCCCTTATAGACTTCAATGTGCTTCGTTCTTGCCGAAATTGAGTTATTTGTTGCAAATGCCATTGCACCTTTATTGTCACAAAAAATGTTAATTGGTTTATTAATTTCACCAAAAATACCTTCAAAGAAATGTTTTATACAGAGCACCTCTTGTGTTGCCACCTTCATTGCCATGTATTCCGCTTCCACTGTTGATGCTGTCACATCACCCTGCTTTCTGGAACACCAAGTAGTAGCTGCACCCTGCGTCATAAAAACATATCCTGATGTGAATTTTCTATCATCACGGTCACTAGCATAATCTGAATCAGTGAACTCCACCACCTTGCCTCTTATATTGTAGTTTATAATTTAAAGTACCATCTTGGGTACTTCATCACACGCTTTACTGCACTCCAATGCGCTTCACCAGCACAATTGTTATATCGGCTTAATGCATTCATCGCAAAGCAAATATCTGGTCGTGTTATTTGCGATGCAAACAACAAGCTTCCAATGGGATGTTTTTCATTTTCATGATTTCTTCTAGAGTTTTTGCCTTTTGGAGCCATTTCCTTGCTCAATTTCTGATTTGCATCCATTGGTGTTGATACTGGATTACAACCACTCATGTTGTACCGCTTCAATATAGATTCAATATATTGTGCTTGATCTAATTGCAACTCACCATCCTCCTTATTATATGTTACCCGTATGTCTAAAACGGATGATATATGCCCTATGTCCTTCATCTTAAAATTTCTGTTCAAAACCGTCTTGAGTTTGTTAACGGGTCATTCCATTGTGACATACGTAACATTTTTACACTTTTCAACTCTTACTTTTGCCTATTATTCATAAAAAACATTGTTATTTTATGAAATTTATGTTATTTTATGCTATTATGCAGGTAAGATATACACTATCAATGAAAAAAAGCATTAAATTAAATATATATTAAGTAATAATAACAAAATTCAGTGCTGTGACCAACGTAACAAAAAAAGTACCACAGTAAAACTTACTCACACTTTCAAAGCAATTTCTCTGAAAGTATGTCTTCAATAAATTCAAATTTAGGTTTTTATAAAGCACAAGTTATCTGTTTTTAAATAAGCATATGTTTTTTACAAATGCTACATACAGTAAGAGGTCCCTTTAAAAAAAATTGTGTGACCAACGTAACGTGACCAACGTAACAGAAAAAAACACATAAGAAAATAATGCATTTCTAACAACAATTTTATTACTTATTTATTTTTTTCCATCTTTTAAACAATTTATTTGTTTACTTTCTATCTTTGGTATCCATAATGACGGGCAAGTTTCCAATTAGATTAATTTTTCCACACAGCATAAACTTCATCGCAACTGTTGAGGTTTATGTTTCCATGGAATGACCCTAACCATTTCAACGTCATTTGCGGAAATTAAAATATCGTCAACGTATATGGCGAGAAATAACATAAACTGCTTTTGTTTGTTCACCATGGAGTAGATACACTGGTCCGCTGCCAAACGCTCTAGACCAAAATCTAACAATAACTGATTTAGACTCTCGTTCCACACTCTGCTTGCTTGTTTGAGACCATATAACGATTTGACCAGCCTGCATACTTTATTTGAGCCATCTTCATATCCCTTTCATATCCCTCATATCATATCCCTCATATAAATTTCCTTATTTTAAGTTTCCATTCAAAAACGCTGTTACAGCATCCATCTGCTGTATATCGAGATTAAATTTTACTGCCAGCGCAAATAAACATCTCACAGAGCTATATCTTACTACTGGCGCAAAAGTTTCGTGGTAATCAATACTCTCTCTTTCCCGGGTAGGAACTGCCAATGTTAAACATTGGGCCAACCTCAGGCCTGTATTGGCGAGCCAAGCCTTGGCTAGTTAACTCCGGTTTTAGTCTGGGCCAGTTGTAAATGCCTAGATTGAACCAAGATTCAGTTTATTATATTACACGTTATGGTGGTTATGCATTTACGCTGGTTATGCATTGTTATAGTGATTGTAAGTTTCATAAAATTTATATTTTTGAAATATTTCACGAAATATTTAATTAATGTAATATATAATATTTAATATGTTATATTTAATGTAATATTTAATTTGCCAGACTTGGCTCAAGTCTGATTTGCCAGACTTGGCCCAAGTCTAATTTGCCAGACTTGGCCCAAGTCTGGTTTGCCAGTCTTGGCCCCAGGACATCATTCCAAGCTTGGGCCGTTTGAAAATGTTAAGTCTGGCCCAAACCCCAAAAGCTGTGGCGCGGACTTGGCCCAGGCTTGGCCCAATAGCTAAGGCTTACCTGGGTTGCGAAAACCCTCTCACAACCAGTCTGGCCTTATAGCGTGAGATTTTACCATTCGTTTCCAATTTAGTTTTGTACACACATTTACAGTCAATAGGCCTTTTATCCCTAGGTAAATCGGTTAGTACCCACGTTTCGTTTTCAATTAATGCATTGTATTCTTCATCCATTGCCTGATGTCACTTCATTGAGTCAGCCCGACTCAAAGCTTGTTCCATTGTAACTGGGTCATCTATTTCTTGCCCAGTCATAACATAGAAATTCTGCATTTGATTTGCGATCTGCCTGAACGTCTAATTTCGTTTGCACTGTCTGTATCTGATTCCTCATCTTCAATACTCCACTTTAGATCTATTCTTGTCTAATCTAATTGTGACCCAGTTGAATCAGTAAAAAATTCTTCTTCATCGTCCACTGAATCAATTATTTTGATGTCGGTTTCATTTATGTCAAACAATGACTGACCCATCACAGTTTTCTTCCACCATTCCTTCTTCATTCTCTTGACATTCTTCCACTGATTCAACATCCTTGACTATGTTTGATGAATCCTCTTGAATGTTGTTATGATAATCTGCTGTGATATCTACATTATTTTCAGCTAGCAAGAATAAAAACGAATTATTAATTTGATTTGAATTTTCAATTACCTTGACGTCTTATTCTTCGATGAATACAACATCTCTGCTTATCAATATCTCCCTAGTGTTTTGGTTAAACAGCCAATATGCTTTTGTCTCGTTGCTATACCCCACCATAATACATTCAATTGATTTGCTGTCTAATTTACGTCGCTTCTCCTTCGGAACGTGAACCATGGCTTTACACCCAAACATACGAAACATGGATACATCAGCTACTTTTCCACTCCAAATTTCTTCCGGAGTCTTATCTCCTGTACCTTTACACAATGTGCGATTTGTCATATATGTTGCTGTGCTAATTGCCTCAGCCCAAAATTCCATTGGCAAATTCGAATCCAGCAGTATACATCGTGCCTTTTCAACTAGCGTTCTGTTCATTCTTTCTGCTAGCCCGTTGTGTAAGGTGCAGTCTTTTGATGTATAATTCCAGACTTTTCCAAATATTTTGTGAAAGATGTATTGCAGTATTCTGTTCCATTGTCCGTTCGTTGTGTTTTTATTGTTTTTCCAGTTTTATTCTCTACTTGAGCTTTGAAATCTTCAAACTTTTCTTTTACTTGTGATTTTTCTTGTAGCTTATATACGAAAACTTTCCTGCTAAAATCATCTATAAAAGTTAAAAAATATTTAGCCTCACCAAAAGATTTCTGTTGCATCGGCCCACATCGGTCCGAATGCACCAATTGTAATAAATCGGTTGCCCTTATGCTTGAATGTTTGCCTTGTTTGTTTCCCTTTGATGCAAATAATACATTTGGAAAATGATTTGTCTGAAAAATTAATGCCTTGTACACAGCGTTCTCATCCATTTCATATTTTCCAAATTGATGTGGCCAAGCCGTCGATACCATAATTCTGGTTCTAATTTTTTTTTACTTCCTCAGTTGGTACAATTTCTGTTTGAAGATTTACTTCTTGATGAATCACATCGAGTTTAAAGAATCCACCTTCACTCGTTCCCGTTGCTAAAATGTCTCCGTTGCTATTTGTGATTTTGTATTTATCTTCACTATCGAAAATCGTTCTTAGCCCTCGTTTTAGAACGCTTTTACAGAAATCAAATTCGCTGTGAGATTCGGTACGTATAAAACGTCGTGTAACGTTGCATTGAAAATTTTTGACCCATTGCTTATAGTTAAATCTACAGTTCCACTATATTCAATTTTAAGTCGCTCGTTATTTCCGACAATGACTTCATTTTGCGGTGCTGGTCCAATGCGTTTCAAAATTGATTTCTGCAACGTCATACGCCGATTTGCACTCAAATCAATATACCAAACGTTGGGTTTACTTTCTATTGAAAATAACGTTACACACATTGCCAATCTTTCCTCGTTTTCCTTTTTAAATTTTCCTTTACTAGGACAATCCCTTTTATAATGACCCTTTTGACCACATGAATAACATGAGAAACTTTTCTTTTTCTTATTGTTCGAATTAAACTTTCCTTTAGTATGATTTTTCGCCACTAAAGCCTGATCTTCATTTTTCACTGTAACACTACTAATTGGATCATATGCCTGTAATAATCTCTATGTCAATTCATCCACTGTATAATCTTTGCCCGAACCATCTAATGCCAATTTAAACAAACTATATTCTTGCGGCAAACCATTTAAAATAAACGTATACTCCACACTCTCCGGGATTTCCATGCCACAGTCTTTCACTCTTTGCCATTGACTGACATGTGCATGAACATATGTTTCAACTGAATTGAAATCCGACAATTTGAGGTTAGTTAACCTTGATAACGCATCACCACTGAATTGTGAACTTTTGCTTTCAAATGTTTTAGCTAATTTATCCCATGCCAATTTTGCCGTATTACAGTCTTCAATTATCTGCATATGTCGTGGTTCCAACAACAAAAATAATTCGCCAATGGCTTTTTCATTTTTTTCTAAGTGTGTTGGAGCTGTTGTCAACGTAAATTGACCCCACAAATCACGTGCACGAAGGTATGCACTCGCAGTTCTTTTCCACGATTCATAATTTTCGCGACCTTTCAATTTTTCAAATGTATGCACAATACCCGCACTGTTATTTAAACTCATTTTGCGATAAAGAAAGGAGGGGGCGGCGCTACTACTATGGAACGCTGCCTAGCTAAAACTGGGAGTGCTGCCGTTGACTAATTAAAGTTCGTCCGCCAGCACCCAAAGATATCATCTTGGCTGATGATATCTCCTGCCATTGCCAGTGGTAGGTAATATCTTACGCTAACTCATGTGTCAATGGCAGGGACTGGAGTACGCGGGGTAGTCAGACCCGTAGATCAACATTGATCATAATCGATCAAAATCGACCTCTCCTGCGCATTGGATTTTTTTTGAAAATATTGTAAATATAATTAGTCTTTTTCGATATTTCTAAATCAAACTCAATTCCTTATAAAAAACTGTTGTTTTACTATATCCTTATCCTATGTCCATAAAATACAGATAAAAACAAATACTTATTTGACTTTTTTTTGTTTTCGGTAGGCGTGGACAAATACATTTTATAACTAGAAAATTTCAATTTGATAGCTCTTATAGTTTGTGAGAAATTTGTTTATGTAGAAATTCAAACGGATACCGAAGTCTCACCAATAGGGTACTGTTTTTACTTTTCAAAGTAAAACCTTAAAAACATGTTCTATTTCCAATCGAATTGCAGTTGTATCAACCTCACCGTATGACGGTATGACGAATCGAACTTCGAAATCGATTCCAACAGTTGTAACACCTCAGAACGCATAT
Organism: Diogma glabrata; assembly: GCA_963693315.1. Taxonomy (NCBI): domain Eukaryota; kingdom Metazoa; phylum Arthropoda; class Insecta; order Diptera; family Cylindrotomidae; genus Diogma; species Diogma glabrata. The sequence goes on from OY856187.1 coordinate 146,929,875, forward strand.
TTGAACGATCTGAGTGGACAACATTCTTCAAAAGCCTTGATCATCACTCTTAAATCTGATACGCAACATTATCAATGTCTTGTATACAGTTGATCGATAGATCAACGTCCAAAAACACTTAAGAAGTAATCTGTACAAATTCCAATCAGTTGATTTGGGATTTCTAAAACTTTCTTTTACGAACGCATCGACCATAAAATTCAAAATTTATGCAAATTGTGGTCTGATGTGAGAATATCTTGCGATACACTCCAACTCCGAACCCTTCTTGCCAAAACGAGGCTAGTGATGGTTATGTCAATTATTTCTTCCCTAATTGCATTTGAAAAAGTGGGAGCATTCCCCTTATTTAGAATTTTTAGATCTGTACCATGAAGAAAATCAACGAGGTCTGTTCCTCGTTTATTGTTATCTGAACTGGGCCAAATTCACGAACTACACACCAGGATCAAGGGCTGGTTCTTGTCGCTGCAGAATACAACCACTGTAACGGGATCTTTGATTGGAATGGTACCATCGTACGGAATATACAAGAAAGCTACGACTACGCCAGTATCAACGCCCTCGATCTTTATCGTAAATTAAACAGCAACGGCATCTTTGCCACACCGAAAAAAAAACATACATTGTATTAATGCTTTTCAGCATTTCTATAATGAAAAGTTTCATTAAAAAGGGGCCAACGACAAGCGTCATTATCATAATGTTTCTGTTTTCATTATATAATGAAACTTTCATTAATAAATGAAATAGCGTCATTGTATTTATGAAAATTGCAAAATTATATTTATTCATATTTTCTTTGCTTAATGTAAAATTATCATTATCGTAATGAATTTAATGCATTATTTACTTACAATTTTGTCATTAAAATAATTTTTGTTTCATTATTTAATGCAAACCAGTCATTTATTTGATGAAAATATTTAATTGAAAGGAAAAGTTTATGTCATTAATGTAGATCCGTTTTCATTATTTAATGAATAGCAATGTCGCTATTTAATGAAAGTATTGCATTGTAAAACAACTCCTGCGTCATCAATTTTTTTTTAAATAAATAAAAACACTTTGTTTGTTTGTTTATTTCAAGTCAAAATTTTAATTTTATTGAAAAATATAAATAATTTCTAGCAATAAATTTTACACTTAAAAAATATATATTTTAATACAGTTTGATTTATTCGATTTATATTATTCCATTTATTCTTTTTAATATATTTATTCGTTTTTTCTACTAATTCTATTTATTAAATATTTCTATTCTATTTTTTCCATGCAAGTTTTATTCCAATGAAGAAAATTATAAAGTTTAAAAATATTTTATTCTCTTCCTTTTAATTATATCAGCTTTATTTGTATGTATTTTCGATAATAATAGTATGTATTATTGTATTGTTTTCTAACCTATAGACTAATGAACTTAACCTATTGTCTAATGAAAATTTTCCTATAAAAAATTATCATTATTCAATTGGTATGATGCCAATTGGTTAAATTGTTTTGATTTTATTAAAATTAGTTTTCAAATTATAATCACAATGGCTTTGATACGTTTTTGTTCAAAAATCAAATTTTAAGTTAAATTCTCTTATTTCGTTTAGTTGAATTTGGTTGATTGTATGGGAAGGAGTTTTTTTTATCATCAGGGTTTGTTTTAATCAGAAATTTGATTTATCAATTATAACAATATCCAGTATTATAACAATATCAATTATAACAATATCGCTCGTGCCTCGCTCAAATTTTAAACTTTCGCTTGAGAATAAACTATTTCATTACACACTGATCGATTAAACTACTATTTTTACGCTGTTCACAAATGAATTTGGCACATTTAACACAATCATTTAACAAATTTTAGTTATTGTTGATATTATACTGTTTTTTCTTCTTGCATTAAAAGTTTTAAAACACATAAAACAGAAGCTAATATATATGGTGAAAATGCTGAATTTTGATTGTACTGAAAAAAAAGTAGATACATACAGTAAATACACCTTAGAATAAATTACTTGAAATATTAAATTTTTAAACTTTATTACCCTTTTCACAAATGAATTTTACACATTTAACACAATTATTTAATAAATTTTAGATAAAATTACACGGTTTTTTCTTTCTGTATTAAAAACACGCTCTGTTACTGAGAAAGTCTTAATGAAATTAATTTTCTGAATTTCCGTACATATTAACTGAAACAATCATAAAAATAATGCATATAGTCATAACTTAATTATTATTTTCATTATAGAAATGAAACTGTCATATATTAATTAAAGTTTTCATTATATAATGATAAATTTCATAATAACCATATAAAAATGTCATTAAAATCTTTCATAATAGTACAGATTTTTTCAGCATATTAAATAATGAAAGTTATACATTATTTTAAGGACATATAGGAATAACTTCATGAATATATTTCTTTTGTTAAAGTTAATGAAAATAATTTCATAATATTAATGACATACTGACATTAGCTTATTTTACAACCAATGAAATTATTCATTATTATAATGAAAAAACGATAAATCTTAATGAAAATAAATTTATGACAAGCGTTCATTAAGTACTTTTTTTTCAGTGCACTACATTGGGGTTAAGGGTACCGAAAATCCTGTTCGGTAATGTAGGACAGGATGAAGGGTGTCTTAATAATATTTAAAATACATTCGTTATGATTATGTTTTATAAAATGTTAACACACCGATTTCACGTTAAAAACTACCCGACTCAAACTGACAGTAAAATCTGAGTCATCTGTTGTCTGACATTTGAATTATATATAACTAAAAATTATATTTTTGTTTTTCGATTGAATAAATTCTTCAACTTTGTCATTCATTTGCCTTTGATTAAGTGCGAAAAGCGCTTTCGCAGGCCTTATTCCTATCAATCGTTTTATCGTATTGTTAATGACAAACTAAGTGTCTTTTAGGACTAAATCCCATTGTTGTTTAGCATTTACTTCAGTCAATTTCGCTATAATCGGTTAAAGATGGTGCGGTTGTATCTCTCTGATTAACCGTTACTTTGAAGTGAAGATGCGGCGGTTGATTCGTGTTTGATTTTACGTTCGTCTACTGTCGAGAAATTTCTTTAATAATTCGAATTTTAGACTTGCACCGCGATCATTGATCAAGCGTTTCGGAACACTCAGTTGATGAACATAATTGTTTAGATGTCTAATGACTTCAATTGAATTTGTGGTTTTCGTCGAAAATACGAGTAAACTTAGTAAAGCCATCTACAACGATTAATATGTCTTTATTGTGAAGATTGGATTCAGCAAAGGGACCTAGGTGGTCGATATGCACCATATGGAAGGGCTCGTCAAATTTCTCAAATAAATTGAAATATCCTCCTTTCTTACCACTCTTCGGCTGGTAATACAAACAACTCAGACACGTTTGTATAAAATTATCCGTTTTATTTCTCATATTAGGAAAATAATAGAGCGTTTTATGACCTCAACGGTTTTTGAAACTCCTACATCTCATGGAACTTTTTAATGATTTCGTTTTTTAAAATCGTGGGTACATAAAAAAATAATTTATTATTAAATTTTCTGTACACAAGATCGTCTCTTAGTTCATATTCTGACGAATTTCCATTCGAATCTAATTCGTCTCGTAAACGTTTTAAACACGCATTCACAAACAGTATATTCAATATTGTGAATTCTGCTCAAAGCATCGACATATCACGCATATTGTTATTTGATTTGTGAACGATTTCGTAATCGTAGTTTTCTAACAATAAAACCCATCGCATTATTCGTTTATTTAAATCCTTTTTTATTTGTGTAGATATATATGATACCGTTGAATCGCATTTGCTATCGCAAGGGTTTCGAGGTCGTGAGAATGGTATCGTCCTTCTGCTTTTGACGTCCTTTTGCTAAAATATGACACGCGGTGAAGTTGGTTATCCCACTGACTTTGTAGTAAAGTGGCACCATATCCAATTTGATACGCATCGGTGTGTAATTCCGTGTACGCGTTTAGATACAATGAGTTGGGATTGAAATTAATTTTTTTTCAACATTTGGAAAACGTTAAACTCATTCTTTTCGAATACAAAATCTGCGTCCTTTTTCATCATATCGTACCATGGCTTAGTTATAGAGGAATAGTCTTTGACAAAACGATGGAAATAGCTAGTTAACCCGATAAAACGACGTACTTTATGTACGTTTCGAGGAATTGGATAATCATTTATCGCAATTATGTGCTGTTTATTTGGACGAACTCGCTTATGTTGTATCCGAGGTATTCAGTGTTTCGTTTGAAATAATTACATTTTGAGGGTTGTACCTCGAGACAGTTTTGGTGTAACAAATCGAAAACTTGTTTAAGAACATGTGTTCGTCAACGGATTCTGTACAAACAAGCATGTTGTCAATGTACACAACTACTTTCGATCGAATAAGTTCTCTAAAAACTGCTGCTATTGCTAACAAACCGGTAAAATACGGCCGGTGCGTTGCATAAACCAAAGGGTATTTGTACTGGCCGTCGGGGATTATAAACGAAGTGTATCGTATTGATTCTTTGTTCACGTCAATGTGGTGAAAACCGTGCTTAAGGTCAATTATTAATGAAAGTATTTTCTTCCTACGAAGTCTATCGATACAATCGTCGATTAAAGGTAAGGGGAACAGTTCTTTAAAGGAGAACCGTTCTTTTTACTAACTAGAAGGATTCGACTTGTATAATCGCTATCGCTTGGTCTTATAATTTTTCTTTTTTTAGTAAATCGTCGACGATACTATTCACCTTCTCCCGATCGCGAATTGACAATCGTTGTAGGGTAGAATAAATGGGTTTATCCGACGTTAAACGAAATGTCATATCGTGCTTAATCATTGGCTCGTTTAATTTAATATAAATTAATCAGTTTAAAAACTCATTCAATATTTCCATGAATTTTATTTCTATTTCATAATCACGCGAGGTTTCATTATAAACGGGTCCGATATCGAACGGTTTCACAGGTGATTCAATTTCGTAATCCACTCCTAATATAAGCGTACAATTTTACGCGGCACAAAAGATATATGAATTTTATCCGAAAGGTTGGCAATAACTTTATCAAATCTTCTATTCCACCATTAATGGATAAACAAGGAAACCCTGTAATGGAAATTAAAGCGAAGGCAGATCTACCTGCGGCAAATTTTGCTGCCAACTCTGTCGTCGATGATTCCGGTATAAATCCGCCGAACATTCCACCTATCCAATCATCAATGAACAAAATTTACTTCCGTCCAAGAATTTTGCGGTCAACACTGCTTAATCTTAGCAAATCTGCTGGTCCGGACGTTATACCACCTATTGTACTAAAACGTTGCGCGAATACACTGGTTTATCCACTAATTAGTCTCTTTCATTTATCCCTAAGCTCAGGTCTTTATCCATTAATGTGGAAACTGACTAATGTTCAACCAGTCCCGAAAAAGGGCAACAAGTCTGGCTCATCAAACTATCGTTCCATTGCATTAACCTCGATACTTGCTAGTCATGGAAACAATTATTAATTATAAACTAATGGCATATCTCGAAAAGAGCAATCTTCTCCACGACCGCCAATATGGATTTCGTAAAACACGGTCTACTGGTGACATCATGTCAGTGCTCATGGAGAAATGGGGCAAAACAATTCATGACTTTGGTGAGTCTCATATTATTTCCCTTGACATATCCAAGGCGTTTGACAGAGTTTGACATCGGGCTCTTAACAATAAATTAATTTCATTTGGAGTCTGTAAGACCTTGGTATGTTGGTTAGAAGATTTTTTATCCCAGAGATCTATCAGAGTAGTGCTGAATGGTGCCATGTCGGATAAATTCCCAATTCATCTTTATCTTCGATTATCTTTAATCTTTATCAACGGTTTATTATCTATCACCACAAACCCAATATCTATCTATCTATCTATCACCGCAAACCCAAAAAACAAATATGAGTTGATAAAAACGCCCAAGGACTGAGGTGCTATTTAAATTAATAACACGTAGTCCTAAATATTAGTTACGTTAATTTAGTCTGTAGGTTTTAATACCCAATGACTTGCATACATACTAGACTTCTTGGTCCGTGTTTCAAGACGGGTGGGTCCCAAAGGAATCTCAAATCTTTATCATTGCTTGATCGGAACATATACTTTTACTGCATTTATAAAATAAATCGTGGCGTACTACGCTTCACATAAAGTGATAGCATGTTCTATTAAATATATCAGCATATTGTCAGGATAATTAACAGAGCCATCACAAAGTTTTACAAGAAAACAAGAATTGAGCTTCTTTTTAAATATAGCTTTACCGACGAAAGCGCTATCTTCAATTCCTATTGTTTTAAAAAACAGCCAGCTAGTATAACTGTCATCGTAGGAAAATAGGTGAATCCTTGGATGTAGATCTTGAATTAATCCTGGATTGGGGTAAACGGAATCTAGTGACATTTAATGCTTTGGAGACGAAGTCGTGGGTTTTTTCTCATAAAACCTCGCTATATAGCTGTAATGCAACGTTTTCCAGACAACTAATAATAAACTCGCCTACGCTTAAGCTGTTGGGTACTAATATCAATCGCAAACTAAAATGGTATGATCATATTCTTTCCGTGGCAAAATTGGAATCCCAACGACTTGGCTTCCTACGTCGCTGTAAAAGCCTTTTCTCTCCATATGAAATTGCTACAATCTGTAAGGCATATATACGACCGATCCTTGTATTTGACTCCCATATATGGGCTGCAGCATCAGACACCTCTTTAAATTTTGTTGACATAGTTTACAGACGTGCTTTGAAACTGATTGATGATCCAACGATAACATCGGGTATGGATTCTCTGCATCATAGAATAGTGGTTGGAGCTCTTACACTACTCTACAGATATTACTACGGCAAATGCTCTAAAGAAGTTAATGATTTAATACTACCATTGCGTAGATATCCACGAGCTACTAGAGAATCATTGCATTCCCATAAACATACCTTAGAGGTCCCATTTATGAGAACATCTAGCTATAATAACTCCTTCCTTTCACATTCCGTATACTGGCGGAATCGATTACCAAAAAACGTTGTGCCGCTACATATAATCCCCAAGCTTTTAAATTAACTATCGCTCCTTAAAAACTAACCTTTTAACTTTCCTTTCCTACCGTTAACACGTGCATAAAGCATTAGAGGTATATAACCTAAGTGATTAACCGAACTATAAAAAAAATATTACCTGTTTTCTGTACAGCCGAACTCGGTTCAAATTTGACGACGTTGTTATTACCTTTTGATTCTAACCTAAAATTTACCCTGTATAAATGACCGACCAATTAGACAATCGACATCCATTGTCTAGTGCTATTGTCACTGGAGACAATCGACATTTTCGTCACTGGTGCTCTCACAATTTGGCGTATCTTTGGGATGTACCTTATTGCAAGTACTAAATCTATCTCGACGTTGTTGTTGTGGACAGTTCGCTGAAGTGTCCCGTTTCAAAACAGTTGTAACAAACATTTTCCTTTTTTGTGTTGATGTTTGGTTTGTTACGCTGCAAATTCGTTTCGTTACTGCTTGTTTATATATTTGTACTTTTCGCTGCGATGCCAGCACTTGTATTTCTTGAAGGTGTGGAGTTTTCATTGTTTCTCGTACTTTTATCGTGGAAATGTTGGTTGACTTTTCATGCGTTGTCGTTTGTATTAGAGTTTCCCACAGGTTTTGTACTAATGCGCCATATGATCTTTTGTCTCAATCGTTCTAGGGTTGGAATAATATCTGATCGGAGATTTTCAGCTAAAGTATAATCGTTGATACCATTTATGATATAATCAATCATCGTTAGTTCGGATACATTTACATGCGGTTCCATCTCAACCATTTCATAGTAATAGTCAGTATCTTTGTTACGTCGATAATTACGCAACCTTACGTGTACTTCGACAACACTCACAGTAGTTTTGAAATCCCTTATCAAGAGTTCTTTGAAATCATCTAGCGTTCTGAATTTACTTACGTTCGCGTTGAACCATGACAATGCTGGGCCTTTTACAATGCACTATTGTTTACGCCATGGATATTGCAAATTGTTTCCAATTTTTCGATGAATCGTGTTGCGTAATTAACCTCCACATAAAGATGGTACCGATTCTTCTTCGTGAAAAAAAACGTCACCGTCGTGGTACCAACCAGATTCAATGAAAGTTTTATATATTTTTTTATCCTTTCACCTGTTGTATATCCCAGAAATATTAATATGTATAAATATTATTCGACTGCTTACTCCACGAAAAACGATAAAAGTATGAAATGCAGTTAAATATTTTTCTTAAATTGTTATGCATGTGTATTTAACAAATACATAAAGAACTATAACTTGTATGAAATGGATTTTTATTTGGAAATTTTGTTTTTAGATAGAATCTATAAAAACGATTGTCAAAATAATGTGTGCGAATTAAATCATTAATTTTATTAAGTATTTTTGAGTACCCAGCAATCACACACCTATCTTTTGAATTTATTCCTTTCTACTCACTCCGATAAATATAGGATGATTTTCGATCCACCTATTGGCTCATCTGATCACTGCCTGGTGAGGGCAGAATTCAAAACAAACACTTTTGCAATAGATAATACCCCACCTTCAACAACTTTATGGCATTATAGGAATGCGAACTGGCGTGCTATAAACGACTATTTGACGAATCTCAACTGGGTTAGTTTATCTGCAGATAAAAACGTAGATGCAATTTCGCTGAGAATAACATCTGCCATTCAATCGGTTATGGAATGCTTCGTTCCATCATCCCTTCAAAACCGAAAACCGCAAACACTTATGGTTTAATTAAGCCTGCCATTCAGCAATTGGCTCGGAACCTGGATCTCACGCACAATTTCAACAAACACCTATACCGCTAACAATCGTGCACTTCTGAAAACCGCCCGTATAAATGCTAAAAATACCATAAATAATGCCAAACGATTAGACGATCTGAAAACCCGTGACAAAATCAAAGAAATCCTGAACGACAATAATAACCTCAAATCGTTCTGGTCATTTGCTGGCTTGGTATAAAGAAAATTTTATGGGTAAAACGGCATCAAAAGTTCCTTCTCTCAAATCATTGATCACACAATATAATTCATTCCATATCTAACCAAAAAGCTGCTCTTTTAGCTCTTCATTTTGCAGCCGCAATCAGCTGCCACCTTCCCTTCCAATAGGTAAATACTTTATGAAACAGGTTTAATTTCGCATCCGAGTTGCATCAAAGCTTCTTATAGAGTTAAATGTAAACAAGTCAGCGTGTCCAAACGGTATATCAGACATCGTACTTAGAACCTGCCAGCACTCTTTAAGCTAAACCATTATGTAGACTATTACACCTTTCTATAACAACTTGGACTTTCCCACCATCTTTGAAACCGCCATTGTCAAATCCGATCCTTCCAACCATAGGCCGATTGCCAATGTCTCCATACTCTCCTAAATAATGGGGTCAATAACAAATTTGCATCTAGTGAACTATTTATGGATTTGCGATTTCGACGAGGAAGATCTGCTAGTAATTTAATGGTGTATTTGACTGACTTATGGAGCCGCAGTTTTGTTAATAAAGGTGAAACGCTAAAGCCGTTTTTGGCATTAATTACTGCTTGTTAAACTAACAGCATTGGGTATTGCTGGATTAAGACCGTTCTGAAGAATTGCAAAATTCAGGTAGTTGTCGATTGAGCAATCTCTAACCATATTCTTGACGCTGGTGTTCCCCAAGCATCCAATCTGTTTTCTCACCCTATTTTTGGTTTTCATAACCAATATTTTACTATCCACTCTTAATCCAGTCCGTTCGTACACGGATGATAATACTTTATCCTCTGGATATAATTTTCACAACCGTGCTCCGGTCAACTCAATCACAGTCACTTCAAAACGAAATGAAATGATGTTTTCTTTGTCTCAGGACATCAATTTTTTTTGTGCCGTAAATGTTCCATATGGGAACGTAGGCTGTCAACAAGTTTCCCTTGTGTCACCTGTATAAATAGTTTTTCCAATTTATCAGCTAAATTAGCTGACTATCGGTTAATTGGAAAACCGGTGTGTTGATGGTTAAATGTTTTGCTTAAAAACCTAGATGGGATTCGAACCCGGGTTCTGTGAATTCGAAGTCCAGCGTGCTACCACTAGGCCACTCACACGACATCAATGCTATCCCTAAAAGGGGGAAAGCTAACCGGGTGGATTACAATCAACCGACCACCATAACTAATATTAATCGTGATTGATCTTCTGTCAAATCGTTTTTTTGTTTGTTTGTTTTCCTTTATTTCTCTGAGAGAGAAACCGGTTTGTCTTCCCAAAGACGTGCATAAATTTTTCATTTGATTCAAAATTGTACAATTATTGCGAGTTTCTTTTAAATCTACAAGAAAAAAACCTACCACAAAAAAATAATAGTTTCTCCCTCACTGCTACTATATAAAAAGAAATAAGAAAAATGACAGATTAGGATTTGATTCTAACCAAATATATAAATTTTAATCTTTTATCTATTAAAAATAAACTACACAATAAAGAAAAGTTGGTCGCCAGCTAGTTTTCATAATATACTTTCAGGAAGTATACATAACTTAAATATTCACATTTGCATTATAAAATAATAAAATGTTCACTATTATAAAATCACTGGAAATAACACAATAAATGTAAAATACTCTCGTAATTATTTTTATTCATTTTATAAAAATTAGCACAACTAAAAATAATAGATTGTACTTTTTGTTTCGTTTTAAATTATTTAATTGTTTTTAATTTATAATTTAATACAATAGTTGGTTGTTGTAAATAAACAGAAATGCAAATGGCGAAATGAGAAATTGAATATGACATATTAGCAAACACGATTTCTTATGTCTCTCTTTATACAATTTTAAAGTTATGTTCTCTCTATATTTATATATACTCTAAGATTACAATACATCTAAATTTCAAGCGTTTCTTTACACTCATAAACGCGACAAGCCGGACTTTTAACCCAGTATTGAGGGCTCTCCAATTAACAACTCTATCGGCTCACATGCTCAGTCTAGCAATAGATTTTTTTTATGTGCAGCGAAAACTAATTTAGTCGCATTCGATAAAATTCAACGCCGGGCATGCAAGTTAATTGATGATGCTAATATAACAAACTCTTTGGATACCCTCGATCATAGACGCAATATCACAGCCCTCTGTGTATTTTACAAATACTACTATGGTAAGTGTTCAGCTGAGATAAAAGCTCTAATGCCTAAACAACGTCAGTTTTCTCGCACTACTCGTCTAGCATTAAACTCCCATGAGCACTCGCTTGTACCATTCTTTGGCCGAACTGAGCAATATGACTCGTCTTTTTTCCCACGAACAGCCTCTTTATAGAATTTTCTAAAATCCGCTGTTTTTCCGCTTAGCGTATGCAGCTACACCTACAAAAATTTAAACTTAACATAACATAAAAAATAGCTCTCTCATATTAAAAGTCTTACCAACCCCTTTACACATTTCTTTCCTTTTCCTCTAGCATCCCCTTGTATATATTGCTCCTTCCACTGCTATTCTCCAATTACTTACTGTTGTGTCTGCATTAAATATTACATTTTTTACTGTGCATTATGGATACATGTTATCTGAACAAAAATAATATAAAAAAATATTTGTGTTAGATCGCCTAAATTTTAATATTGTGGAAGGTTACACTGGATCATGTATCCGTAAAAAATCATTTTATTAGTTTCTGGGCATTTTACATTTTGAACCGTCATGAAAGAATAATCTAACGAGAATTATATGGTTACGTGCACGTAGCTAACAATATATCCGTTCAATCATCTACAATTATGAGGGAATGTTAGTACATGATCTTGATCTTTAAGGAAGGAACCGATTAGTTTTTGGTTGGAATTTTACAAAGGAACGTGAAGTCGTCCGAGCAAATGTTTGTAGTTTTATGTGCATTGCTAATACATATACAAAATTTTTTCTGGTAAGTTTTTACAGATGATTAAGAGAACAATGTGATATTTATACATCCACATATTTGAGGAAATAATATTTAAAATTTGAACGATTAGATGGTGCTGATTCTGAATAGCTAACAATAGTAATATAAATAAGATTAAGAGTATAATTCTTCTTTAATTTTATAATAGCGATTGTGGTGAAATTTCTCTAACAGTCGCGATGCAATAGGTTGAATTATATACATGAGTCGCCAAAGTTAAAGTCTTTATATGAAATTTCACATTATTTCTAAATCGTCCATTAGCACCATGTATCGAACTATCGACAGCGTTGACTGACAGCTGTGTTAAAACAAAAAATAAATATTTGTTTCGTTAATAAGGTTTAATTATTATGACAAACAATAGTTATAAATCATCCATCATTGAATATTATTTAAAATAAATAATTATTATTCTTCATAATAAAATAATATCTTACGCTCAACTGTAGGATTATCGTTGTTTAAATATTGCACCACATCGTGCATAATTTTACAATTATTTTCATATTAATTTTCATTGACTTCATCATAATTTCATAAGAATAAAATTTGCAATAAAACTCATTTTTTCCTCTCTGCAGACGTATAAATTCGAGATATATTTACATTTATTTATTTTGTTTCGTTTCGTTTATGTAGGTTATCAAAACGAATGCAAGTTATGGGAGCAGATGAAACGATTTTTACAATATCAACCGAACCAGATAGTAAGACAGATAGTTCAAAACTAAAAAGTGATTATACAAAAGATGATGAAGGGATTGAAATTATTGAAGATGAAGCAACTGAAGTTATTTTAAATAAAATTACTGAAGGATCAAAAATTAAAAGCTTCGAAAAAGTATTAAATGATTCATTAACAAAAACAGCAAAACCAATATGTACGTTAAGTACAACGGCAACAATTACTAATTTCACTATTTCTAATGTAGTAAGTTTGATTACACCACCAAAACTAAAAAATGAATCGGAAGTTGAAACAGAAAATAAAAATTGTGATAATAACATTAGTAGTAAACCGAAAACAGAAAAAAGTCTTAAATTAGTGGAAGATGATGTAAGTAACTTTAATTACTACATATATTATTTTAGTTTAACAAATTTAACCGTGTTACACGAATATATAGTATTGTGGGATTCCCATTGATATTGTTGTGATTGGTTTGGCGTTTAATTCCTGTAACTCTTATGCGAAAACTTGAAAACTTTATGAAATAATTTGGATGGCGGTATGTTTTTCTAATCTCTTTTTTAATCAGACAATAGCCACCGTACGAATAAATATAATCTATTTTTAAATGCATATACAATTAGTTGCATATACGATTTTTATTTCAGTTTCGAAATTCGACACCTGTAGAATTTACTTACCTCCTTGAACAACCTCATACAAACACGTTTATTATCTGCTCTATTTACTTTACAATGTTTGGAGACTTTTTGGATCTCATCACCTTATTACAGGTGGTTGAAGATATTCTCGGACCCTACCACCAAATTGTTTTAGATTTATTTTATTAAATTCATTTTTGATTTTGTTTAAATGAATGTTAAATATTTCGAGCTTTTGATTGATGGAGCAAATTAAATAGATTTTATAGGCACATATTCAGGTACTAATGCTGTTTCAATTCTCTATTATGCAATCGGCATTAGCGACGGCATACTTAGAACGGAAACATCGGGGAATGAGAATTAGTTATTTATTACTCTTGTTAAGTAAGGACTCATAATCAGAACCATCGATTTTATCACCAATACGCAAGTCACTGCTCAAATCCGAGTGCCGTAGATTATAACCTACGTCCAATCCTCCAAGTATAAAACTTAGAAGTCGGTGGTAAATAATTAAATAATTATGTTTCGATAGACAGTTCAAAATGTGTAACACAACTCCTTACTAGGAATCTATAAATATTATTTTTTTTAAAATAAAATAAAATGTGTTGTATAGTTTGAATTACAATAGGTGTCACAGCAACACATGTTGTTGTGACGGGTGTTGATCTACGGGTGTGACAATGTTACGGTGTGAACAAACCAATAGCAAACCAACGCACATCCAAACAAATATTCGAAACAAAATTAATTGTACAAGTTAGGTTTCAGTTCTCTGCTGACTCTCGCAGTAAAAACATTAAATTTTGTCCTCCTTGCAACTTTAAATCTGATTTAATAGATATTCCAATTCCAATTCATTTAATAGATATTCCAATAACGATTGTAATTCAAAATATAATTTTCTAATGGATACGGGAGCAGATCAAGTGTCGTACCAAAATATCTTTTCAACAAATGCCAAGATGATTCGTTTCTATCCTTATCTGCTGCAAATGGCACGCAAGTTGAAACGTACGGAACAACACTTTTAAATTTGGATATTGCATTGTTGATGTTAGAAGAGGACAACTAATAGATTCAGGAACAAATCTATGGATTGGTGTCATAACCACTATTGATGATACACCTACTCCTATAAACTTTATTCTAAAAAATAGTTTCGGTAAAATTTTACAAGAATTTCCAGAGTTAACCCAAGTACCACGGTATGATACACCAGTAAAACATAACGTGGTCCATTCAAACGATTGGAGACTGTGTGGAGATTGGAGACTTAACTTAACGGAGTGAAGACATAACAATGTGACAGTTCCATGCCCTTACTCGATATAGGTAGCGGTGTTGAGCGTTCATAGACTTCAACTCACAGAAGGGTTTAAGCCGGATAATCTTACCGGATAACTTAAAATCCTTGCTGAATTACAAGCTGAACTGCATACATACCATATTTCGGATTGTATGCCAAAAACAATAGATTTAGACAGACACTTTGATGTCAAGATATTGGCCAGAGATCCTATTAAAAACTACATACGGTCACTGCCACATAACGCCAGCATCTGGTACACAGATGGCTCTCAAACCAATGTGGGCACGGGAGCAGGAGTGTTTGGTCCTAGAACAAAACTAACGGTTGCCTTATGCACCACAACAACCATATTTCAAGCCAAAATGTTTGCCTTTGGCAGTTGCGCTTTGCTATGTGCTGAAAGACAATACCAAAATATTGAAATATATACTATCTCTGACAGCCAAGCAGCACTCTTGGCACCAAAATCTACGCGCTTTGGTTCAAAACGTGTATGGGAATGCTACGAAAATCATCTACTACAAGTCTCTTGCAATAATAGAGTAACATTTGTGTAGGCAGCCAGCCACAAAGGAATACAAGGAAATGCTATTGCTAATGCTTTACCAGCAAGGTTCCTATAAAAAGTTTGTTGGACCGGAACCATGCTCCGGAATGGCCAAGAGTTTGCTCAAAAGCACAATCCAAACATGGGAACAAAATGCTAAATTATGGAGAAGCAGAGAGGGACTAGTACACTCCAAGAAGTTTCTAGGTAACCTCCCTGTTTCACCCTTAAAAACAATCGACTTAAACAGAGAGTCTCTAAGAATTTTAACTTGGTGCGTTACGGGACTAGGTCCTTTAAACCACCATCTTAACAAAATGGGCCTTGTTGTTTCCGACAGATGTAAATTCTCCTTCTCGGACGCGGAAACGATGGAACATGTCATCTGCAGCTGTCCTGAACTCTCTTGCCTCGAAAAATGTCCTCCTACCTGCCTTCCTTTTCGATGTTATAAAACTAATCTGTTAATCTCTGTATTCAGAGATTTATTTAATAGTATGCAGCCATCTATCAATTCAATTTATATTTTTTTTACTAAGTATGGGAATTGCTCAATCGAAAAGGCATCGTTTTCCATCATAACAAGACCACACCTTGGACAACCTAGGACCCGCCAAAAAATGATTTAACTTGGTTGGGAAGTTTTGAAGCAGGCAATGTATAACCCGGATTTTGCTCCATCTGACAACCATTTATCATTGTATTTGGAAAACTCCCTTGATGGAAAAAAGCTTGCCCACAGAAGAGCCACTGAAAATCACTTGGTCAAGGTTTTTGACGAGTAGAACAGAAGTACTACTCCGATGGAATCGTACTACTCCGAGATTTAAAAATGGTTTCTTAGCTTGCTATATAAAATAAAAATTATTTTAAATCACAAATTTTCCTATTCCTTTTCTTAAAATATCTTAAAAATATTAAAGATTTAAAATGTACAATGTTTCTTTCCTAAAAAAACAAGATACAATTCTGTTTTTGGTTTGGTTACGTTAACTAAAGTGCAACACAAATTCGTTCATGTACATGTACAAATGACACACGAATTTGTATTCACCGGTAGGGGAAATTTTGTTACGTATCATGCAATACAAATTCGTATTCAAATTTGTAGATATATGCCAAAAATAGGTGATAGGTGGAAGTGGAACTAATTCCCACAAAGACGGGGAATGAATTTTTTAGTTCGTTGTTGGTATCTTTTTGACATACTAAAAGTCTAGAAAAATCTGACTGTGCGAAATGCGTTTTTTTGACCGCCAAAAAAATATTTTGAAAAAAAAAATATTTTTAAAAAAAATTAATTTTTTTTTATAAAACCACAAAAAACGTGTGTTGTATCAAATTACGGAAAATTTCATGTTGAAAAAGATTATGATATTGGTTTTAAAAAATAAATAACAAATATAATGGTCGAAAAACTGAAAGCTTATGCAGGGTTGAAAATCATATTTTTATTAATCAAAATGCGGTTTATAATACAAATGCATCACTTATTTCATCAAACTTGCATCTTACATTAGAGGAAAGCAAATTCTAATATTCTTTCTCAGTTTCTGCTAAATCACTTTCTTTCAGTGGACTATTTGTGCAATCTCTACCAGAACAGTTACGACATATCTCAGTACATTCCACACCATAGCGTCGACACGTACATCACCACTACTACCACATGGCGCATTTGTATCCGTTTTACAGGTGCAGCGGATCATGTTTAGTAATAACTCTGGTGCAGGACTCATTTCACATGTTATGGGCTGTAATTGGCTTCCTACTTTTCCCAACCTCACTCTTTGGGATTGGCAATATTGGTGTTCATAGTTCTCAAACAAAGACATTGTAAATGTACGCGGAGTAAATGTTGAACAGCAGCATCTTCTGTAGGTGGCAATCTTACAATATTGAATTCACTTTTGGCAGTGACAGAGTAGTAGTAGTGCACCAAGAACATACAATGTTTCCGCAGGGACCATGTAATTTAAACTAGTTGCTATGTCATCCAAAGTTCTAGCCAATGATGATTTGTCATTTTTTCTGAATAACTGAATTTCTGGATCAAATAGAGACAGAGAGGAAGTATAGATAATTCATAATTGAAGTTATCCTTCAATTTTTGCAGATTTACAATTGAAGTTACCCTTCAATTTTTTCAGGATTTACAGAGAAACATACCAGCATTCTCTGGGTGAGTAGTCCTGTGTCCTTGATCTTTTTTAACCTTGGTAACAGAGTTGAAAGCTTTTCCAGTCAGTTTGGATTGAATTCGAAGTTCAATTAACTTAGTTTCATCTGCAGTTACTTTGTGTTAATTGTCTACTAACCCACTGAAAGTATTATGTAGCTCAACGCATTCTGGATCAAACGAATTGTGATCATACATTGAAGTAATGTAAGTAAATCCTTCATATCTAGGTTTTCTAGCATCGGGTATTTCAATGTGTTGCTCACTGCTAACACGCGAAACATCAGTAAGATTGGTCATAGCAAAAACAACTTCACAGCATGCAGGATGGCTCAATATCCATGAAGCTCGTTGACTATCACCCATGTGTCTTCCACGTGTTAACCCACCTCGACTTTTTGTTGATCGCATTAAGGGTTGTTCGATGAACATATCTGTCCATGTCCAGCCCATGGCTCACAACACTGGTCTAAAATATAGGTATAATATGTATTCATCAATGCTCAAATGTATGTGTTCCCACTTTTATGCAAAAATATGTGATTAGTTTTAACTCTCTTAGTTTTTAAGCTATCAAGTAATTCAAAAAAAAAATTTGTAGGTATTTTTAAGAGCAAAGAGATGAAAACATTGTTTTTTCTTGAGTAAACAAAGGATACCAAATTTTTAAGAAAAACTTAACCTAGAATTATTTAATACTCAAATTTTACGTATCATGAATTATTTTGAAGAATAGGTAATTTTTTTCAAAAATCCCTTTACACTTCCCACTCAATTTTTTTCAAAACTAAGCCGAAAAAAATAGAGACGTGGTGATGCTAGGGACTTTTATAAAACACAAAAATAAGGAGTTTTAATACATTTTAAATAATATATCAAATTTACCCGAAAAATGCATTGTTTTCTGTTTATTCACGTCGAAACTTTCAACTTTTGCGTTTGACGAATATGAACTTACATTCAACAAGTTATTTCTCCGTTTGTATTGGGTCTACAGACACAATAAACCCAGCATTTTGTTTGTTTTTTTATAAGCTACATTGTAAACTAAAATCATTTTTACGATAAATACTTTTTTGAGTTATTGTTATTTTGAGTTAAAACCGTCTGAAAACGTGTTTTTTTTTTAAGAAAAATTGACATTTTCACTCCCGAATAAGTCGAAAAGTATCGACTTTCAGAAAAATATTTCTATGACAAAAGTTGCTTAAAATTAGTCAATCTTTCTATTGCCGTCCCCCGTACTTATTTTTAATATAATATTTTTCACCCCCAAGAAGGGGTGGCATTCACCCCTAGGTTTTAAGCAACCACCATCCCTAGATATAGGGATGTATTTATATTACACTTAGATATATATAGCTAGGATTTTTTTTCAGAACGGGATATAAAATTTTCGGGGAGGAATCAAATTTCAACTAAAATACATAAAAATTGTGATTATTGCGGTAAATTTTCAGTACTTTGGGTAGTTTCCCCCTGGTTACGCCCCTGCCACATGCTTCATCTTTGTTACCATTTTAGTTTCCACAACCGTTATTATATTATTTTACGCGTGAAATACCGGGAAATTTGTTACCATTTTGTTTTCAAGATGTTGGCAAAAAAACGCATTTTGCATACTCAGATTTTTCTAGACTTTTAGTATATCAAAAAGATACCAACAACGAACTAAAATATTCAAATCCCGTCTTTGTGGGAATTAATTCCACCCAAAAACCTATATCTACTGTACTAATTGTAAGAATTCGTAAACAAAAATACCAATGACACGAATTCGTATATTTTTTGTTCGAATTCGTATTCAGGAATAAAACCCAGTTCTGTGGTCGAGCACAAAATTGTAATGGACCAAGAACATTTTTCAGATACATCGATTAAAAATTGATTCATGAACGATTGTTCCGGCAAATCGAAAGTTGGAATCCAGAACTGTATTTTTGCAATCATAAGTCCAAGATTCATCAAAATCGACTTATGATTGAAATAGACTGTACATATTGTGGATTAAAATGTAACTAAAATTTTTTTCCGGAAGTAATAAACCGAAAATTCAGAACTATTTATAATCATACTAAGAGTCTATATACCAAGTTCCATCAAAACCAAATTACAGAACTAAAAGTTGTTAAAGTATCAAATAAACAGTAGTTCGGGAGGGAGACCCCTGTTCTTGACTCGATAAGGTCCGAATTTCAAATGCAACTAACAGAGTTCGAGGTCTGTTTCAATGTACACTCCATGAATCAGTATCACAAAACCTATAATAGCCGCGAATAGTTTAATTTCGAACCAACGTAGGATCACTGAAGGATCACAGAAAATTTATTTTTCATCGTATAATGTACATTAAAAAAATTAAATAATTTGCTATATTTATATATTCTTATTTTACATTACTATTTTTGCAGATCGAAATGATAGGAGATAATCAAGCAGTTGATTTATCTCAAGAAAAACTAAATCAAACAGAATCACCAAAAGAGAGCAAGCCAGAAGATTCTAAAGAAAAAGAAAAATTAATTAAAAATGAGAATAATTGTGAAAAACGGAAGGATGAAAATAAGAAAAATTCAGATCAAATAAAAACATCTCAAAACATATTAGAACCTTTGTCAAAATCAGATCAAAATCAAAAACTTGTCAATGTATTACCTAGTCAAAATTTGTTGACGGATAATGATAAAATAGAAAATAAGTCGGATATCAATTTAAATGATGATAAAGGATTGAAGAAGGAAGAATATAAAAAAATTGTAGATAGTGGCAGTACTACAACTAATAAGGTAATTATTTTACATATATCTTTCACCGCATCCAAAAAAGCAATTTATGTTTTTGGTTTATTATGTTTTAGAAAATTCTAACACAATCGGGTGCTATTAAACGTTCATCTTCACCATCCAATAATCAATCATTAGATTATTCAAATCCTTCCAAAAAACATTGTGACGATGCAAATAGGAATTTCAATTCACAACAACAAAATCAGTTAGTAAATGAGTTTATGGAAAAATCAACCAACGATACACCAGATGAATTAAAAAAACATATAAATCAAATTGAAGAAGAAATCAATCAATTAGATAATATGTTAAAAGTTAAGGAAGAGGAATGGAACAATGTGTTACACTTAAAAAAAATAAAAGAAGAAGTATTAGAACGTTTAACAAGACGAAAACGTATAATTGATATTAAATCAATATTATCAATTAATAATAGTGAAAACATTCATCATACACTTAATGCAAATAATAATACTAACAACAATAAATCGATGAACAATGAAAAACCTTTAACTAATACTATCGTAAATACAGTGAATTTAAAAGATGGTGGCCCAACTAACTTAACAAAATATTTAACTTGTAATAATTTAATAACATCGTTAAGCTCATCTACGCCAACTTCCAATTCGGTCGGCATGGCATCAACTACACAAATAATCTTACAAAATCGTGCCAATATGAAAACTGCCGATCTTGCCAAGGAGAAATTAAATACACAACGATTGCAAAGGTAAATTTTTTATATTGTTTCTATTTTTTAAATTAACAATGGACGTTGCTTTTGGGTTCAAAGTAACAAACAATTTTTTTTTATAACAATTTAATACTGGTCGCATTGAATTTCACAATTCATCTTGCATTAATAATGATTAATTAATTAAACGATTAAACGATATTTTATAAAAGCAAAACATTTATGGCTACATCTTCGATTTCCAAGACTAACACTGTACCCATTGTTTAAAGCTTGCTAATAACTAAAACTTCAATGCGATGTTGTACTCATCCTGGTTTTGTTTTTGCTTTAATTAGATATATAATATAAACTGTATAATAATGCCCAACGATGTATCTACATAAGTATTTTAATTAACTTACCCACATATTTTAGCACAGACATTTTTTAACACATCTGGAGATAGAACTTGAGATGTATCGGTCGAACTTCTACGGTTCCGGGCATAATTGGTGTCGTCTATATGATCCTTATTCAAAGTGCCTTTTGATCTTCTCGAACTTGATTTCCCCAACAGTTGCGCTACTGACACCGCATTTTCTAAACTGGGTGGAATCGTCTAGTGTCAGTGAATTCTTCTTAGTGTCAATAGAACTGAATGTATTCAATTGAAGTGAATGAAAAATTGTTTTGAAAGGCAAACGATCCGTAACAACGCCTACCAATTTTATCTCTTGCATATTTTGCGAAGTTTTTGTCCAAAAAAATGAAAAAATATGCTGGCAAGAAGCTCTAGATATTTATTTTTCCACTCACTTTTCTAGATTTAAAAAAGGGTAGGCTAACCCCTTGCTTATTTTGCGAAATTTTTGTCAAAAAAAAAATAGATGAAAAAATATGCTGGCAGGAAGTTGTAGATATCCATGTAATCCAAATAAGACAATACGACACTTGCTGCTGGCCATAAATCGACAATCACAAATTTTACATACAAAACGAAAATATGCGGCCATTCCTAAACCCGTTGCTCGATTAAGCTCAAGCTCCAGCACGGTGTATTTTTATTGCCTTTTTTTTTTTTATTAATTAGTTGGACATGTTTAGCACACTAAATATGAAATATTCATTATTTAGACTCTTTGAATATCCGAAGATACCATGTCAACTATAAACCATGTCAACCATGCCTCCTTTCAGTTTATATATCACTCGCCAAGATTTGCGAGGACAAACATCAATAATATTTGTGTAAATTTTATTTACACACTTTTATTTTTTCACGACCGAAGTTGGAATAATATTATCCTTGTCGATCTTGGTAAAGTTTTTCTGATAAGTCGTTCCACTTATGGTGGAAGTTATCAAGCAATATCATGTCGTTATGGCCTTCTATCGTGTCTTGAACTACCTTCGTAAGTTTTCTGAGGTAGTGCTGTGTGAACCAGTTCTTTACGTGGATGGTAGTTCTAATGGCAGTTTAGTAAGTATTGACGTGCGAACAAATCGTTATGCGGTTTCAGTGGCTGAATTTTGTTCTCTATGTGAATATGGTCCTTGTGTGCTATTAAGGGACAGTCAATTGCATTGCCCATTGCAACATTTTGTGTTTGCAATTTGTTTCATGCAGTTTGATTCAGTTGTGGGTGTCGCATAATATATAATGCGGCGAACAATGGCTTTGTATGTAGTAGTGGTCTCCTGAGAATATCGTCAGCTAAGGTCTGCAAGCGATTTCAGCACGTAGGCGCAACTTTAGAGATTGCTGCAGATCTGTATTGTATTGGTAGCGAATGTTAACATATTTTTTTTTTAAATAAAAAGTGTTGTGTTATAAGGTTTACAATATGTGTCACAACAACACATAAATACCTTTTAAGACCTAGGTCTTAGGTCACCACAATTTGCGCTCTAAGGTGTTCGTGAACGCTTTTTTTAAACATCTGCGGATTGAAACCACCAGAGACTGGATTCCGTCAAACTATTCCAATTGTATGCAGTTCGAAAAAAAGAAGTCTTTTTGCCTGTATGACAGCGCGGGATCTCGACCGATTGACTGCTTGTGCTAGCCGATTGCCGAGTGAAACGAGGGTAAGAATAAGTTTGAGGCATGATGCTGCTGATTTCATCTGAGCACTATTGATGACGATATTTGTAAAAAACAACGAGGTCAGGTCAGCAATAGTGCGACGATGTTGTAGGGAATCAAGTTTTGATATCAAATCTCAATCACCCACAATTATTATAGCCCGCTCTTGAACAAAGTCTAGGAGGGCCAAGATGAAAACAGAAGCAGCACCCCAAACTTGACAACAGTACTCCATACAGGGACGAATATAGGACTTATAAACATGGAGCAATTGGTATGGAATGAAAAATTGTTTGCATCTATTTAGGAGACCGATTTTTCTAGACGCCCTTTTTGCCATCGCCATTACATGATCGTTCCAGAGTAGGTCATTTGAAACTGTGACACCCAATAAACGAATGTTTTTACATTCACCTATTGGTTCATCACACATATGAATAAAATATTTTTGGGGAACTCGGTCGTTGATCTGGAAACAATCAACAGCTGTGTTTTGGTAGAGTTGAAATTGACCAGGTTTTGGTCACCCCAATCGGCGACTTATTAGTTCTTAATAACAAAATTTAATAATTTAATAACGAAACTATAAATAGTGAGAGGTCTAGTTTTAATTTAACTGCTTCACGTGGTGACCCCCACGTGATCAAGTAAAATGCAGCCTTCAGTTCCCCATGTGAAACCGGTTGAGCACTCAAAAAAGAAGCACTCTACCAATTAGGTAGACCAATGAGACCAATGTCAGACCTGGCAAGAGAGAAATTGATTGGGCTTAACAAAGGACTTGTTAATATAATTAAGTTCAGCCTCACTCAGAGCTGAATCAACTGGACTAAACAATTTAGTTCCCATGTCAAGCTTTGTCTTATGTACGAATGACCTAAATATATTACGGTATGAACAGAGAAACAGCATAACGAAGTCGCGCAGGGTTTTAGTATTCAGCATTTCAGGAGGTTGAAAAACGGGCGCTACCTTTCGTCCACACTCACATAGGGAACAAATTTGTCAAAGAGCGACAGGATAATTTTATTTAAGAAATCCAGTTTAAACTCAATATCTGAGGAGCAATAAAAGGGGCTAAAAGTCAGCAACATTGCTATCTAACAACAATCCTTCCATACTTATGCGGCTATAGTCAGGCACATGCTTGCGAGCGATATAGCTTTCTTTATTGATAGCAAGTGACATACGACAACAGGTGCATGATGAGAAAAACCTGGCACCCAAAACTGGCTGGTTTCTTTGGCCAGTTAACTGTCACTGACTATGAAAAAGTCAATGCAAGAGCCTGTTGATATGTTAGACGAACTTGTGATCCCAGGGACACGAGCATAGTGTGTTGTACCGTTATAAATATTTAAAGACATGCTAAGCCTCTCATAAAAACCACGGCAGGTGGAAAGTTAGTATTAAAGTCACTAAAAAAATACCACAGAGTCTTCACGAGTTAATATGAAACAATTACATTTCAAACCCAAAATTGTCGAAAAACTTTTAAGGGGGTTAAACAACAACAAAGCCTCTGGTCTAGATAACATTCCTGCTGTTAGTCTGAAAACATTTTCAAAAGAACTTGCCACCAACTCTCGCCAAGATATTCTACAAATCCTATAAATCTGGTATTTTTCCATCCTGTTGGAAGTTGGCCAATCTCCAGCCCGTCCCAAAAAAAGGAACTATATGTGATATTTCAAATTATAGACCAATAGCCTTACCCCCCAGTCCTGTCTAAAATATACAAGCACTATATTAATTCACATATATCCAAATTTTTGGAAGACAATAATTTGATATCTGACAGCCAATACGGTTTTAGAAACAAAAGATCAACAAACGATCTATTGAACTATGTAGCACATCTTTGGAATAGCAACTTGATGATGGTGGCGAAACGTACGGTTGCACAACCTCAAACGTGTTTGATCGAATCTAGCATGCCAACTTAATCAACAAGCTCGTTGCTTACGGTTTTCATTCCGCATTCGTGAATTTGATGCAAAATTTTCTTTCCAACCGATACATCTCGGTATCTATAGATGGTTTTTCTTCTGAGTTTAAATAAATTAACGCTGGTGTACCTCAAGGCTCAGTTTTATCTCCCACTTTATTTTTAATTTATATAAACGAACAGTTGAAAATCACCAGTAACCCAATAAATAGTTTTGCATATGATTATAAACTGCACAAGTGATTCGTCCCCCTATCTCCAAAGGGTAAAATGCATGAACGAATAAATCCCGCCCGGAGATACGCTGCCATAAATGTAAACGAGGACCTAGAAAAAGTCGCCGATTGGGGTGACCAAAACCTGGTCAATTTCAACTCTACCAAAACACAGCTGTTGATTGTTTCCAGATCAAAGACCGAGTTCCTCAAAGACATTTTATTCAGTGTGTGTGTGATGAACCAATGGGTGAATGTAAAAACATTTGTTTATTGGGTGTCACAGTTTCAAATGACCTACTCTGGAAAGATCATGTAATGGCGATGGCAAAAAGCAAACTCGGCCTCCTCAATAGATGTAAAAATATTTTACAGCGTATCAATTATTCCACATTTATAAGTCCTATATTCGTTCCTGTGTGGAGCATTGTTGTCAAGTTTGGGGTGCTGCATCTGTTACCATCCTGGCTCTTTTGAACTCTTCAAAAGCGTGCTGTACGAATTGTTGGGAATCGAAATTTAACATTAAATCTTGATTCCCTACAACATCGTCGCACTGTTGCTGATCCCGTTGTTTTTTGTAAATATCGTCACCAGCAGTGCTCGGATGAAATCAGAACCATCATACCTCAAAAATATTCTTTCCCCCGTTTTATTCGTCAATCGGTTTGTGCAAATAGTCAAACTGTCGAGATTACTCACTGTCATAGTAACAAAATGCAAAGGCACTTCTTTATGCGTACATCGTGCAAATGGAATGCTTTGTCTGAATCAATAGTCTCGAGTGCCTTCAATCCACAAACATTTTAAAAAAAAGCGCCCACCATCACCTCAGAACGCATGCTGCTGTGGGACCTAGGTCTTAAAAGCTATCTTTGTGTTGTGCCACATTAATTCCTACTACAGAATACTTTTTATTGAAAAAAAAACCACAGTAACCACCGGGTATCTGGTACCGAATTCCGCAATAACTGCCTCAATAGAAAATCAAACCATCTGAGGGCAGATATGTGATAATGATGAGCATAGAGAGACCACCTACAATAACCTGAACGAGGAGCATCACAGCTTCAGAGGAAATATGAGAATGCGTTATTTTTTATTGAAACTTGTGACTCACATAAAGAGTCACCCCACACCACCTCTTTTCCCCGGTCTACCCAATTATGGACACGATATCCATCAACAGCAATGGCAGCATTAGATGTATGTCGCTTAAACCACGTTTCCGAAACGAAACAGCAACCAGATCAAGATGGCTATGCTTCAATATATGTCTAACTTCATCTAGCTTGGACGAGTTGAGCCTGGGAATCAAACTTTGCGCATTAAAGTGACCATTGTTAAACTGATCCTGGAACGACTCTGGAACGAGTGCTAGTAATAGTGCTATGGGCGCCTGGTTACTATCTGGCATAAAAATGATAACAAGAAGAAGAAGGCCAGGACAACAAGAGTGGGAGAGGAAAGATGGTTATAGGGATTAGGATGAATGGGTATAGCAGAGACTACGCTAATTAGGAATTTAGCAAAAGATCGTGCACAACGAAAAGTGCGGGAAGCCAAAGAAAATATAAATCTAACAGAGTGGCATATAATCTAGTAATCGTGACCATACCTGTCTGAAATCGACATAATTAGGTGAACTTTGACGATATAGCACAGGTAACTTTCATATAATTTTTTCAACTGTATGTTATTCCAGTTAAGTTAGCCTAACGACAAAAGCATCTCAAGCGTTATACTGTCTATTCCTATGATGGGATTCTTCATTTCTTTAAGTTGTTTATTTACCGCATCAAATTTTTTCTGCTGTATGTGTTGCATTCCTTAATTTTCAACCACACTTTACATTAATTAGTTTAATTTATAAGTTCAACATTTTATACTATCAAAATTTTAATAATTAATACGATAAAAACTAATTTTATTAAATTCAATTGTCTCAACTGTCGTTTAGTGTTGTCAATTTTTAATTTATGCTAATTTAATTATTTGACCACAAAATGTATCTGTGTTTTGTCGTTCCAATTGCTTGATAGGTTGTGGAACCTATTAAGAATTATCATTATTTAACCAACTAACCTAAACCAAATTTAAATTAATATCAAAAAAAAAATTTGCTAACCAACAATTCTAAAACTTCCTAATAACCTAATAAAATTACTAGAATTAACTGAACTGTTTTAACAAAAAATTAATTAATATTTTTTATTAGACAATTTTTATCTACTTTTAGAAATATTCTTCCAAAAAGTCCAACATCCAATTTTATGCCATTTACAAACAATAGTTGTAATAATCAAAATAAAATTTTGAATTACACATCAACAAATTTAAATCAACAAAAAAAATTAACAATACACCATCAACAACAACAACAGCAGCAGCAATCACTACAACGGCAAACGAATGATTATTTAAATGGTCATCAAAATTCTTCGGCGGCAGCAATGGGACGACAAGGTGCGATAAAAGATGTTCAAAGTATTATAGCAGATTATCGCCAAAAACATCCAGAGCAAGTTCCAAGACGTGGTCGACGTTTACGACCATCGTTTTCTATCCACGATTTATCAGGAGAAGGTGGACCAGATAATACTTCCAGACCATCAAGTGCAGATTCTTCTCATAGTAATTCTAATGTATCAACCCCGAATACTAATCAACAACAAAATAGTACTAATATTAGTAATAACAATACATCAAATGTTTCCTTCAAAGATGTTTTAGTAAAATTCGCTAAAATGACTCCAACCGAAAGACAACGTTTAAATGCTGGTAATTCTGCAACATTATTATCAACATTAAACTTAACGAATACAACAAAACCACCAACATCATATCCTGAAGTTACACTACATCCATTAAATGCAGGAACATCTTCCTCGTCTACTATACATTCCGAACAAAATCAAAATTTAACTCATTCAAATTCCTTGTTGCATGGAATTCTAACAAAAGTATGTAAATTAAATTGTTTTTTTTTTATATTAATATAATAAATTTCTTTTAATTATTTTAGAATTCAAGTCGGCCATCAAATGTGTACAACTCGTTTTCGCCAACATTGGCACGGTTATTAACAGCACCGGAAAGGATAAATCCACAAGCGGGTGGCAATTATACACATTCAAATCTAACTGCAGCTGGAGTTAATCTAACCAAAAATCATAATGAAATAACAATTACTCCGGTATTGAATAGTAATAATCAAACGGTTTATCAGAAGAGGGAGGAAAGTGGTAGTAATCGCATTAAATCGGAAACTAATTTTAATATGGTTGGTATTTACATTTATCTAAATAAAATTATTGGTTCATATTGTCTACAAAGAAATCTCAAAACACTTGCAGTTTAAGGTCCAAAGCAATAATTTTTCGAAACCGTTAACTTTTTTATCTTCATCTGTGGCTTCTCAGCCTTGGTGTTTAATGTCTTAAGAGGTCATGTAATTGAGATTGTCTTACAGAATAGCAGTACTTATAATTGCAATCGAATTTAAACTTAAAGAAATAAAATTTATTTTTTAGGATGATGAAGCGGATGACAGCGTTGATCGTTTAGTTATAGATGAAGGTGATTCACCAAATGATAATCATAATAATAATATGACCATGGCTGGTACTTTACAAGAATTTAATGAAAATGAAGTTCCAGAATGTCAAGGTTGTAAAAAACGGGAAGCACAATTTGTATGTGCTGGATGTGGAAACCAATGGTATTGCAGTCGAGAATGTCAAGTAACTTTAAAAATTCAAACAACATAAAAGTTACAATTGATAACATTGTTTTTTTTTACTTATAGGTTCATGCGTGGGACGAACATTCAGAGATTTGCACTGGTTGAACCAAAGATATTTTTTTTTATATATTTTTAAATATGCACAATTAAGTAATAAATAAATTATACTATGATTATAATTAAAGGATTCGTGTTATAAAAAAAAATGATGAAATAGAAAATGCCAAACCTAAAATTTCAAATTTTTCAGCTTTTGTTTTTCATTTTTGAATTGAAATAATATCGTCTAAGCTTAATTTGTTATCTGTTTATTACCATTATATGTATCTTCCAAATTTTGTGTTTAATTAGACTATTAGAAATATTTGTACTAGTCATTAAAAGAAAAGAAACAAAACAAAAAAAAATAATTCAAAGAAACATATAACTTTTATTTATGATATAATTATAACATAATAATAATATTTAAACTGAGGAACATTAAATAAAATTTGATGAGTTCTCAACTTTCTCATTTTCTTGTATTTCTAAATCATTTTTTTCTGTATATTTTTTAACTGTTTCCTGCGCTTTACTTAAATTTAATGTATCTGGTTTAGCACGGGATCTCATTTCACTTTCAACCGATTTATTTACCGTTTTTGTAATGATTTGTTTTAATTTCTGTGATTCGGTATGCTTTGATTTTTTCGGTTTCACTGGAGCATCTGTAACAAAAATTGAGATAAATATTCTACGATTGTGAACACCCACCCATGTATGTGATGTTTTTAACACTTACTTGCTCTACGATGAAATGGAGTACCTTTTTGTTTTTGTTTTAACTTAAGATCGGTTGTTTTTGTTTTGTTTTTTATTTTACCTTGTGCCATGATTATATAGTTTATATTTTGACAGATTGATTTGACAGAATAATAAATAATTTCCGTTGTCCGTGTTAACAATTAGTACTCGTTATTGACGGAAGGGTTCAATTCGTGAACAATGCCATCTATAATTTGTATTTAATACTACAAATATTTATCCAGTGGTTTATGTATAGGGTAACAAATAGGCACACTAGTTGGAAGAATAATCAGATGCCGCTGAAAAAAAATTAAATTATAATTTTTATTTTTAAAGTTGTCGTTCATAGAAATATAATGTCGAATTCTTTTCACTCAAATCCATCAAAAAAAATTGACGTAAATCAAAAATTTTGCTCTTTTCACCCAAAAAAATCAATTTTCTTTCGATTTACATAAAAAAAGTCCAAGCGGCACGCATATCCGCTAGAAATAGGTAGATTTCGGGACCAGACAGCTTTGTGTACAAATAGAATTGGATATGTCAGATTAGTTTAAATAAAAAATTTAACTAGAAACAGAAAATCCAAAAAATTTATCAAACAACCAAACTAAATACATAAACAGAAACTACTTTGTCAATGCAATTTCGAATAGTTTTGTTTAATTTGGTTAAAACTCTTTATTATCAAATTAAATCCTTTGGTGGATTAACGTTCTAACTACATCACAACTGCCATACTATAATTTATAATCAACCACAACATCAAACAACTTTTACACCTCAAATATAATTCAAATATGTATCTATCAATTGTAAATATGTAATCAATATACATATATTTATTTCAACCAAACCACTTCCAAATATTCCAAAGAAACTATTCCCTAATTCAAAACAATAACAAATCTTCAAAACAACAACAACAAATTTTTTAACTTTTGGCGAAAAAAAAAATAAAAACAAAAAAAATTATATGAAATCTACCTAAAACAAAAGAAATTTTATTTAATTGGGATATTTTTGGGATTTGTTTGTAATTATATAGCGTTTTAGGGGCTTGCATTGTGTTAGTATAATGTTAATTGCATTGGAACTTCTAGGGTTAGAAAGCTGAAAATTTCTGATGTTTTAGTTGAAAAGTTAAATTAAAAGCTAGTATTAGTTTAATCAAAATAGACTCGAAAATGATGAGGCCGTTTGCGTTTGTTTTCGTTTTAATAGCCACAGGTTCTCAACCTCTGAACTTAAACAATTTATTTTTTAAGTTTTGGATAGATATAAGTTGGTATCTACGTTTCTGTACGTACCGAAATAAACATTTAATTGTCATCTTTTCACAATACTTAAACAAATTAATTAACAAAAACCATATTCTTATATGCTGTTTATTTTTCCCCGATTCGGATATTCGATTGTCCGCATACTCCTCCCAAACTATTAAAGATATCAAAATGAAATTTTGCATGTAAGACGACATATAGCCCCGTGCTTCTCAAAGCGTGTTCCGCAAAGATCTTTCAAGTGTTCCTATGTACAATCAATTCAATAAAAAATTGTTTGAAAATAAAAATCAATTCAATGTAAAAAGGGGCTGAAATCTCACAGCTCTGAGATATCAAGACTTCGGTCTGGGTTAAGGATTTTGATATAGTTTTCGAAAACTTTTATGAGGACATGGTTTTTAGTTTTGGGCGCGATGTATATCAAACATAACTCTTTGTTAAAGTATAAGTATTTTTTACAGTGTTTCAACCCCAGAAAAATTTGGGTGCAGGTTTAGGTTCGGGTTCAATACATTAAAATTTAGTGGGTTTGGGTTCGGTTCAGGTTTGGGTTCGGGTTCAAATTTGTTACAAAAAAAACAATTTTTTCGAATTTTTTTTATGAATTTATGTTACACACATATTTGTTTTGGAAAAAAATTTTCATTTAATTCTCACTATTCACTATTCTCTACTGAAACAAATAATAACCAAAATAATCTTGTTTGAAACAAAAAAATTCTGCGAAATATGAAATTTCTTACGCAAACTTCCTAAATTTCCTATATTAAAAATTGGACCTGAACCGCGTTTTTGATTGGGTTCGGGTTCGGGTTCACATAATTTAAAACAAATCTTGCTCCGGAGCGGGTTCGGGTTCGGTTCGGGTTCGAAACCCTGATTTTTTATCTCTGTTTAAAAATTTATTACAAAACTAACCCGAAACATCAATACGTTGCCGGAAAATTATAATCAAAATTCCAAAAATATTGTTAAATTAAATAAAATCAAACTTTCAAAATTCAAAAAATATTCCAAAAATTAGAATAAAATCAAATATTTAAAATTTTTCTAAATTCCAATAATATTTCAAAAATTCTTAAAAATTCAAACTTTTTCCAAAATTCTAAAAATA
The DNA here is from genome assembly GCA_963693315.1 of Diogma glabrata. Lineage (NCBI taxonomy): Eukaryota > Metazoa > Arthropoda > Insecta > Diptera > Cylindrotomidae > Diogma > Diogma glabrata. The sequence goes on from OY856187.1 coordinate 146,961,957, forward strand.
TTCCAAAAATTCTTGCAAAATCAAAAATACAAACTTTTTCAAAATTCCAAAAATATTTCAAAAACTATAACAAACTCAAAAATTTCCATGTCCAATTTCATTTTAAATTACATTTACGTCATAAAAACAGCTACATTTTTTTTCCAAAAAATTGGCTAAAAAAATAAATGAAATCATTTTTTGACACACTTGGCATTATTTTTTGACAAACTTATAATGCCATAATTCTCAATAATAATGATAAAATTTCATTTCAAACAAACAATTTTATTTTTTTCGAAAAAATTAGGTAAAAAAATAAATCCATCAAGAATAATATAAGAACTGAATCTAAAAAATTATGGTGCAAATTATGAAACTTTTTGCAATCCATACAATTTTCGACCGATCTAGTTTCGAACCAATGAGAAAATTTTAAACTTTAAAAAAGTTTATCAGTCTCATCAGGGCTAGCCGACTAGATAAACTACCAAAAAATGTCAACGCTAAATATAAACGATCGATCGAAAATTGTATGGATTGCAAAAAGTTTCATAATTTGCAACATAATTTTTTAGATTCAGTTCTTATATTATTCTTGATGGGATATTTTTCATCGGGGTGATGTTATATCAGAAATAATTTACTGAATTAATTGTTGATTATGTGTCAATAGACACAAGGGAAGACTAGTCATCTTCTTCTCGCCGATACGAGTTTGTTATTCAATACTAGTATGTCTAGAGTATAACAAAACAGTGATCACCAGAGAAATTAATTGACTAAACCTGAATCTATTAAATATATGTTAATGTAAATTTTTTGTTTTTTTATACTTCGCTAGAGTTGTAACCTAATTTTTGGTTTATATTTAGCGTTGAAATTTTTTGGTAGTTTATCTAGTCGGCTAGCCCTAATGAGAATGATAATCTTTTTTAAAGTTTAAAATTTTCTCATTGGTTCGAAACTAGATCGGTCGAAAATTGTATGGATTGCAAAAAGTTTCAAAATTTGCACCATAATTTTTTAGATTCAGTTCTTATATTCTTACATCGACTGACAAATTATGTGCAATGAAAAAGAAGGTTTTACTATGGAAAAGACACGTAAGAGAGAGAAACATAGAAATGTTCCCCTCTGTGCAAAATGCCAACGAGGCAATCGTTTCTTTAATAATGGAACATTTATTAAGAAAAATTTGAATAATATTTTCCATTGTTAAACACAGAACAATATGATTGGATAAGAAACCCGTTTATTCCTACCAAATTTTCTAGTTTCACTTTAAATGAAGAAGAAGAATTGACGTCGCTTTCTTTAGATCGTGGATTAAAATTACAGTTCCATGAAAACACTCTTGAAAATTTTTGGATCTCTGTTAAAGATGAATACCCTTGTATAAGCAAAAAATCCCTGAACATATTATTGTTTCCACGGCATATCTTTGCGAAGCAGGATTTTCAACTATGGCCAATATGAAGACAAACAAACGAGAGAGACTAGGGAGTTTAGAAAAAGAAATGCGTGTGGCGTTATCATTTATTCGTCCCAATATCGCTGAGATCTGTAAAGATCGTCAAGCTCATGCATCGCATTAAGTTTGAGATTTTTTTAAAAGTATTATAGTTGTAATTGTGTTTTCAATAAATATATTTGCATCAATAAATATCGGTACATATTTTATTTATATACATATTATTTTCTAAAAGTAGCACTTGGAAGCAGGGGGTTGCCTATCACACGCTGCGACACGATTCCGTTTCTGTTTTGCTCTATATGGAGTGTTTTTGCGAACATTATTCTGTTTTTGATTGCTCTTTTGGTTTCAAAAAAGTTAGCAACCCGCACCCCCTGTTTTTAAGCTGGGCATATGAGTGCTATTTTGACAGTTATTTCGTTTAAATTGTCAATTGGGAGGTTAGTGTGTGTAGTTATCGGTTTATCGTTCTGACTTGTTTCTCATTTATTCTACTAATACGAGCCAAATACTACTAATACGATATCAATTGATTGCGATTACCAATGAAGTTTTCACTTCTGCCGCACACTCTCTGTTTTTTTTAAATATTTTGCTTTCGGCGAATAAAAAATAGTAAATGATGCACGGACGTAAGCCTTTTTAGACCTAATGTGGGTGTGAATCGAGGCGTCAGCCGAGTAAAAATAACAGCATATAAAATAACATAAATAAATAACAGCCTCCCAATCCCACATACGTCGAAAAACCTTAGCTTTACGTCCTAGCATCATAATGTACTATTTGACAGTCGCCGAATTCTGTCCAATAAAATTTTTAGTATGAAATTGTTGCAGGGTTGACAGGGTTGACAAAATAATATAAAACAAAATATTGACAATACAGATCAGAATCCACACTCTGGATTTAAATATCATTTTTCTTGAAAATAGTTATACGAATACATTTGAAATCGATAGTTGTTCTTGTAGCGTAGCGACGGGTGTGGTGCTAATCCTCCGGCTTCATGTCCAGGTCAAGTTCACTCTGTTACTGCCCTTGGGCGGTACCATTAATCTTACTTCGTCAATTTTCAAGACAATTGAATAAGTGGTTTACATCGTGTGGCGTGACCTTACATGCGGGACAATTGTCAAAAGCTTTGGGATCAACTCTGCTCCTCTAGTTGTTTAGGATGTCCAACCGGATGTTAGATGAGCCACGATGTATCTGGTGCTACGGGGTAGTTGGACCTTGTCGGCAACGACTTTTGGTGGCTTTCTATTTTTACTCGATTTGGGGCGTAGTTCCTTATAGCGCCTTCAAAGGCTTTGGTGTTGAGCGTATTTAGGCCAGTTCTATATGTAACCTCGTTACCAGTTGGTTGTCTCTAACATCATGCAGAAAGCATCTTGCTGTCCCCATGTCTCTAGGAGGTTTCGTTGAAAGGTGTCATCCCTCGCTTCACTTCTTGGGTAAAAAAGCAGCTGTCACTGGCCACACTGCTTCAAACACTCCTCGTCATGGCTGGTACTGAAATCGATATTCGTATTTAATCCAGATTTTTGGAGCTTAAAGTAACATAGCGTGTTTGTATTAGCAAAATCTGTGATTTAGGTACATCTGCTCCAATTTCTCGGTCTGAAATCGGATGACGTTTTGAATCTATGACGTAAGATTTTTGGCTGGCGCATTTAGAAAAAGATTTCAGAAGCATCTAATCTTTCAATTCTGGTATCTTATTTTTGTTAGATGGGGATATCGTCGCTTTGAGCATTTGCGCCGCTCATGCGTTTGGTCATCGACTTTGCCCTTTTCAAAACAATCTCCTGTATAGCAATTAACATATTTTCGTGATTAAAACTCTAATGGATACGACATTTGGGTAGTGAAATCCGACATCCACGCCGTGCTGCCTGGTTAATGCTGACAGAATTAGGTTGGTGTATCGGAGACAAACAGAGTAAAAACTGCTTAGCCAATGATGCTACAACACGGCGAATTGGCACCTTAAAACCAATGCGACCCAAGCGTCTGTTCTCCATGTTAGGGGTGGCTTGGAGCGGGCGTCTGTCTTGGATCAAGCGGCTCGCAATATAAACGTGTAAAAAGGTTGTTTCGGGTAACCTTAAGATGCAGAACGGACCCATTCACGACAATTTGGGTTGGGCCTAAGGTTAACACCCTAACCTCGGAAAAAAATTAAATTATTAAATTTGGAAATCAGAAAAGAATAAACAGAAAAAAAAACAGAATTTTACCTGGACGTGAAAAAGGACCAGACTACCGAATCGAAACGTGGAACGTGAGCAGCCTGAGCGAGCGCTCCTGATGTTCTAATAAGTCTAGAAACAGAGGCTTAGAGGTATAGGATGGATATCATAGTTCTGCAAGAAATTAGACAGCCGATAATCGGAAAACAAGATTTGGATAGTCACTCTCTATACTGTAGTGGTCATCCTTCTCGAAGAGAATTTGGTACTGCCTTTCTTGTTGGTGCACGCATACAAGAAGCCATGATGAAATTCATCCCGGTCAGTGAGAGGATCTGCTACCTACGTGTACGTGGTACATATAATAATATTTCTCTTATTGCCGTGCATGCACCTACTGACGCGAAGACCGTCGACGAGAAGGATACTTTCTACATAGCACTGGAAGAGGTTATGAAACAAACACCAACACGCGACTTCATTATGGTTCTTGGTGACTTTAATGGGCAGGTTGGAAGTTATATCTCTTATAGAAATGTGGTGCGCCCTAACAGTCTGCATTAGAATTCGAATGATAATGGTGAGAGAATGACTGATTTTGCATTATCAAATAATTTGAGACTTGCCAAAACTTTCATTCCGCACCGTTTGATTCATAAGCAGACTTGGGTCTCACCGAATGGAAACACTCGAAAGCAAATTGATCCTGTGCTAGTAACAGCAAGTTTCTTTTCGAGTGTTCTGGATGTGCGATCCCTTAGAGGTGCATACATTGGAAGTGATCACTTTCTTGTCTGTGCTAAAATAAGAGTCCTCTTTCCAAATCCAAGCATTCCAAAATTCAATCAACGGAAACGTTTTAACATCTCATCACTAAAGGATACTGAAACAGAAGAGAGATATCAAAGCCGTATTGCCGAAACATTTGAGAAATCAGAAACCATTAATAGAGACGTCGATAAGTCGTGGTATTTGCTCAAAGATGCTGTTTTAAGCGCTGCTGAGGGAATACTTGGACGACTACTAAACCACTCCCAGAAGCCATGGATGGATCAAGCATGTCTTGACGCTATTCAATACAAAAGAGATTGCTATCTGAAATGTCTACAAGGACGCAACACCTATGTAGACGAACGAAGCGAGAATGGTTGAAGAGAAAGTGTGAGGAGATTGAAAGCTTCAATAAGGAATAACAATCGCGTAACTTCTTTCAACAGGTTAAATCCTTAAAGAAGGGACCTCAAACTAGATCGACAGCTATTCGAAGATAGGGAGCTACAAGTAGACCTTAAAAATATTTTAGATACTTGGGCCGCTTATTTTGAGAATCTTCTCAACTTAAGTGACCAGCAACAAGTCGGGCGACGAGCAAAGCTTATTCGTGCGTCAAAGGTACATGTAGACGAACCAACCAAAGAGGAATTCGAAGCGGCGGTCAAAATTAAAACGTAATAAAGCACCTTGTATCGACGATATAACATCTGAAATTGTGGTGAAACTCTATCCTTAAGATTGTTTGAACTTGTTCAAATCATCTGGCGGACTGGAACCATTACACAGGACTGGAAGTCAGTTATGCTGATACCAATCCATAAAAAAGGTAATCGCTTACAATGTGCAAACTACAGAGGAATCGCTCTCTTCTGCACAGCATATAAGATCTTTTCATACATTTTGTTAGCCAAAATCAATCCTTTTGCTGAACATGTGTTTGGAGAATATCAGTGTGGCTTCCGGAAAGGCCGAGGTACCACCGATGCACTTTTCTCGATAAGGATGATTTTGGAAAAGTTTCGAGAGTTCAACATGCCTGCACACCAACTCTTCATTGATTTCAGGCAGGCCTATGACTCTTTCGAACGAGAGACTCTATGGTCTGCTCTAGTGTCAATGGTAATCCCTGGTAAACTGGTAGCACTATGCAAAATGACAGTACAGAACTCTCAATGCTGTGTATGAGTAGAGAACGAAATATCAAAGTTTTTTAAAGTCGACTCCGGTTTAAGACAAAGTGATGCTATCTCTCCTATACTCTTTAATTTAGCCTTGGAATATGTGTGCCGTCAAAAGAAACTACTGACTAACAACAATACCTTGTCAATAAACTCAGTACAGATGATCGCTTACGCTGATGATGTTGTTATCCTTGAAGATTGTTGTGCTAGAAAGATTGATCTTAAAATTAACTACGATAAAACCAAACATATGAATGTTTCAAGAGAGGCTGAGAAGAAAGATTTGATGTGCGGCGATGAACGAATTGAGGGAGTTGAATGTTTTAAATATTTGGGATCCATGCTTGACTCAAACAACAGCATACTTACAGATATAAAAGCTCGAATCGCTACAGGTAATCGAACTTTCTACTCAATTAAACCTCTCCTCGGATCACCTCCTCGGATCACAAAATGACGAATCACATTTATCTGTATTTGAGCGTAAGATCCTACGCTACATTTTTGGTCCACTTAAGACAGAGGATGGAGAGTACAGGACGCGATATAACTTTGAGATCAGAGACCTTCTTGAGAGTCCAGATATAATAGGTTCTGTTCTAATAGGATTGCTTGGTTTGGGCATGTTTTACGAGCCGATTCACAGTCTGGAATGATTAAAAAAATGTACGTTAGTACCCCAGTGAGTGAGCGACCGCGAGGCCGACCACGACTGCAATGGGAGACGGACGTAATAAACGACCTTAATAAAATCGGTTGCCATGGTAATTATGTCGCTGTTGTAAATGACCGTGGTGAATATTCGAAGCTGGTTAGCTTGACAACGCGCCAACATGCAGCATGAACGCCATAAAAAAGAAATACTTTCGTGATTAAAACTCTAATGGATACAAAATTATATGGAATTAGATTTTATTAATTTTTTTATTTCCATTTTCGATCGTTGCATATTTACAGTACAATCTATATGTGTAGTATTTTATACTTCTATAATTAAGTATATTTCTTAAAATTTAAATAATAAATTAAATATAATATTACAATCAGACAGGTCTCGGACTAGCTATTGGATTTGAAATGATATTTTTATCTGTACTACGATCATGTACCGCTAATAAATGCCCAGGTATTATTAACGGTGTATGTATTGTGCGATCATGTTGCCCTAACGAACGCTCCTGTAAAGCTCTCTCTTGTATTGCCCGACCTTGTAATGCCATTTCATGAAGCGCTCGCTCTTGCATTACTCGGTCATTTAAAAGAACACGATTTTGTAAAACAATTCGTTCTTGCATTAAACGATCATTTAAATTCATCATATTTATTTGTTGTTGTTGCTGATGCTGTTGATTGTTGTTAGAATTACGGTTGTCGTTCGGTAAACAATTATTATTACTAGAACTATTATTTATATTATTGCCAAGACTATTGTTATTACTATTTGAAGAGTTCAATGTCGAATTGTTTTGATTTCCATTTTGTAGATTAGAAATACTATTACTTCCGACCGAATTTTGTACATTTGGTGGATCGGACAGTCTATTATGATTCAAATTATGCCTATCAGAATTATTACCTAATCCACCTGGTGACGGTAGTTGTGAACCATTTGGTGGGGAGTTAATATGCATATCACTTGTATATCTATAATAAATTTAAAAAAATTAGTTTGATGAAAAAATAAACTAATAATGAAAACATTACCTCATATGACTATTTTGACTATCGAAAACATCATTTGTCCTCTCATTACTATTTCGATTTGTATTAATACTACTATTGTTAACATTATTATTACTACCAGTTACTTCACCTAATGCTACACTATTTATTGTTGCGATACTATTAGCCGTTGTACGATTTTCCCGATGAACTCGATTATGATGTCGAATGAGGTAGCTATCACGAATAAACGTCCGACCACACAGATTACACTCATAGTTCTGACCAGCTGAATGTGTTCTGATATGAATTGCAAATTGAGCTTTACTTGTAAAAGTCATTGAACATCGATCACAACTTAGTGGTTTTTCTGATACGTGGGACCATCTGAAATTGTATCAAATATAATTTAATTTATAAGAATCCATAACTCATTTAACTATTAAATACTTACCTATGCGCCGTCACATAGCTTTTAACAGCGAACGTTTTATTGCATATATCACATGCATACGGCCGTTCACCTACAAATTAAAAGTTTTACTGTTATGAATTTTTTTTAAATCAATAACAATTATTTGTACTTGTAATTGAAAAATTACTAACAATAAACAAATAAAATCAGAAATTAACTATTCAAATATATTTTGTTTTAATGTCCAAATAAACGTTAAAAAAACAAACAAATTTTGATACCATTTTACAAACTAATAAGCAAAACACAGATTGAAGGACTATGGGACGGTTTTGGACTCATTGTTTGTCTGATTTTTCTGTTCAATTATGTGAAAATAAGGCAAAGAGTAATTTTTCCGTCTGATATGCATCAAGTGGAATAAAGAAGGAGAACTTCTTGATGAAACTGTTAGCAGTTAATTTCATTATAGTTTCGAAGTAAAAAATCAAAAATAAATAAAATTCAGGTAATTATAACAATATTTAAAATAAAAACCTGCCTGAATGAATGCGTGTATGAATATTTAATGATGACTTCTGAGTAAAACGCTTGAAACATAATAGACATTCAAATGGTCGATCTCCTGTATGTGTTCTCATATGAATATCTAAATACGGTTTACGGTAAAATGCGGCAGGACATTGAATACATTGAAAAGGACGTTCTTGAGCTAAATATAATAAGAAATAAAATATTTTATTTAAGTATTGTATTTTTTTTTAATTAATTATTATTTGGGATATTAGACAATTTTTTAGAGGATTTCCGGAACAGACGCATTATAATTGGTTTTGAAATTCCGTACTTTCATCAAAGGAATTTACTATATAAATATCTCAAAAAATTACTAAAATTATATCAAAAGCTTTTAATATATTCAACAATGTCCATATTCTATAAATAAAAGACTAAAATATAAAGGCAATTAAAATTACATTTGCTAAACTCTTTAGATTCAATGTCCTGCATTTTCAAATTAAATAGTCTAGATAAATTGATCGCCATTTTATCGTTCTTATTATTTCGAAATTCTTTAATAATATTGTAAATAACTTTTAGAATAATCTTTTCATTTAACAAAAGTAAAACAAATAGATAATAATAATATTAAAGTTATTTAAGTTTGATTAACAAAATGTCACTCAAAAACTCAATTTTATTTTAGTACTAAATTTTAAGGTTTTTGTTTTTATGTTGGTAGAAGCGTTAAAGAAGAAAGTTCAAACAAAAGTGGTTAATTTTTTTTTTGTTTATAACGGAACGATTATAATCAGTTTAAATTTTCTAGGGCTTGATTTGGTAGAGTTTGTTGTTAATAGAAGTAAATAATCAATTATACAATGTTGAGGTTTGTAAGCTACCGTTAAAACCAATGTTTTGAGTTTTTTGCATAGAAATTTGTTTTCAAATGTGTATGTCGTCGAAAACCAGTGGAAAACTGTGGCAGGATGATTTGTTAATTACTGAATTGAAGTTTTAAAGCGATTTAACTAAATTGAGTAGAAATGTAGTAAAATAAATTAATCATCCCCCGTAATTAAAAGAATAGATACTGATGTTTAAAATAACAAAACTAAAATAATTAATAATAAAAAAAAACAAATTATACAAAAGTATCTATATGGTAAAATCAAATTCGAGAACAAAAATATGAAGACTGACCTGTGTGAATTCTTTTATGTATATTTAATGTCGATCTTTGGCTAAAACTTTTCATACAAATATCACATCCAAATGGTCGTTCTCCTGTATGCGTACGAAGATGAATATCTAGATATGGTTTTCTATAGAAAGCAGCAGGACAAGTCTCACATTGAAATGGTCGATTTCCAACTGTTTGGTTTACAAAAATTTAATATAATTATATTAAGTTAAAATTGTTTAATTATATTTACAACTATATTATATATTCTAAATAGTGGTATTATTTTTCTTTATGTGTTTTAGCCTTTTTTTATTATTATATATGACAGGGATATAATGCTGCTGATATCTAAACATACAAAATTTGTTGATACAATTTTTAATTTACACACAATGAGATCAGATCTTGTACGACATCTATATTCGATAACAAGAAATTTTAGATAAAAACAAATTTACTATACTAGCCCCGCTTGTGTATGATAGGCGCCTGAATTTTTTCGGTTAGAGACATACTAGGTTACAATCAAAAACGTTACTTCAAAACATGGAAAATATAGAAAAATCATAACTAACTGAATTTTATTAATTAACTTTATTCATTAATCCAAACCAACGACTGCGATCCTGATATAAGAGTAAATTACTTAAACAATTTTAAATATTTAAAAAGTATCACAGGCCGAAGATAAAATCCACTCTAAACGAACGAAAACAACAAAATAATATCATATTATGGAACGAGCTTGTGGTATATTAGTGGGCTTTCTTCACCTACATAATTTTGTGATTACCACATATTTTATACTTCGTGATGCGCCTGTCTTTGACGAGCCCGAAAACATTTGTTCTATGATTTTTCTCAAATCGGCCGCTTTTGCGTTCGGCAAGCTCCGAAAAATGCCGATTGCCCGCGATCTTGTAAATTTGCTACCACATTTATTTTTTTTCACTGTGGAGGTTGGAAGTTTGTTTTAGAATACGAGGGTAAGCTTGTCAGACCAAAATGTGTTTGCTATTGTCGAGTCCGACAACTGACATTTTGGATGTTTGGGTTGTCGGACTAGACAATAGCAGACAAATTTTTGTCGAACAAGGTTACCCTTGTGTTCTAAATCAAATTTCCAACCCCCATAGTTAAAAAAAACAAAAATTTACAAGATCCCGGGCAATCGGCATTTTTCGGAGCTTGCCGAAAGCAAAAGCGGCCGATTTGAAAAAAATCACAGAACAAATGTTTTCGGGCTCGTTAAGGATGGCGCATCACGAAGTATAAAATATGTGGTAATCACAAAATTATGTAGATGAAGGCCCAGGGACTATATATTTGTATGTAAATACAAATGTAGGAAAAACCAAAAATTGGTTTAATGGTCAAGCAAATTAATTACGAACTCATTATGGATGCACAAACAGCTATAAAGAAGTCATAGATAAGCTTAAATCTCCATTCAAAGATTCAGGATTGTCCAGAAAAGTTGGGTTATCAAGAATGTAAGTCACTCGAAAAATGTGCAAACACAGAGAATATGTCAATAAAATTAACAAAAACTACCAGAAGTTCCAAGCGGTTCGGCAAAAAGCTATCATAAAGAGCTCTTATTCTTTTCAATTTAAATACGGTCTAGTGACATTTTAATTTAACCAATCTACTATTACCATTATTATAGAGCTTTTTCCCGAACATATTATGACAGCAGAAATCAGCTAATTTGTACTTTAAATCTCAAAATAATTGTTTTTCCTTGCCAATCAAAGTTCTTTTGTGAAAGAAAAATTGAAAGATTGTTGAAATCAACCAATACCAATTTTAAGTTATGGTAGAATGTTGACAAAATAATATCATTTTTATGTCATAGAAATGTCGACAATAGGTTTCATAAAGGTATCATTTTGATCTCCATAGATTGATCTCTTCAAAAAGCTGTCAAAAAGATAACAGTTTTCTGAGTTCTAAAAGAAGTCATTTTTTAGATAGCATTAAGATACCTTTCCGATGTTCATGCCGAACGGGAAATAACTTCTTCGAAACCTAAGCAAAAATAGACACTTATGATAACTTATTTTGTATTATGAAAGTGAAAATTCCAAAACTTATATAAAATAATAGTAAAATATGGAGATATCAAGACTTCGGTCTAGGTTAAGGATTTTGATATAGTTTTTGGCAAAAAACTTTTATGAGGACATTGTTTTTAGTTTTGGGCAGCGATGTATATCAAACATAAAACTCTTTGTTAAAGCGTACAAGTATTTTTTTATCTCTGCTTAGAAATTTATTACAAAACTATAACACGAAACATTAATACGTTGCCGAAAAATTATAACAGATCATAAATTAATATAATTTAGTGAAAAGATGAAACACCCAGCAAACTACTCAAAAACCTTTTTTTTTTAGCATTTCGAGAAAATATTACAAAATCGAAAATTCGTATTTCTTTCAAAATTCCAAAAATATTCTAAAAATTATAATAAAATCAAAAATTTAATCTTTTATACAAAATTCTAAAAATATTCCAAAAATTATAGCAAAATCAAAAATTTCCATGTCCAATTTCATGTTCGATTACATTTCATGTCATACAAATAATTAATTTCATTTTTTGCCCGAAAATTGAGTAAAAAAAGATGAAAATCATTCTTTTGACACACTTGACAATATTTTTTTTGACATACTTATAATGCAATAATCTAGTTTTAGTTTTTGGTCTCACATACCAATCCTGAGTTCCCCGAATTCAATGTGTCTTCAATGTAATGCGCCGGCAGACAGACATACATCTTTTTTGTTTTTTTTAAATCAGTAGGTCCAAAAACGTCGAGAAATGCCAAAAAAGTGAGGGTAAGAATTTCACTTTTGGCTCGAGAATGCAATACTTAGGTCTTTCAGACCGAAGTAATAAAGATCCAGAAGGGAATGGTAATTACCAAACATAACAACTGTAAATTATAAAAATAATAATTTCAGATAAATCAGTTTCAGATAAATATAATGGATATTAAATGGATCAGAGTGATGAGTCGCTGAAATATGGTTGCAGAAACAAATCTATTTAGGGTAAATATTAAATACTTAGATTTCATTCATTGTTTAAAACAATTTTAATCAGTATGGTGGATAAATAGAAATGGATAAATAAAACATTTTTTATTAGTGCAGACAAAATTATATGATAACTGATACTATTACATACGGTCACTGCCACATAACGCCAGAATCTGGTACACAGATGGTTCTCGAACCAATGTGGGCGCAGGAGCAGGAGCGTTCGGTCCTAGAACAAAACGAACGGTTGCCTTAGGTACCACAACAACCATATTTCAAGCCGAAATTTTTGCCATTAGCAGTTGCGCTTTGTATTGACCATATGGGTGTCAGTGTACCTAAATTATAAATTATATTAATAATCATAAAGTATTATATTACAAGCCGTCGAGTCAGCGAAATATATCATAAAGAATAAATATATTGAAATGAAAAATGTTAGAGTCATACAGGCGTCGGTTAGGTTAAAACGTTCTATTCAATAAATGTTACGTGAATTAAATATCAATGTTTTAATTAATAAGTAGGCTAATCAAATAACATCTCAGAACACGTAGGGCCTCCTGTCGCTAAACGGCCGGCTCTCCAGGAGGAACTGATTACAATACTGTAACCTCTGTTACCAGTCCTTTAACATTCGGGGTAAAGGTCAAAACAGCTTTGCTATGTGCTGAAAGACAATGCCAAAATATTGAAATATATATTATCTCTGACAGGCAAGCAGCACTCTTGGCACTAAAATCTACGAGCATTGATTCAAAACTGGTATGGGAATGCTACCAGAATCTACTAAAAGTCTTCAGCAATAATAGAGTCCACTTGTGTGGGCGCCCAGCCACACAGAAATACAAGGAAATGCTATTGCTGACGATTTAGCAAAGCAAGGTACCAATAAAAAGTTTGTAGGACCGGAACCATGCTTCGGAATGGCCAAGAGCTCGCTCAAAAGCACAATCCAAACTTGGAACAGGAGCAAAATGCTAAATTATGAAGAAGCAGAGAGGGACTAGTACACTCCAAGAAGTTTCTAGGTAACCTCCCTGTTTCACCTCCCTGTTTAAACAGAGAGTTTCTAAGAATTTTAACGTGGTGCGTTACTGGACATGGTCCTTTAAACTACCATCTTAACAAAATGGGCCTTGTTGTTTCCGACAGGTGTAGATTCTGCTACTCGGACGATGGAACATGTCATCTGCAGCTGTCCTGAACTCTCTTGGCACAGATACAACCAACTTGGTCATAGAAGACTAACACTTTCACTACCACAAAACGTCACTCCATTTGAGCTTATTAATTTAATTAAAAGTCTCAACTTGGATGACAGAATACAACCAGTAACAATACAAACGACGACTGACTAATAACACAATCAGAGTAAGCACAATAGACCATCAGGTCGCAGTGCTACTTGAACTGCAAGTATCACGGCCCTCCAATAAAAAAAAATTACAAAAGAACGTTTCTATATTGGTTTAACTGTAACATTTTTAATAATATAAATTTAAAGATATAGATATAAACGTTAGCTATGTGTGGCAAACAAACACTATTCCTCCTAGCGGTACAGTATTCTTTCTTTTAGTCGACCGACCGAAGCATAAGACAACAGATTGCCTTCCCAACCGACGGTTAATTGAACCACAACTCAACGAAATTCTGTTTTAATCGATACTGGGCTGAAGTATTAGTTTTCCAACAAGCAAATTTTTTTATTTATCTAATTTCTCACTCTTTACAGCAAACTCTAAAAAGCACAAAATTTAAAATTTCTTTGTCATAATATGGAGATAACGCGACTCAAACACTACTCAAACTCAATTTAAGTCACTTTAAACAGAAATAGCTCGACTCAACTTCACCATCTTCAATCACAACTCTCAGTCGTACAAATGAAACACTGTGTTTTCCAGACAACAGCCAAATCTACTTCTTTGAACACTCACACTAGAACTCACATTAGCTTCCTCAAGACTGTGAGATACTAAAATCCGTTTCCTTTATTTCGTCTTTTTTTATACCGTTCCACCTTTGATGGAACTAGGGGTAAGGGGAGAGTTGTGGCGAACAAACGCATTAATATAAAAATTTCATTTCTTTGTAAAGACTTAAAAATAAAATAATGCGTGCGTGAGAAAATATAAATAAAAACGAACGATAAAATAAAATGCTATTATGTGATTGCTTAAAAAAACGTTGAAATTAAATTTAAAAAAATATTGTTAAATAGATTGATCTAGAATCTATATAATCAATCGGATTTGGTTGGATGTTGTTCTTAGCGTGTGAATTAGTGAAATAGTTTTGTTGCATATAATGTTTATGAAATGAATCACGAAATAGATAAAATAGAATATAGATCATATTCATTTCAACTGTTGTGAGGTGCAGTTGATTGCGAATAAAATATTTATTATACAAAAATCAATTATTCTAAATTAAAATCAGTTACCCAATTCTAAATTAAAATATTATCTAGTTTATTTTTATTGCCAAAAAAATTTTTTTGCTCTTTTTACTAATCAATATGTCACTTTGTGTTAAGTATAAGTTAAGAATTAACCTTAACGATCATATTGCTTGTAATATCCCTGCTTAAACTGTCCCATTAGAAAAGGTACAATCCTATAGAATATTGATGAAAATTGGATAGGAAAAGGACGATTTTAATGGGATCAAGCGAGAAATTCTTTACTTCATAAAAATGTTGGGTAGGAAAGAATCATATTCAATGGAAAAATGGTATTAAGCTCATAATCCTTTAAAAATCAGACTTTTCCTATTGAAATATTTTTATAGGAGTGAACGTAATTGAAACGGAAAATAAAACTTAGACAATTTTTTGCTTACGACAAGATTCCGTAATAGGATTCTTTATAGTTTTACAGGAAGACATTGAAACATTTTCAACAGGAAATAGATATTTGTAAAGGAAAATAAAACATTGTTACGACAAGATTTCCCAATAGGATTAATAGTTTTACAGGAAGACATTGAGATAGTTTCAATAGAAAGTGTATAATTTCTACAGGAACACACGACTTTAAAATTATAATTTCACGACAGTATTTTTCAATAGGATTCTATATAGTTTTAAGGGAAGACATTGAAATAGTTTCAATAGGAAATGGATAATTCTTACAGGAAAATACAAATGAAATTTTTCTTATGTCTTGTTAAAATTCACTAGAGTATTATCCATTTTAGAAATATATAGTTAAAATCGTTTTATGTGTTTTAGCTATCGCTTCTCGGCTGAAAGACTATAATAATAGTGATTAGGGTTGTATATGTTTATTTTATTTTAATTGATTATTATTTAATAGGAAATTTAAAGGTTTTAGTAATTCCCATTAAAGGATTCCATATGAAATTCTAAGACTGCAACACTCCCTTCAAATGTGTTTAGTCCTATTATTTGACGGTCGCAGAAAATTCAATTAAAATGTAGTCAATCCCATTGAAGAATTTATAATCCTATAAAAATGTTTTCATTTCTATTAAAAGGATTCAATGTATTTCTATACGACAATTGAATAGGATTCAACCGATTTCAAAAGGAAAAAAATTGTTTAATAGGATTTTATAGGAAATTTCCGATGCAATTTTCCCATTAAACTTTGTTTTTCAATGGGATAGTTTAAGCAGAGATGTGCAAATATGTTTTCCACAGGAAGTGTGTAGATTTAAATAAAATAGAAATTGAAGATACAAAGACGGAAAAAAGTATTGGCTTTGTTATGATTGTGGCAACCTACAAAAGAATTCGTGTTTGAACATTAATGATGTATCTAAATTTGACGCTAATATTTTTAATGGGGCTGTTGAATTGACAGAGCACGTAAGTAATTCAGTGTTCGAAGATATTCAACAACAAAATGATCAACTAAACTTTATGGAGCGATGATAATATACTATAAGAATCTATCAAGATTCTCTATTTATACATGAAAACAAGATTCGATGGTTTGGATGACACTATTAAAATTGCAAAAATTATTACGAAAGAAAACGTGATGTTAAAGGAAAAAGTCAAAAGTGTGACTTTTAGAGTCCCGGGTTGATGAATTAGAACAAAAGAGACTAGTAAAATCATTAGAGGTTGTAGGTGTTCCAGTTACAAAAAATGAGAATACTGTAAATATCACATGTGATCTATTAAACTGTCTGATTTAAACTGTACCGGAGAATTGTTCGAAGAATGTTTTCGTATTGAAAATAAAACTGGTAATTCAACGGGAAAAAAATGGAGGGGCTGAAATCTCGTAGCTCTGAGATATCAAGACTTCGGTCTGGGTTAAGGATTTTGATATAGTTTTCGGCAAACATCTTTTATGAGGACATGGTTTTTAGTTTTGGGCAGCGATGTATCAAACATAACTCTTTGTTAAAGTACAAGTATTTTTTTATCTCTGTTTAGAAATTTATTACAAAACTAACACGAAACATCAATACGATGCCGGAAAATTATAACAGATCATATATTAACATAATTTAGTGAAAAGATGATACCCTCAGCAAACTGCTCAAAAACTCTCCATTTAGCGTTTCGAGAAAATATTACAAAATCACAAATTCATATTTCTTTCAAAATTCCAAAAATATTGTAAAAATTAAATAAAATCAAACTTTTTTCAACATTCCAAAAATATTCCAAAAACTAGAGTAAAATTAAATATTTAAACTTTTTCTAAATTCCAATATTATTCCAAACATTCTTAAAAATTCAAACTTTTCCAAAATTCTAAAAATATTGCAAAAATTATTACAAAATCAAAAATTCAAACTTTTTTCATAATTCCAAAAATTATAATAAAATCAAAAATTTAAAATTTTTCAAAATTCTAAAAATATTCCAAAAATTCTTACAAAATCAAAAATTGAAACTTTTTTCAAAATTCTAAAAATATATATAAAATTCAAAAACTCTATTTTTTTCAAAATTCTAAAAATATTGCAAAAATTATAACAAAATCAAAAATTGAAACTTTTTTCAAAATTCCAAAAATATTCCAAAAACTAGAATAAAATCAAATATTTAAACTTTTTCTAAATTCCAATATTATTCCAAAAATTCTTCAAAATTCAAACTTTTTCCAAAATTCCAAAAAAATTTCAAAAATTATTACAAAATCAAAAATACAAACTTTTTTCAAAATTCCAAAAAATATTTCAAAAACTATAACAAATTAAAAAATTTTCATGTCCAATTTCATTTGCAATTACATATACGTCATAAAAACAGCTACATTTTTTTTCCCAAAAAATTGGCTAAAAAAATAAATGAAATCATTTTTTGAGATACACTTGACATTATTTTTTTGACAAACTTATAATGCCATAATTCTCAATAATAATAATAAAATTTCATTTCAAACAAACAATTTTATTTTTTTCCAAAAATTGGGTAAAAAAATAAATAAAAATCTTTCTTTTGACACACTTGATAACATTTTTTGACAAACTTATAATGCAATAATCTAGTTTTTGATCTCACATACCAATCCCTACCATCAAGATTTCTCCAAATTTAATGTTCCTACTAGTAATCTCTTAAAATGAACGTTTTTTAAGCCAAAAATATGAAAATTTGCTATTTTTGACACACATAATGATTTTTTTCCACACTTCCGGTACAGTCATCGAACACAGCGTCCTTTCGGACTTGTCCCTTGAGTATACCTATTTTTAGAAAAAAATATTTTTGAAATCCCTCCAGCGGTTTTCCCTTCAGCGTAGGTAATGTCGGCCGGACGGCCGGCAGACAGACATACATTTTTTTTTGCTTTTTTAGAATCAGTAGGTCCTAAAACATCGAGAAATGCCAAAAAAGTGGGGGTAAGAATTTCACTTTTGGCTCATGAATGTAATACTTAGGTCTTTCAGACCGAAGTAAACCGTTTTACAATGAAAACTTTGTGTGAACCAAATTGTTGTGTGGGTCATTGAATGTAATTGCGAAAAACTGAGATGTTTACTGGCCACTAGCATTATACATAAAAGAAATTTAGTGTAAACCATCATTAACTGCAGTTGACACAAATCAGAAGTTAACCAAACCAAACAAGGTATGATAATGTTCCATACCAAGGAGCAGACGAAAGTTTCTTTTATCTATTTCATAATAATTTCTTGTTCTGCTGATGTCAAATTTAAATTTGAAAAATTTGGAATCCAAGACATAATCAGTAACGCAGATTGGGCTAAATTCAGACGTACGCCGGTTGTGCACAAAATATATATTTATTCTTCAATTCGGTTGGTTAAGCTTAAACGACAAACAACGATGGCATTATCAATCGGTGATCGATAATTATCGGTGACTAACCAATTAGCATCCTCGACCAGCGACGAGATAGAAATTTTTTTGGACGATCACATCACAATTCTTTTGTATCAATTTTAGTATCCTTGCTGTCCTATTTTTACTCTACGAACACGTTTTACTGTTTTTCATACTTTAAATAAGTTGAAATTGAAGGAAGAATATTATGGATCTACGTATATATAGGAGACAAAAAATTGCTTTGAAAAGCAAAAGATCCTTACAAAGTCTTATCCCAATTCCAGCTTGGGGATCGAACCGGCGTCCGGAATCGGTTTTCGTAGCATAAAACTAGGACAGAATAAGGTACTAAAACCCTGATATAACAGAATTGTGATGTTAAATTGATCATCCAAAAACTAGTCGAGGTTTCTAAGTGGTCAACCATTAACTCTCATCAGATGGATTCCAGTTTGATCCTCGAGATGAAATTGAGATAAACCTTTGTTACTTTACAGTAGCGTGTTTAATTTATACTCATTTACAGTTTGTGGAACATGCATAAACTGATACAATTTATATTGCGATCATTATATAAACAATAATCTATTATTAAATATATAAAAGAAAATTTTGTAATAGAAATTGGACTGTTTTATCTTTTGTGCCTTGATGATTCATAATTTATATTTATTGATGCTACACAAAAATTCCAGCATTATTAACCGCTAATTATTCAATCAAGACACAATAATTATTTCTGATAACTTAACGAAAAACAAAAACAAAATGAAAGACATTAAAACAAAATATTTATGGAACAATATAGGTAAAAATTGTAACTGACCAGAATGTATGCGTTTATGTATATTTAATGTCGACTTCTGTGTAAATCGCTTAAAACATATATCACATTCAAATGGACGTTCCCCTGTGTGTATGCGCATATGAATATCAAGATATGGTTTCCGACAAAATGCTGCATTACATTGTGAACATTGAAACGGTTTATGCATGCTCCAATAACCTGGAACACAAATTAAGATTAGAATTAGTTTGACCGAAAATTATTAAAAATTTAATTTTAATTTTGATTGTTGTCATTCAACATGATTATCATATCGACGAACATATTTATAATGAGTTATTATCTTAAAAGTTTCACTCATTACAGATTTTAGTCGTTTTTGGAATTGGAGAAATCTTTAAATATTTTAATCATTTACTAAGAATGTTTCAAATTTACAAGGTCCGTGTAATCCTCACTTACTTTTTTGTTTATAAAAGTATAATGTGGCTTAAATGGGCATTATAATTTTTACAGTGAACAACTCCAGTCGGGGAATCGATTAGTTATATATTTCCTCTGCATCTGCTACAGTGTAGACAACTGAGCAAATTTTAAAGAACAAAACCAGGAGACTAAAAAACCAAAACGTATTGTAAACAGAAACTATCATTTAAAAGTAGTTTGTGTTTTTGCAGAAGTAACTACTGCTGGTTAAGAATGTGCTTAATGATTACAGCTATATGCTCGCTATGTATTTTTCCTGTCTAAATTAAAGTCAATAATATGTAGTTAAAAATGGTTGGATTTAAGGTTAATAGAAAAAATTGAGCAATAGAAACATTTTGAAAGTTGACACTATAATCGATACCTTGAATTCGTTTACCTGCATACCACACAAAAGAGTTTTGTCACCGGATCTACAAAAACTCTGAAATTATTCTGATTCAGAAACGGGATACAATGTTTAAAAAAACTTTATTAATTCTAAATTTTTGTATAGGAACAATTTATGTCTGCGGAGGCATGTGGAATGTGGATTTTTACGTAATTCCAGCATATTCACACTACAGCCGGTTATGGACCGGTTTCATGTTGTTTCATTAGACCGGTTTCATTATGGACTGGTTTCAAAGAAAATTTATATAGGGCACCTCGTACACCTCTTTAACTCGTTCAAAACAGTAGAGATTAACAAAATTCGCCCAAGTTTTTCCGCCTTGCACTACTACTACTTTCAATCGGAAGCTCTGAATTTTAACAATCTTGGCCTAAATCATACTTTCAACTTTTCGACTCTATTGATTGATATAATATGTTGATTAAGCTAAATTTTACACTCTCCAGGCCGTTTGGGTTGCAAGTTACTACCGTGACGAGAGGTAAGCTGTGATAATGTTTTCTGCGATTCACATATTATTCCTTATTTATGAAAGATTTATTCTTATTTTAAATTCAAAACATTGTAACGACCAAAAAATCTGTTCAATAGACATTTTCTTTTAAAATCTACCACAGGCAGCTCTCACAACAATCATACATTTCAAATTCGTTTTATTAATAGTATCCGTCTGTTTATGACGTTCCACTGTAATGCATATTTTTGTTTTCTCTTTGCAATGTGAAGCAAACATATCTTGTTTAAACTTAAACCCAAATAAAGTAAATTAATTCTGCGCAGGTGCGTTGATGTTGAGATTATCAATAGGGTGAACCGTTTTTTGTTGTTATAACTGAAATATGTCGCAATATTAATAATTGGTCAAATTATGATGGATCTTATGTTTTGATTTGATAGTTTGAGATTTTTGTGCTTATTTGAATAATTTTCTACGTCAGTTTCATTTTTTTTTTGCATACGGCTGAATTTCTGTTGTAGGTATTAATTTATTCGGGTTAGAAAACCTAATCACAACGACGGAGATAGGCGGAAACCGCTTAAAGGCTAATCGATGTGCAAAACCACATTGATATATAAAATTCAGTTCTAGTTTTGTATCGGAACGGACACCTGCATTTTTCATAATATTATATTATTTTTACATAAATTTTTATATAAAATATCATTAATTATAAATTATAGTGTTATTTGATTTAAAATCACATAAAAACAAAAGCAAAAAAAGATTGACAAATTAGAAGGAAAAAAAATTATTAATAATGTGAATTTATTTTGTGTTAAATTTGAAATGAATTTTTTTTTTTCTTAAAAAAAACTTAATTTGTAATATTAATAATAGTGAAATATAAATTATGTAAAATTGTGTGAAAAATATTAATTTCAAGTTTTTTTGATACAGTCTTGTTTTTAGTAATAATTGGATAATAAAAGGATTGTTGTAAATGGATTATCTCACAAATAATTATTGAAAACTTAACAAAATAGACTAGTCAAAATAGCTTTTTGTGAGGAAAAAATTAGTAAAAGCATGAAAACTACTGAATAAGGAAGAAAGCATTGCGTAAATGATGGAAAACATAAATTAAAGGTGATCCGAGTTACGAGGGTGAAATGGGGTTAGTTTTAGGGGTAGAAAATGGTTTTTCATGATTTTCTGCGAAACTAGACCTTCTATCGAAAAAAGTTTAAAGCAAAAGTTGTAGGTAATAAAAAAGTCTTTCATACAAATCATTTTTTCATATAATCTAAAATTTGCCGTGAAAATAGAAAAAACCGAGAAAAAAGGTTTTGAAATCAAAATATTTATTTTTACGTTTGATTTTGATTTTAAACCAAAAAAGTGACCTCATTTTCACACGAAAGTTCTCCTGGGCTGGAAACAGTTTTTTAAAAAAAATCAGTAGTCTTTATTTTTGTTGAAACGTCTACTTTTAGATTTTGAATGG
The DNA here is from genome assembly GCA_963693315.1 of Diogma glabrata. Lineage (NCBI taxonomy): Eukaryota > Metazoa > Arthropoda > Insecta > Diptera > Cylindrotomidae > Diogma > Diogma glabrata. Next base: position 146,984,268 of record OY856187.1, read on the forward strand.
TCTATTTTGTTAAGTTTACAATAATTATTTGTGAGATAATCAATTTACAACAATCCTTTTATTATCCAATTATTACTAAAACAAGACTGTATCAAAAAAAACTTGAAATTAATATGTGTGTATTAATAAATGTGAAAAAATGATTTGCGTGAAAGTTATAGACCTTTTTATTACCTATAACTTTTGCTTTAAACTTTTTTCGATAGAAGGTCTAGTTTCGCTGAAAATCATGAAAAACGCTAAAAGCTCACCCTATTTTACCCCCATAGCTCGGATCACATTTAATTTTTGTTTCCCATAATTTGCGCAATATTTTCTTATTTATCCAATAGTTTTCATCCTGTTACAAATTTTTTCCATTTTTTGCCTGTTTTTAAGGTATCGTCTAAAAAAAGTAAATAGTAGAACGGACTTAAAGAATAGTACATTATGAAGCTAGGACGTAAAGCTAAGGATTTTGGACGTATGTGGAGTTTGCAAATCGAGGCGCTAGCCAACTTTTTTGGACGTAGCTATGACAACAAAATATATGGTTAAAAAGTGACACTCAAATCACAATAATAAAGTAACACTTTAATACATAGGCGAATAAAAACGTAATTTTGAGTAATAACGTTTGTCAATGCCATGCATTTTTAATAAGAGGTAGATTGGACACTTGTTTCTGGATTAAAAGGTTTTGGGTTATATAGTAGTTGCATTATCTTGAACTGCTGTGAAACAATGTTATACCGAATAGTTGTGAATTATGAGAAAAGAAATTAGCGAACCAGAACCCGATACATCTCCATCCGTGGTTCGTGGTATTATAACAAGCATTGGTCGTGAAACTATTGCACATTTCCACAAGTTGATTTATTTGAACAAAAGGCCACATGGTAACGAGTGATTTCTTTTCTTTATTTCGGCTAGAAACCGTTATTATCGGTTTTGTTACGTTACAAGTTTTGGCACCGGGACAGGGAAGGTTATATAACGGTGAACCGTTAAATAAAAATTGATTTTTCTTGATATTATTTTGATACTTGGATTTTTTAAATATGTTGATACTATTGTTTGTAAATATGATTGGTGAATTTAAATCACTATTATAGTAGGTTTGTGAAGGGGGAGGATCTTTGGGCTGAAACTCGTGGTCTGCCTCCAGCAACGACGTTAGATTTATTTTTTTTTTCATTGTTTAATTTTTTTCTTGTATTGGAGTGTATTGGAGACAAGCAGAGTAAAAGCTGCTTAGTCAATGACTCTACATCACGGCAAATTGGCGCCTTAAAACCAATGCGACTCAAGCGTCTGTTCTTCATGTCGGGGGCGGCTTGGAGCGGGCGTCTGTCTTGGATCAAACGGCTATATAAACGTGTAAAAAGGTTGTTTCTGGAACTCATTCACGACAATTTGGGTTAGACCTAAGGTTAACACCCTAACCCCGGAAAAAAAAATTTGTTAAACTGGACGTGAAAAAGGATCAGACTACCGAATCCGAACGTGGAACGTGCGCAGCCTGAGCGCTCCTGATGCTCTTATAAGTCTAGAAACAGAGGGAGAGAGGTATAGGATGGATATCATTGCTCTGCAAGAAATTAGACAGCCGATAATCGGAAAACAAGATTTGGATAGTCACTCTCTATACTGTAGTGGTCATCCTTCTCGAAGAGAATTTGGAACTGGCTTTCTTGTTGGTGCACACATACAAGAAGCCGTGATGAAGTTACGTGTACGCGGTACATATAACAATATTTCTCTTATTGCCGTGCATGCACCTAATGAAACTAAGACCGTCGACGAGAAGGATAATTTCTACATAGCACTGGAAGAGGTTATGAAACAAACACCAACATGCGACTTCATTATTTATTTATTTATTTATTTATTCATCAGCAGTACAGAGTACCATAGATTACATTAGTTAACATAAAAAGAAGAAAAGAAAAAGAAACAAAACAATCAAACGTAATAACTATAGAATAAACAATAAAAACAGAATTTTATATAAACATAAAATAAAAAATTAAAAATACTGATAATAAAATTTAGTATTATACTAATGAAAACAACGATATATCAAATGTTCAATAATTTCGACCTTATCAAGTTTTTAAAAACTCTTCTGGATATATTAAAATCGAAAAAGTCTGAAAAGAAATTAAAATTCCGGATTATATTGAACAATGGATCACTTTGACCAAAATTAGTTCGTCTATAAGGGGGCTTAATAAAACTCGATATTGTGCGTAAAGACCGTCCAGGAGCATAGATGTTCAGTTGTTGTAATATATTTGGACAATCAATGGTGTTAGTCAAAATATCGCCAGCAAAGATTGCAGAGGCTATGAGCCGCCTATTGTCAAGAGTTTCAATGTTCAACAGCATGCACCGACCTTCATACGGTGGCAGAATATAATGCGGTAATGCATTATTCTTCGGCAAACGACGAAGAGCGTAACGTAAAAACTTTTTCTGTACACTCTCAATTCTTTTAGAGTGGTTGTCGTAATATGGAGACCAAATTACCGACCCATATTCCAAAATAGATCTAACGAAGCAACAGTACATGTTTCGCACAGTATAGGGATCTTGAAATTCTTTTGAATTTCTGATCATAAAACCCAACATACAATTCGCCCTTGTAATAATTTTATTAATATGATCGCTGAAAGACAGATTGTATTTGAAATAAACACCTAGGTCTCGTATAGCAAATACTCGATGTACTAGACTGCTATTAAGGTAATAGTCATTGTATGTAATTGATCTTGTACGGTGAAAGGTTAACGTATAACATTTAAGCACATTCAGGTGGAGTAGGTTATCAGCGCACCATGCACAAAAACGATTTAATTCTTCCTGAAGTAACTTTGTATCAAGCTCGTTTAAGATTACTTTATAAATTTTCATGTCGTCGGCATAAATTAGTACCTTGCAGAAATTAAAACAAGAGACAAAATCGTTTATAAATAACAAAAACAGTAGAGGTCCAAGATGACTACCCTGTGGCACACCAGAATTAACGAGAAACTCAAATGATTTAAAAGAGCCAATTTTAACGTATTGTCTTCTGTTTTTTAAGTATGACGAGATCCAACGAATAGGTATTTCAGCACATTCCAATCTATCCAGTTTCTCAACCATGATATCGTGATCGATTGTGTCGAAAGCCTTTTTAAAATCAGAAAAATTGACGTCAACTTGCAATCCAGAGTCCAACGCTTGAGATACGTCAGTAGTTAGTATCGCTAGGTTAGTTGTGGTAGATCTTCTAGGATAGAAGCCATGCTGACAAGGTGATATATATTTTTTGGTATGAAAAAGTATATAATTCCTTATTATACTTTCAAATAGCTTAGGAATAGTCGACAGTATTGCAATCCCCCGATAGCTTTCGATATCATCCTTACGTCCAGTTTTTTTGAAAATTGGCGTAATGTGAGAAAGCTTCCAGACACATGGAAAAATGCCAGATGACAGACTTCTGTTAAATATTTTGAGTAGCGGATTTACTAAAGAAGTAGCACATTTCTTTAAAAAGATAGGCGGTATATTGTCTGGGCCAGCACCCTTGCTTGTGTCTAGAGCATTCAACGCTAACAATATGTCTGATTCGGTTATTTGAAATCCCAAGAAATTTCCGTCGGTTAACAATATATCTGTTTCGTTATGCGAGTTACTTCGTGATGTATTGGATGTATAAACATTTTTAAAGAGTTTTAACGTCAGCAAAAAAATTGCATATAATATTTTGATCGCTAGATGATTCCAATTTATACGACATGAATGACGGATAACCATTAGACTCCCTTTTTAAGTTAATAAATTGCCAAAATCTTCGAGGATTATCAGACAGTACAGAACTCTCAATGCCGTGTACGAGTAGATAACGAAATATCAAAGTTTTTAAAGTCGACTCCGGTTTAAGACAAGATGCTATCTCTCCTCTACTTATACTAGATTCTCCTATAGTTATACAAGACATTGATTAGACCGGTTGTGATGTATGGGTTACAAACGTGGACGTGGACAATTACACAAAATGGCGGTTCACATTTATCTGTATTTGAGCGTAAGATCCTACGCTACATTTTTGGTCCAGTTAAGACAGACGATGGAGAGTATAGAACCCGGTATAACTTTGAGATCAGAGACCTTCTTGAGGGTCCAGATATAATAGGTTATATCCGTTCTAATAGGATTGCTTGGTTTGGTCATGTTCTACGAGCTGATTCACAGTCTGGAATGATTAGAAAAATGTACGTTAGTACACCAGGGAGTAGGCGACCGCGAGGTAGACCACGACTACAATGGGAGACCGACGTAATAAACGACCTTAAAAAAATCGGCTGCCATGGTAATTATGTCGCTGTTGCGAATGACCGTGGTGAGTATTCAAAGCTGATTAGCCTGGCAACGCTCCTGCATGGAGCATGAACGCCGATAAAAAAAAAAAATTCTTAGGTTAGAAGGACTCTGTATCTGGTTTGTAGATGCAGACATTTCGGCTGTGTTGTGACCTGGAGCAGCTTTAGTATTATCTTCACACTTTGTAACACTGAACACATACAAAAAACAGACACAAGAGATTAAATTTATATTCCAATAATTTATGAACTCTTTATTTAACGTTTATTGGATTTTAAAATTTATTTGATTTATTTATGTTATTTAAATACACTAATTCTATATTGAACTAATAAGAAAAACTTATACTGACTGCCTGATGGTTTACTGATGGTTTACTAACTAACTAAAATTACTCACTTACTAGCTATTAACCGATAAAAAACTGAAACGTCTTGCTTAAACTCTAACTGAAAGATTCTAGCTGTTGACTGTCGTCTGTCGCTCTATTATTCTTGACTCAAAAATCGATTTCTGATTTTTGTTAAGTTGTCAAAACAATTTATTATTTCTTAAACGCAAAATATTTTTTATAATTATTTCGAAATAATTTCGCGCATGCAAGTAAAATTGAATTTCAAAATATGAAGTAAAATTAACAATAATTATTTCATAAACGCAAAATATTTTTTGTAATTATTTCGGAATAATTTCGCGCATGCAAGTAAGATTGAATTTCAAAATAGGGAGTAATAAGTAAGTCTTTGATTTAATGGAATAGTTAACAATTTTTTGAAGTTTTGAGTTATTTGCTACATAGTTTAATATGTAGCACAACAGCTGAAATCAGCTGCTGAGACTCTCTTATACTTTGGGAGGTTCTAGTAGATTTTAGGATTGTATACCTAGATTCACTCTAGGCATTCACTTTAAAGTTTAAACCTAGATTCACTCTAGGTTTCTGGAGAGAGATCGCAAATTCGATCTTTCGATTTTTTCGGTCCTGCTTTAACAATAATTTTTTATATACAGTTTTTGTGCATATGGGTTCAGTCCCGAGAGGATCTCTATTATTAATGAAAACATAGATAAATAAATAAAAAAATGTTTTTCACAAAAACAAATAAATTTAATAAATTAAATAAATAAATACAAAAATAAACAAATAAACTTCTTTTTAAAAAAATAAATTGTTTGAAATAAATTAAATAAAATTAAATAAATAATTTTAGAATAAATAAATAAATAAATTAAATAAATAATTTTTTTGCAATTTTTGAATAATTGAATGAATAATTATTTTTTGAAATATATTTAAATAATCAATTTTTTTTAGAGTTACCTAAGTATATATTTTTTTTATGTTTATATTTTTCAGAAATTTATCTTTTCCAAAATCATTTATCCTGTCCAGCATAATTTAATTCAGGCTTTCCTTCTTACTTGAGAACGAAACGTTTTCATGAGTTAATTTCATTTGAGTTAATTTGTGTTACGGAGATTTGTTCACCAAGTTCCATAAGGGAGTCTCTAAATTTTTTTTAAAATCTACATTTTCTATCTATTGGATATCCAAGAAACTCTCGTCGTGGATATTGGTAATATGAGTATTTCCAGCGTTGCGGACGCACGTTTTTTTTTTATTTTTTAGTTTTCTTAAAAAGTTGAAATATTTTGAAGATTATGTTCATATTAAAAAATGTAGATTTTGTAGTACTATAATGTTCTTTTAGTGAAACTTTACTTAAAATATTGTATTGAAAATTATGACTAACACAACAGTGGGTTACAACGCACACAATTTTCCATAGGTATTTTAAGTGTTGTGTTAGTCATAATTTTTAATACAACATTTAAGTAAAGTTTCACTAAAAGAACATTATAGTACTACAAAATCTACATTTTTTAATATGAACATAGTCTTCAAAATATTTCATCTTTTTAAGAAAACTAAAAAATACAAAAAAACGTGCGTCCGCAACGCTGGAAATACCCATATAAATTTTACTTATAGCCGACTATCTAAAAACCTCCAAAGTCCATATGTTCTCACCAGAATCCTCACCTTAATTCAATGCAATCAATGTTGAAAATTTAGGACATAGCTACCTCAAAGGAAATCTAGCAAAACTATTACGACTGAAAAGGACAGTAACCTTCGAGGTTGAGGACATACATTTGGGTGACTTTTATGTAAAGAATATCCGCACATTGGTTTTAATAATTCTCTTATCCCTATTTTTCTCTTTGTTTCTCTTTCCATTCTCTCGAACAGTTTGAATATCAATTACCAACATCACCGCCAGACATCTAGTGCAAGGTCTGAACAGCCTAATATTTTTGACCGCAAGAGGTTATATTCCTATCCCGGTTTGAAACCTTCTCAGGGTGTAAAACCTCACTACAATTTGGGCAAACGATTCACATTTTTTAAAATTTTTTTCATAAATTTTTCATTATCTAGCTAGATTCATTATCTCAGTATCAATCCATCTATGCAGCACCAAATAACTTAAATTGAAAATAAAGTAAACTAGTATGTAGTTTAAAATTTATAATAAAAATTTTATTTGGGTACAAAATGTATTAGATATTTTGATATTGTTACAACTCTAATTAAACGCAATGGAATACAAAACAAAGTTGTATTCAACCTCAATTTTCGATATACATATATACATATATACAATATTTCAAAAATAAAATCAACATTACATTGTTTCTAAGAAATAGGGTCAAAACATGAAATAAAATATGTATATCGAAAATAATTACGTAGATTTCATTGTAAAGAATAGATTTTCCTAGAATATATGAGAAATTATGCAGAATTATGTATGCATAAGGAATGTTTTTTGTAGAATGATAATTAGACTGCGTGCGATGATGTAAAGTTAAATTAAATTAGACTGCGATAGTGGAATGTGAAAATATTAAACGAAATAATTGTAAAAGAAACGCTGTATCGTGAATATTAAGCCGTGTAAATAGAAATACATAAAATTAGTTTTTGTAAATGATGTGCTTATACTGGAAATTTCTACAATCAACGGTTGGAAGAATATTCTAGATAGGAATATTGTTAGTTGCATTTTTTTTCTGTTATTGTAAAACCATAGCTGTGTTGAATACTTAATAAAACCTGGTGTTTGTGCTTAATAATCAATGATCGACTCCAGAAGGTGTTTTGAGAATTACGTTTATCGAATTGAAAGTAAGACCAATTTGAAGGAAGGTTGGAAAACGTGATATTGGTGATATCGGCGGATTAGTCAGCTTTTTATAATGTTTTTTTTTAATTGAATTAAAAGTTACTGTGCAAAAGAAGGAACTAGAACAACGTGGATTGTCAACGTGCGGAAACAAAAGTAAGGGAACTGCGATGCTACGGCTGATGTCAAGATGCTATGGAAGCCAGTGGAATAGTAGTAGAAAGTTACCAGTTTTGGATTTACTACAACCAACGATGATTCAGAAGTAGCTGAAGAACAGAAAAGTTCTGTTGCGGACTTCATTGCCACCTGGAAACTGCGATTTACGCAATTAATGGCGTACATGCAGCAGATAAATTTGAGTATGAATCAGCAAACGAATGTTATAAATGTCAATATGAATCAAAACTTGTGTGTAAATAAGGAGGAAATCCGCGTCAACATCAATCAACAGCTGGAAATAGTCAACAATAACATGGCTGTTAATAAAGAAGAAATTACTGCAACACTGGCAGTAAATAGAGATGAAAACAACCAGCAAATAAAAGAGTTAAACATTAGCATACATCAACACTTGGATGAAAAACGTTTATGTAAAAGTCGAGAAAATTCAAAGTGAATTTCGGGAATTTGAATGTTATTTGAATTAAGTTGTATCTAAAGTTGTTGATTTTGAGAAGAGGTCACAAGATGTTGAAATACTTAAAGTTACTTCATATGTGGTACAACAAATAGCAAATATTAAATTAAAACCACCATCATATGAGGGTACCATCGGTACCATTTGCCATCATGCCATCTTTCGGCATTTTCAAGTTCCAATTCGAAACAGGAGCAGATCAGAATATTTGGAACACTGAAAATCATCTTTTTGTATCGTATTTTTCCACTTAAAGGGGAAGCTGCTGATGCACTACATGTGGTGCCGGAAAACGACCGCAAAAGTCATGCAGAAGTGATAAACGCATTAGAACAAAAATGCGGTTTTTGTATTCCATTTCCGTTAGCGACCATAAAATGGAATTATACAGAATCGAAAGGGTCGCTTGCAACAAAATGAACAATCTCCACAGAAATGTTATTTGGCAGTGGAACAGCGTGTTCATTTAACACACTCAAATACGCTACCGTATTTTATGGAGAGGATAAAGATCGAGACCTTTCAACTTATGTGTCGTTCGACCAGATTTGTGAAGATCGATTTTTATGGATTTCAAAAAGAGTAGGCTAATCCATTGCCTATTCTGTTAAAATTTTTGACCCCAAAAAGTTGGAAAAAATATTCACGAAGGAAGCTCTGGATATGAGGCCTTCATTGACGGTATCCAAGATCCGAATATATATTTTGGCAGTTTATTTTTTAACTGAGGGTAAATGGCCCGTTGAAGGTAAATAAAATGTATCTGCGTTACTATTTTTGTTACGGTTATGAGTTTGCATGCACTGTTATAATTTTATTTACTTGTGTGTTGTGTACATACTTTTCGTTAACATTTATATTAATATTGTGCAAAGATTTATTCTTATTTCTTTTATAAAATTGCTTTAATATAAAAGTGAATGTATAAATTGAATGAATATGAAATAAAACGAATTTTTAAAAATTGAAAAAGCTAATATTAAAAATAAACTTTGTCTGCAATAGCCGATTGCAGCAATAACCAAATTGTAGCGTACATCTGTAAAATCGTATTTTTGTTGTTAGTTTTACTTTGAGAAACCGAATTTTCTTCTGATAGTCGTGCGTAATTTTTTCATTTGATTCAATTTTATACAATTGCGAGTTTATTTTTACAGAATTACATAGGCCATTTTGTTATATCAAACATGGTTTTTGTAAAATTGATCATTGGATTATAAGTTTGCCAATAACGAAAAAAGTTTGCCAGCAAGTAATCATAAATCTTAATACACTTTGAGAAAATTTACAAAACCTAACTATTTGTTCATGCCGTAAAATATTGATTGTCCTTTTTAAAATATTTTTATTTGACTTAAATAATCTCTGGAAATAACTTAATAAATTTAATGCACTCTCGTAGTTATTGTCATTTATTTTATAAAAATTAGCACAGCTATGAAGGAAACATTTAATAACTTTTGGTATTTTAAATTTGGAATTATTTGTAACATATTAATAAAATAATTTGTGATAGTAAATATAAAGCTCTCGTGGCAAGCTCGAGAAACATCGTCGGTTTTCGTCAATGTGGCACAGACTGCCAACAATTTTTTACTACAAATAATTTTTATAATTAGTATATTTGTTTTTCTATTTTCTATTTTTAGTACATACATTTATTTAACTTCACTAAAATATAATTGAGTAACTAACAATCTACAGATTAAAACCTCACTTTTTGTCTCCATCTGGAGATAACTATTAACTCGAGTCAACTTTCTCTCCATTCAAACAAAACTCTGAGTCACACAATCAAAACACTGTCACTGTCCTCCAGACAACTTTATTGCAGACTTAATCATTTTTAACCCACTGCAACTACTCTAGTAGGTCAAACTAGCAAAACTCGGGCCCGCTTTCTTAATGCTCTTTCATACTAAAACCTCTTCTTCCTTCCTTCTTTCTTGTATATCGGCCTATCAAAAAAAGAAATCTTCGATGGCACTAGGGGGGTAGTGTTGTGGTGTGTGGAACGCACCTTTGATATTAATTTTATTATCGACAACAATGATGTAACACTAAAAATTAAGTATCATTTTCATTTTATTTTTATTAAAAACTATTTTTTGGGCGTGTGTAGTGTAATTGATTTAATAAAGAATGGAGTCAACTAAGAATTTGTGTTTTGCCTTTGTTAATAATTTCAACGTTGTAAACTAAACACTATAATTGGATTATACGTTAAACAACTAATTTTGGATAAAAAAATGTTCATTTATTTGAATTATTCCAACCAAGTTGCAGTTGCACAAAACAAATTTGCGTCCACCAACACCTTAGAAGGCATGATGTTGTTGCAACCTTGGTCTGAAAAGGTGTTTATGTGTTGTTGTGACACATAATGTAATTCCCACTACACAACACATTTTATTAAAAAAACAAAGTTGAGATTGTGTGAAAAGAAATGGAAATTTTTTGAATAGCCTGCATTTTGCTAAAACATAATATCTTTATACAATTATTATTTATTACTAAAATACACACTTTTAGAGAAAAGAGTACAATGTTGTACGTAATATAGCTAAACCATGCAGAGATATAAAGGCAAAGCTCTATCTTACTTTAGAAAATATTTGATGTTACAGGATTACCAGCAACCAAACCGTTCTAACATAACAACACAAAAATTATCTGATGCAGTCACATGTTTAAGTGCCTGGGCCCACGCCGATTTCATGTAATGATTACCACATATTTTATAATTCGTGAGACGCCTGTCCTTGACGAGCTCGAAAACTTTTAATCTGCGATTTTCTTAAAATCAGCCGCTTTTTCGTTCGGCAAGCTCCGAAAAATGCCGATTGCCCGCGATCTTCTAAATTTGCCACCACATTTTTTTTTTAACTGTGGGTGTTGGAAATTTGTTTTAGAGCACAAGGGTAAGCTTGTTCGACCAAAATGTGTCTGCTATTGTCGAGTCTGACCACTGACATTTTGGTATGTTTGGGATGTCGGACTAAACAATAGCAGACAAATTTTTGTCGGACAAGGTTACCCTTGTGTTCTAAATCAAATTTCCAAGCCCCATAGTCAAGGGACACCCGGATGGAACGAAGTTCCTTTCGATTAATTAGTGAAGATTATACAACTTTGTATACAATTAACAATGGGAACACTGGGAACAATGTTGTATGCAAACTTGTATACAAATTTATGTACAAAATTGTATTCAAAATTTTATTCAAAGTTGTATTCAAAGTTGTATACAAAGTTGTATACAAAGTTGTATTAAAAGTTGTATTAAAAGTTGTATTAAAAGTTGTGTTAAAAGTTGTATACAAAGTTGTTTACAAAGTTGTATACCAAGTTGTATACAAAGTTGTATACAAAGTTGTACACAAATTTGTATACAAAGTTGTATACACAGTTGTACACAAGGTTGTATATAAATTGGCATTCCCAGTTGTATATAAATTGGCATTCCAAGTTGTATACAACTTTGTTTACAACTTGGTATAAAATTTACAAAAAACAAAGAAAAACAATACGTCTATCCACCCCTCAAGCAAAGCATAAACTAAATTAAAAAAAAATATTAAAATTTAAATTTCATTTCTTATTTCGTTTCGTTTGTTGTTTCGTGTTTTTGTTTAATCGTTTAATTTTATATTAATTTTTTTATATTCTCTTTTATATTCAGCAAAAAGTGTCGTTACAACTTTTTTTTTGGTCTTAATTTTTTCCGTCTAGCCTCCTTTCGCAACGCGCGATAAGGAACTTCGTTCCAAAAATAAAATTTTCAAGATCCCGGGCAATCGGCATTTTTCGGAGCTTGCCGAACGAAAAAGCGGCCGAATCGAGAAAAATGGCAAAACAAAAGTTTTCGGACTCGTCAAGGACAGGCGCCTCACGAAGTATAAAATATGTAATAATCATCACATGAAATCGGCGTGGGCCCAGGGACTATTTTGAGCAAGTATGTGATATTGGAGTGTAGTTAAAAAATCTCGCATAGTATTAACCAGGCAATAAACTTTATCTCGAAAAAAATAAATAGAGCAAAGGAACATACTATAATGACTATAGATGCCATTTCCAATTTTTAATGCAAAAAAAAAACGATTGCTGAAAACAATTTGGATAATGACTAAAGAAGTTTACGTTTATCTGAATTTGGTATTTAAGTTTAGATCGGTTTTAAGTTTAAGTTTAGCGTTCGATCGAGCAAATGTGATAAAAATTCTGAATTTTTCCGTCAGCTGCATAGTATTAAACGCACTCATTTATCATGAAAAAAGTCAATTTTTTTTAAATTTTAAATGTCAAAAATTTTTTATTTTAGCTGTCAATCAAAATATTATAATTTGTTTACACTTTTGTTTACGATTACATTTTTGTGATAACTGTTCCTGATAAAATTGTTTTGTGCAACATTCAACAAAGATTTTACGTAAAATATCGTTATTTTTTTTTATCATTTTGCACGACCGAACACTATAACTATAACATTCTTTGCGATTACGAGTTGTTGTTGAAAGGTGTTCTTAATTTCTGTTAGTAATTTGGTCAACTTTTGGATCATGCCTGTGATTATTTATTAAAGGTACTACCGTTGACTGAAGAGTTTATCTGCCGGAACCCTTAAGATATGACCCTGGCTGGAAATATCTGACTGCTGTTGGCAGTGGTATGTGATATCTTAGGTTAACGGATAGGACCATAGCATATGTTTATTCTTCTCAAAAATGTTTGTTGTGCAATGCGTAAAGAAAATTAAAATAGTTTTGCGTCCTAGGGCCGATTGTATGAACACGCATAGAATTTTTTTTATTGCAGTTTATAGCAGTAATTTTATAAGTGGCAGTACTTTTTCTTTTACTTTTCTGTTAAATAAATTTAATTATAAATTAAAAAACATTATTTCAAAACTTAAATTGAATATATAAAAAATATGGAGGGGCCGAAATCTCACAGCTCTGAGATATCAAGACTTCGGTCTGGGTAAAGGATTTTGATATATTTTTCGGCAAAAAACTTTCACGAGGACATGGTTTTTAGTTTTGGGCAGCGATGTATATCAAACATAACTCCTTGTTAAAGTACAAGTATTTTTTATATCTGTTTAAAAATTTATTACAAAACTAACACGAAATATCAATACGTTGCCGGAAAATTATAATCAAAATTCCAAAAATATTGTTAAATTAAATAAAATCAAACTTTTTCAAAAATATTCCAAAAACTAGAATGAAATCAAATATTTAAACTTTTTCTAAATTCCGATAAATTCCAAAAATTCTTAAAAATTCAAGCTTCTACAAAAATTCTAAACATATTGCAAAAATTATTACAAAATCAAAAATTAAAACTTTTTTCAAAATTATAATAAAATCAAAAATTTAAAATTTTTCAAAATTCTAAAAATATTCCAAAAATTCTTACAAAATCAAAAAATGAAACATTTTTCAAAATTCTAAATATATATATATAAAATTAAAAAATTCTATTTTTTTCAAAATTCTAAAAATATTGCAAAAATTATAACAAAATCAAAAATTGAAACCTTTTTCAAAATTCCAAAAATCAGAATGAAATCATGTATTGAAACTTTTTCTAAATTCCAATAATAATCCAAAAATTCTTAAAAATTAAAACTTTTTCCGGAAAATTTGTCGAAAAATTTTTCTTTTGACACACTTGACAACATTTTTTTGACAAACTAATAATGCAATAATCTAGTTTTTGATCTCACATACCAATCCCGACCATCAAGATTCCCCCAAATTTAATGTTCCTACTCGTAATCACTTAAAATGAACGTTTTTTAAGTCAAAAATATGAAAATTTGCTATTTTTGACACACATAATGATTTTTTTGACACACTTCCGGTACAGTTATCGAACACAGCGTCCTTTCGGACCTGCATCTTGTGAATACCTATTTTTAGAAAAAAAAATTTTTGAAATCCCTCCAGCCGTTTTCCCTGCAGTGTAGGTAATGACGGCGGCCGGCCGACCGGCCGGCCGACAGACAGACATACATTTTTTTTTTTTTCGCTTTTTTAGAATCAGGAGGTCCTAAAACGTCGTGAAATGTCAAAAAAAGTGGGGGTAAAAATTTCACTTTGAGCTCATGAATGTAATACTTAGGTCTTTCAGACCGAAGTAATTATCCTGCTATGCGTATGTCAAAAAAAAAAAAATACAAATTGTTTTGTTCTTTGTTTTATACAAGAAAAAGCAAGAATAAAACAGTGAATAGAATTTTATTCTCGAATTAATTTGTTGTTCTATCCTGAATCCTGATTCATACAATACAAACGATGATTTAGCCGAGGTTTTATCTTCTATCCGGATTTATACAATCGGCCCCTAGAGTTACAGAGGGTCTAATGAAGGGGTGGTCAAAAATAACGTAAGACGAACTCTGTATAGTATGCGTGTAGAGTTGAAATTTTTACTTTTATTTAAGATTTTATTTTATTTTGTGCGTTTTAGATTAAATTTTATTTTTGTAACACCAAACCTAAAAAATATAGCGAACATGGAGACAATTTGAAAAAGCTTAATAAATGGAACAAGAATAAGCACTAAAACTACTGTATTGTTTGTGCTACCCAAGATTAAAAGTTTTGCTACACTGACCAGGTTAACTAACGTTGGATAAATACCAAAATCAGCATACGAGCAATCTAATTTAACTCACCTGTATGAATTCTTTTATGTGTATTTAATGACGATTTTTGACTAAATCTTTTTGTACATACATCACATTGAAACGGTCGCTCTCCGGTGTGTGTTCTCATATGAACTTCTAAATATGGTTTTCGGCAGAATGCAGCTTCGCAAACCTTTATAAAAAACAAAATCGATGAATTATTTGATTGGGCTACGCCAAATTAGCTTACCGTGCATTGAAACGGTTTTGTGCCCGAATGTAATTTCATATGAACATAATAACTACTAGCTGATGATAACATTTTACCACAAACTTTACAGGCTTGTGGCTTACTTCTAGAATTACTATTATTATTAAGAGGATGATGATTTATGTTTTGTGATACGGTTGATAATGGAAGAATCCCTAGTAAATTTGTATTGGTTTGATGTGCTAAATCCTGTTTCGTTACATCTGAGATAGTCGACATTGGTGTATGGGATTGTTGAGGCTGAAATAATACTTTTATTTAATTATTTAAATATATTATAATTAACAATAAGTGTTAACTTACAAAATATTTTACTTCGTCGGCAACCTGCTCATTGTCTGATATTCTTGTTCGCCAATCTAAAATTGCATGATTGTTCTATATAGAAATAAAAAATCATTTTTCAAGTTTGTTTTTTTTGTATTTAAGTTTGACTGAGCTTACGGTTTGGCCAGATGGTTCTCTTCTAGTTGGTAAAGGTTGTGTTAAAATCTGCGGTTGTTGTGATGAAGGTGTTGGGGTTTGTGATGATGTAGGTTGTTCTTGATGAGATTGTTGATGAGCGTGCTGCTGTTGATTTTGCTGATGTGATGGAGATTGCTGCTGGGCGGACGCGTGTTGTTGAATATGCGGTGTTTGTTGTTGTATTAAATGTGATAACGGTGGCGGTGGAGGGTGACATGTTGTATAAAATCCCATTGGTTCGGTTTTTATTGATTGTTCAAACATAATTGTTAGCATATCAGCAGTTGGGGGTGCGGACATACGCCCGACACCCCAATGTGTTGAAAAATTAATTTTGATTTTATATTTTCTTCTTTTGCTCTAAGTTTTAAACATTTTTACAAGTTTGATTTGAGTGTTACTTTACACATCTTGTCCTATTGGTTTTCTCTACTCTATGCTATTTAAATTTTTTTCAATCTGCAATCAAAAGATATAAATCAAATTAATATAACATTAAAAAAAATCGAAGTCTAGGTCGCAACGGTTTATCATACAAAGATACAAACAAATCAAGAATTTGGTAAAAGTGAATTCTCAAACCCACCAAAGCTGGAAGGATAATATTAGTAGTGAGAAAAATAGATTGAAGACAAAAAAATTAGGTTCATCCTACTCTGAGATTTAAGGTGAGTCCGAAAACCAGCCTGTTCGATTTTAATAAATTTAGGCTGTAGCGTCATTACAATTGAAACAATTGAAATAAATTACAAAAACCCACAAGAAAATCGAATTTAAATTTCTTAAACAAATTTATTTTTGGACACATGTTCAAGTAGTGCTCCTCTGGCAGTGTATACATAAACTTCAGAAATAGATTACTTTTTGTTTGTATTTTCGTGAAAGTGAAACGAGACTAAATATGAAATCACAAACCAAATCGCCAACTATTCCTATTAGTTGGAAGTGATTAAAGGTTGATTCAGTCAGAAAACTCAGAACTCTAGATAAGTCCTGTGACCATCCATTCAGCCGTTAGTGTAGAAGATTTTTTTTTACAGAATTGCCATTTTTGTCAAAAATGAGCTATGTCTCTTAAGCTTTCCTATTGAAATTTAAGATAGGAACACATGTACTTGTGGGAAGGACGGCAGACAATTACAGTCCTCAATGGGTTACGATATTCTTCTTTAAAACTACTGAGCGAGCAACCGTGAAAGCCTGATATTGATGATTGACTTAGATAAAAAAAATAATTTTCTATAGCTAGAAAGTATAATATTTCTATACAGAAGACCTCCTCGGGTTCCAAAGAAAATTAGTGTCTGTGCATTCCTTGCCTTTCACAATACTTTACACGTAGCAGTTAAGACACCATAAGTCATTACTTTTGGAATATAGTGGTGAACGAAGTTCCTGTTTTGGGACACTAAATAATGGCTTAGTTATGGCATAGTCATTATAGTTAGAGGAAATATGTTTAAATTATTTTATAAATATATTGCTTTTACAGAGAAACTCTGAAAAGAAAAAAAATTGAAAAAAACTGTGTGAAACAGATAGATAAATTGGGTATAATTGTGCCCAATTCGGGCATGACCACAATGGTTAGCAAGAAAAATATTTCAATATTGGGCCGATCAGGTACAGAAATTATATTTTCACAGCAATTTGTGGCACAATCATACTGGCAAGCATAGCCATAAGAGACTGGTTTACAAAAATATAACCTGTCAGAAGGTTATATTTTATGGAGTATGAAGAGAGTTAAAAACAATCGTGATATCGTGACGCAAATCTGTCAAATTCAATTTCTCTTTTCTCAATTTATGGGTTTTTCAATGTTTATATTTACTATTACCAGCTTTTTTTATTGCATAACTAGAAGGTGCCCGAACGGCGATGCCCGTGCTTTCCAAAAAAGTGGTTGGAAACTGTTTTTTGTTGAAGTAACTACTCTTATAATGTTTTTATTGTCATTTAATTTAATTTATTTTATTAGTTTTATAAAAATGTTGAAGGAAATTGTAATATTGGTATCATTTGGTAGTCAGCAAGAACAACTAGGTAAAGGTCTCTAAAGTTAAATAAATTTACATATGAAATTTATGTTAAAATTAAAACAAATTAGTACACACAAAAAGTTAACACAATACGTGAAAACATTCGTTTATTTGGCGTCACAATCGCAAATGGAACCTCATACTCGCAATACAAAACGGTTTAGTGTCCTGTTATGTTAACTAATTACATTTATCAATCCAGATTATATGCTGTTCACGGTACGGTCAAATTGTAATTTTTGTAAATACATTTTATCAATTCTTTGCAATACTCTACATCGATGCATGTCCTTTGTGGGATGCATGCGATTAGTATAGTAATGGCGAATATAACACTGAAATAAAACCTGAAAGAGCAGACCAAAACATGCATAGGACTGATGTTTGAGATTAATCGAATAGCCGGTCTAAGAATGCCAATTTATGGCCATCGGCTTATTTCGACCTTCCTGCAAGCGTTGTAAAAAAAATTGGACAAATGTAATAATAAGATTAATTTATAGTCTAATAAAAATAATAATAAGACTAATTTCATTTATAAATTACTCTTCAATGTTATACTCAGAAGAGGAAAAGAAACGCCAATTTCCAATGTTTGGAACATGTGATTGCAGTTCTGATAATGCAAGCAGATTCGATATTTGTGTTTAATCATACCTAAACAATGCTTATTTGTATCGTATTGGTTTTAATTTTTAGAAATATGTATTACACACAAATAAACCAAACCAAGAACATATAAGAACCAAGAACATAACATTATACCGTAATTTTTCATTTTAATGATAATTCTGTTTAGTGAAAAAAAATCAATCAAAGATAACTGAGCGAATAAAACGATACTTGATAAAAAACCAAATTAAATTATAATCAACATTTAGGCAAATCCTAAGGAAAATTAAAATACATTAATTAAAAAAAAATAAATCAAATTTTAAAATTTCTGCTCCAAGGTGCATTAGTACCTATCAATGCCCTTCTCCTGACAAAATTGAAGACTCCTGTACTGTGTGTGTACTCCAGAATCCTCTGGAGAGCGCACACAGACAGACAAACACTTTGTTTTATTATTATATAAATAGATAAATAGATAATAAGTAATAATAATAATAAAGAAGATAGATAAATTAAAAATAATTGTAAATTTAAAATGCCAAAAAGTATTAAATGTTTTCTTCATGGTTCTAATTTTTATAAAATGAATGACAATACATATAATTACGAGGGAAATTAAAATTTAATGATTTACTTCCATTAATTATTTACGTTAAATAAAACAAGTAAGATTTTCTTACGACATGATGAAATATTTCAGTTCTGTAATTATTCTCAAAGCATATTATGAAAATTCGTCGATAAACGTTTTCCTTTATTGACAAATTTATTTTTCATTGATAAAATTTCATAAAACTATGTTTGATAATAACAAAATCCAAAATGTCATTTTTTCTATTCTGTTCTATTTTTTAAACAGAACCGCAGGGAGGGAGAAATTATTATGTTTTTGTGGAAGCGTTTTATCTTTTAGATTTAAAAGAAACTCGCAATAATTGTATAATTTTGAATGAAATGAAAATGTTACGGCAGTCTATAGGAAGAAGTTTTGGTTTCTGGAGAGTAAAACAAATACGATTTGACAAATATGCATTCACGCTAAAAATTGGTTTTGGTTGTTGATCATAACAATATTATAATTGGTATATGTTCCACGCAGGAACGTCGGCTATCAACAAATATCCCTCCCCTCACCTGTTTTAATCTTAATTTACTCAGTTTTATGGTCGAGATTCGCTTGAAGATTTAAATTAAGGGAATAGGATTTATATGTGTGATCAGCGCTAAGAGTGTTGTTCCAATTTATCCAACATATTGGCAGACTGTCGATTAATTGTAAGACCGGTGTGTTGATGGTTGTTAATGTTCTCCGATTTGAGTCCAGCATGCTAGCCACTAGACAACTTAAAACACCCCTTATATCCATAGCTATAACATATTGTTACGAATTACGATTCTACATAATCGCAATGAAATACAAAACAAAATTGTGTTCAACCTCAACTTTTTCCTATATAATATTTCAAAACTAAAATCAACGTTATATTTTTTCCAAGAAAAAGGCTCAAAGCAAAACATAACATAAATTTCTCGAGTTTTCATTGCATAGACGTTTTGAATTTACCCAGATTATTTGAGAAATTAAGCGGAATCATATTTAAGGAATTCCATTTGCAAAATGGAATTAGTTTTAAATTAAACCGCGATAGAATAAAACGCTTAAAAGGAATGCGATTATGTTAAGTGAAAATTATTTGTAAACGAAACGCTTTACATATATGTTTCTCGTTGAAACAAATCTATCAAATTTAAATATTGATGACAAGTCAAGCTTGTATGCACTAAATTACAAATTCAGTTCAACATATTATTTTTATACAACTTCTCGTTTACTTTAATGCGAAGAACTTATGAACACAATTCCATTCCACATGAACATTCCACAAACACTACCTTTTTGGCCAAAATTTCTTACAATTCGTAAACATCATTTGCATTTTCTTTAGCCGCCATCGATTTTATCAATCTCACAAAATACAAACAATGTTACTTAAAAAGGTTGAATATATTTGTTTTTTAAAAATTTTTGCCAGTTGAAATTTTAATAAATAAAAAATTAAATAGAATGTAACCCAACTTAACCAATTCAAAAACAAATTAATCTCACAAATCTCAATTTGAACAATATTGTTTACACAATTAAAACACTTGTGGCACAATAACACTACTGATAAGAATTTGTCTGTTTGATTCCACTTTACATAATGATCGATCGATTATTTATAAATATACAACAACTTACTTTAATAATATTTTTGACGCGTTTCGAACATAAATGTTCATTGTCAAACGTTTCAAATAGCATAAATATTAAAAGAAAAGCAAACCATTATTTATAGCTAGAATTTTCTATCTTTTGTTTATTTTTTAATAAATATACCTTGGTCACTCTTACGCTCAATGCAACAATTCCATCATATCGTCTCAAAATTATCACACTACAAAAAAAATCAATCCATAGTACGAAAATCAAAAAATAAATATTATTTAAATGATAAATATATACAAATATTAATAAATATTGACCATTATTTATTATGACGAAAGATCATACATTCTTTCATAATACTTATTTGATTCTGATTCCCAATAAACATTATGAGTTGAAATAGTGCCCGTCGTTAGGTACCAACTGAATGCTGTTACTTTTATTTCCTGGTTCAATGAGTTTCACGCTTTTAGTATTGGTAAAGAGAGAGGATTGTCTATATTTCGAATTACAGTTAGGAGGTAAATTTCATAGTTCTAGCAGATCTGAGAAAATTTACGTGCACATATTTGTACTTTTTATCCAGTATTCCGATTTTTATTTTATTTTGACCTCAAAAAGTTTTTGTCTTCCAAAATAAAATGCATAAAAATAAAAGGCCTCTCTGTAAGAGCTAAATTTGTTTCCTTATCTTGCGCTTTCAGATGTTTTAATTTTATTTTAAAATTATTTTTTGTGCGTGATAGATTTTATTTTGTTTTATTTTATTTCGCTCAAAAGAAAAGAGGAATAAAATCTAGTTTTTTTCTATCTATCCGTTTTACATGTTTTGGTTAGTTTTTGTCTTGTGTCGTTGTTTAATAAGAAAGATTTTAGAAATATGTATGATTGATTGACTCATGATTTTAGATAAGGATTTATTGTTTTTGTAATTTATTATTATTACATAATTTGTTAATGAACAATTTTTAATTTTGTTATTAATAAATTTAATTATGAAGTTAAAAGAATTATCTATTGATTGAATTTATTTAAAATAAAAAAATAGAAATACAATTTTATTAATTTTTTTTATTAATTTTTAATATATTTTATTTCTATGAACGTGTATGAATAACGTTTCAATTCATACTCGAGAATTCACGTTTTTCGTTTTTAAGCCGCGTTCGATTTGAATGAAGTAACTGCATTATCCGATTGATGCAAATGTTGATGCAAATCCATGGAATTGTTGTTGTTTTTTTCAGTAAATGTACTCAGTTATTTTTTCAGTCATATCGAACACATTTATTTGCTTATAAATTTTAAGCAAAATAAATCAAAAGAAAAGGAAAACAAAAAACTTGTTATAAAAAAAAATCTCATTTTTTCAAATAGTTATCTCACAAATGGTCATCTCACTTGCTCAAAAAACATTTTTCGTAAATTCTTTTATTTTATCTTAAGAGCAAGGGCGAAAAACAGAAAATAAAAATAAAGCCCGCATAGTTTTATTTTTAAAATAAGTGCGGGCACCGCATAAAAAATAACGCGCACTTGAATATCAAAACTACGTAATGCTACCTCCAATTAGATTTAAAACACCCTGCGAATATAGGGGCACAATAGATAAAGTGAGGGACAAGTAATGACCGTACTAATTTCATCTTCTTATTTCGAGGTGTAAAGCTAGCAGATATTGTTTGGTAGCTAAAGATGATTCAGGAGATGAGCTCAAGTTGAGTTACTGTAAGTGGTGTTTTCAAAGATGATATTTTCTTTAAAATCCTCAACGACTCGCAATAGACGATTTGTTACTAGGAGCGAAGGATATGAAACAAACAACAAAAATTGGCTTATGTAATTTGTGACCAGCCTCTGAGGCACTATATCCAAATTTCTTTATTGAAAACAAAATGCACATATATTTTCCATAAATTAAAATACCGACTGAAAAAAAATATCCCTTAAAGTTGAACATGAGTCATGACCAAACTCAAGAATCTTTATGTTATTCTTGAAAACCCTTAATTGTATCTATTTCTATATAACTTTATTATTGTTTTTGTACATATTTTTACTGCCTTTAATTTTCAAAGCATGGAAAAACTGAAAAAAATTGTAATGCAAATTGATATAAGGAAAAAGGAGATAGGAGATGCTTAGAATATCCGATTGTATATATTTTGTTGTCTAGATATACTTATTTCAAGAATAAAAAAATGAAATGGAAATTGGGTAAAGCTATATAGAATACAAAGCTATAGATAGCTATAACACATAATATATCTGTACATTTATTTTTTAAAAATATTTATAGACACTTTTACTTTTTACTTGCTTTTTTATATTAAAGAACGAAGTATACATTATATATGTGCTTTTTTGTTTGTTAGAATTTGGATTCTTTAGAAATTTTTAATGGGGTGAATGTTATGAACTTTAGTTTTTTTTGTCTAGATCCTTTTTTTTCTTTATATTTACACCTATATTTTACGATAAGAAAATATATATAAGTATAGTGTTTATCATAATTTATCAAGTTAGTAGGGTAATGTAGTATGTAATTCAAATCTGGCATTGGTATGAGTTAGATGACAATTTGCATTAAGAATAACTGATTTTTTGTTTTCCTATATTTTGGCCGTATTTTACATCTCCCAAAAGTTGGACAGATTCTTATTTTTTATTTATGTATTAATATGTTGGACATGTAAGACATTTTGTAAATAAGAAGAAATCATGGTATGGGGTTAGTTGTGTTAAGTGTCTGAATTGCGAATTTGTTAGAAGACAGCTGAGAGAGACAATATAATCGTGCTGGAAATAAGGAATGACGGAAGGTCAAACTTCTACAGCACGACAGCAGTTTTCAGACATAAGAGAATGATCCATGACTTACTTACACATCAACATAATTTGCTCGAAATTAAAAAGCTTCGTACATCGGATCAAGAATAACAAATTTTTAAATTTGCAGTTTTAGCATGCCTGAACACATGCTTGTTCCATTTTTTTTAAATTTTCGATAATAAGTTCAAGAACCATAACTATATACGTCAACCTCATGCTAGTAAAACTTTCGATTGGTGGAACTGTACAGACTTAAGCAGAAATTGTTGGGCTAATCAGGCCCTGATGGGCGGCTATGGGTCAAAAAACCAAACTAACCCTGAAAGGGCATTTTAATTTAGACCCGGAACAGGTCCACATCAGATTGCTCTAATAGGGCTTGCTTGCCCTTCTGACTCTGATCACGAATGTATGCCTTCTTTAACTAATTTCAATTCGGGAAAAAATGAGTAAAATATTTATGTATGAAAGAATTTGTAGAAATTTTTCCATCTCAATCGGCACGGTTGCTTTTACCCAATCGTGGCGGAACCGTTTGTCAGATAGAACTACATACTGTCAGATAGAACTACTTTTGCTTGTTAAGACTTCTTGTAACCAAAAAGGTTGATAAATTTGAAACAAGTGAGATAAGGTTTTGGAAAATTTCACCTGTATCTAATAATTACTGATTTTCAGAAGAGATGTAAATCGGTTTTCTGTGATTTAAGCATCAATTGCATTTTTGGTTCTTGGTTTATCGACTAGTTATAGTTTTGCTTCGGTCCGGTTAATACGGTCAATTTGTATTGATTTGAAATTTTTTATCTACGGGTGTGACTCCGCCGTGTCCTCCAGTTCCTGCTATTGACATACGAGTTAAACAGAGATATAACATACAACTGCCAATAGCAGTGAGATATCACTTGCCAATGTGATTCTACTGTTTCCAATATGTTTGCGTACTAATTTCCGGTTTGCTACTTCCGGTAAGAAAGGTTTTTTTAATTTTTATTAGGTGTTTATCCTACCTACTATAGCCTACAGATACAAATCGATTTTCATAAAACGTGGGTAAAAGGTTTCAATAATTATGAAAAAGATTCTATTAGCTTTTGAACAGTTGACAAAGTGTTAAAGGATCAACCATACAAATATTGATTTTTTCACTTTGTTTTTTATTTTTGTTGGGCGCATACAATATTCGTTCGTGAATTAATTTTGACGACAATTCGAGAGAAAAGATGCAAATATGTATGGCAAGTATTGATTAGTTTTTGAGCAATATTGAACAAAGTGGTGGGAGTTCTCCCGAGCATCTGCTTTTTGAAAGCTTAATAACACCTGTCCTTAAAACCGAATTGGATGAAACTTGGTACATACGCATTTACACTGGGTTCCAATTAGCTGCTAAATTGTACTAAACATTTAAATTTAAATTTGATTTAGCGAAATCACCCAATTACAAATTTAATTTATGTGATTAAAATGTCCGATATTGATCAAAACATCAATTTCTTTACAATTGTTTAGAAACAAAATATTGATTTAGTCAAATACTATTAAGAAAGAAATGTCGTACTGTCAAAATAATAAATTGTTTACAATATGCAGTATATTTTTAATTTTAATGTTCACCACTAGATGAAATCCTCTTATCATATTATCTTAAAATTTTATATACGTTTTAAGCTATTGAACTAGCAAGATGTTCTTTTTGAGTTATATAATTATAATAAACTGTTCATAAATCTAATACCTGTCTTTTAAGAGGTTATGGGCCCAGGCGTCGCCTATAATTATATTTAATAAGTGCTTAAAAGTAATTAAAGTATATAAAAAAAGACGCATAATTTTCTTCATCAACGTAAAAAAAAAAGAATCGCCATTTTGACGATCGCATAAAGTTCGTGACGAATTGTGTAATAATCTCTGTAAAGATAAGAAATTATTATTGGAATCAATTATAGCAGATTCAAAGATTGATATTTCAAATGTAACGAAATTTGATGGAAGAAACTACAGGCAATGGAAGTTTCAATTAACATGTGCGCTCAAAGCAAAAGGATTGCACGATATTGCAAATGGTGTCATAAAGAAACCTGATAATGACGCAACTGCAGCTGATAAAGCAAAATGGGTAAAAGAAGATGCAATGGCAATGTTCACATTAACATCGGCAATGAATCTATGTCAAATTGCACTAATATAAAATTGTGAGTTATCTAATGATATTATCACCAAAATAAATTAGATTTACGAACAAAAGAGTGAAACCAATAAGATGTTAGTGCATGAAAGATTCAGTATAAAATGGATATAAATGACTCAGTTTCGCAACATATAGCAAAAGTCGAGAGCCTGGCGAAACAAATTAAGGAGACAGGTGATAATACAAGTGACATTGCAATAATAACGAAAATTTTGGGAAGCTTAACCACTAAGGACCGGAGCTTGCGGCAAGCATGGCTATCAATGGATGAAGAGAAACAGATCATAGCAAATCTCACTGCTCGACTTTTGGATGAAGAATCAAGTTTAAATTCGTATGAACAGTCTGAAACCGCATTATCTGTTTTCAAACCTAGTGCCAAACAACAAATGGCAAAGCGAACGTTACTTGCTATAACTGCCAGAAATAGGGCCATTTCGCGAATAAATGTACGGCTCCAAAGAAAGAGCGTAACAAAAGATCATCTGAAAGTAAGGAGAAAAATACACAGTCAAATATTTCTGCTTTTACAATGGAAACCGGAGCGATGCTAAGTATAGATGATGACAATGAATTCTGGATAATGGATAGTGGTGCATCCGCGCACAAGACTCACAAAAAGGAATACTTTCATACATTCGAGTTGATTGACAATAACACCACTGTTAAACTTGTAAACAATCAGGAGTTTATGGTGAAAGGAACTGTCAACATTCAGAAGCTGCTGTCCAGAAAATGGTATGAATCGACAATAAATAACGTTTTATATATTCCAGGTTTGAAGAAAAATCTGTGTTCGGAAGGCGTCATAACTTTAAAAGGTATGAAAATTGTTATAAGACTGATGGAACAGCTGAAATATTTGAACATTCAAAATTAATTGCATCTGCATCAAAAGAGTCGAACAATCTCTACAAGTTGCATTTTCGAACAATGATCTACTCGGAAGCAAATGTGGTATATGCAACAGATGATTTGAAAATTTGGCACGAACGGCTGGGTCACATAAACAACAACGCCTTACGAAGCCTGCCGAAGCCAAGCCGTAAGGTGCTCAACAACGCCTTACGAAGTGGATCGGAACCACACATCGACATTTCAAATCTTAAAGATTTCTTCATAATTTGAAATCTTAAAGCGTGTGCGTACGGTAAACAGCATAAATTAACAGAGACTTAAAACCAGGAGAATTTATCCACAGCAAAATTTGTGGACAAATGTCGACGCCATCAGTTCAAGTTGCAAATTATTTTATCCTGTTTAAAGATGATTGTTCTGGATATCGCATTGTATTTTTCAAAAAACTCAAATCAGATGCTTTGACGTATTTCAAAGAATTCGTCAATTTAGCAAAAAATAAGGTCTTGCATGTTGATAATGGCAAGAAATATTGCAACATAGAATTCAATGAATACCTAAATAAAACTAGCATAACGATGGAAACCACAGCACCATATTACACGCCAGAGCAAAATGGAAGAGCAGAAAGGGATATGCGAACTATTGTTGAATGTGCTCGTTCCATGTTGTATACGAAAGATTTGCCAACGCCTTTATGGGCAGAAGCAGTCAACACTGCCGTATACATTTTGAATAGAACAGCAAATACGCAGTAACCAAATTCGTCCCCATATGAGAAATGGACTGGTAAAAAACCAGTTTTGGATCACATTAAAACTTTTGGATGTGATGCGTGCCTAAAGAGCTTCGAAATAAATTGGCACCTAAAAGTAAGAAATTTATTTTAGTTGATATGATGGGAACTCCACAAACTACCGCCTCTACGACATAGAAACCGGAAAGGTGAAAATCTCAAGAAATTATTATTTCACGTATTATTTCACGAAAAAGCTCCTTTGACCTTCAAAAGAAACAATATAGTCAATAGTGCAAATTGAAGTACCAGAAGTTTGTGGTACCGATCCAGAAGAACAGGAAATTGAGCATGAAGCACAACCCAAAATGAATGAAAATATTAATATGAACGACGAAGGTGAGAAAATTGAAAACAATGCACAAAATGAATCAAATCAAAACGACACTCAAATTGAGAGTCTTACGTAATCGTCAAAATATTAAACCACCTGCACGATATGACCTGAATTTAGTTGAAATAGGAATGCCTCAAACATATGAAGAGGCCATGGCTAGTCCAGAAGCAGAACAATGGTCGAAATCCATTGATGAGGAGCTGGAGGCGTTAAGAAAGAACCACACGTGGAATGTTGTAACACTTCCACCTGGAAAACGTACCATCGGTTCTAGATGGGTTTTCAGAGTAAAACGTCTTCCACACTCAAAAAAATAAAAGTTACTTCTACAAAATATTTATAAATATACAACACACAAAATTTTTTGATAAAACTACAATTTTTTTCCTTCAAAGCGAAAAATAATTTGTAAATCAAATAAATTTTTTGTTTTTTCGAATAATTTTTTTTGTTATCTACAATATATTTGGTAAACTTACAAAAAAATTTGTGTGTTATATATTTTTAAAAAATTTGTGAAATTTACTTAGTTTTTTTTGAGTGCAAATGGAGAAATTTCACGATTTAAATCAAGTCTATGTGCCAAAGGATTTACTCAGAAAGAGGGCGTGGATTACAACGAAACATTTGCGCTAACAATTCGATATGATTCCATCAGAATGCTATTTTCAATAGCAGCACACCACGATTACGAAATAATGCAATTTGATGTGAAAACTGCAATTTGATGTGAAAATATGGGGATCTTAAAGAAGAAATTTTTATAGAACCACCAAGCGGAGCCCAAATTGCAATAAATAAGGTATGCAAATTTACTAAATCACTCTATGGTTTAAAACAGGTACCCCATTGCTGGAATAAAAAATTCCATTTAACTTTTTAAATGCATTTGAATTTAAACAAAGCAGTACGGACAATTGTGTATACAAAGGATACTTTAATAAAATGCAAAAGTATTGTTAGCACTATACGTCGATGATGATTTGGTGATTTCAGAAACAATAGAAGCACTAAATGTTGGTTTAAATCATTTAAAGAATACTTTTGACATCAAGTTTGATACTCCGGACTGTTTTGTTGGGATGCAAATTGAGAGAAATCGTTTGAAACGGTCAATATTTATTTACCAAACAAGCTACATAAAAAGTGTTGTCATTAAAAGATTCAATCACGACACAGCAAAGTCCATAAGTGTTCCAGCTGACCCACACACGCATTTGACTTCAAATGATTACCAAGATGCTGGAGAAGTAATAATGCCGTATCGCGAAGCCGTTGGCTCTTTAATATTTGCAGCAACAGTGAGTCGTCCAGACATTTCATATGCAGTGGAAGTTGTAAGTCGATTTTTGGAGAAGCACACAAACTCTCATTGGAATGCTGTGAAGAGAATATTGAAATATCTTGTTGGAACATGCAATTACGGAATAAGTTACACATCTAATGGAGAATCAGCAGAATTATTCGGATTTTCCGATTCCGATTCTGCAAGCGATATGGACACCCGCCGATCAACAACTGGCTACATTTTTACAATGAATAACGGACCGGTGACATGGTCTAGCAAATGACAGCGAACAGCAGCCCTTTCTACTACTGAAACCGAATATATGGCGGCTTCTGAAGCTGCAAAAGAACTTATTTGGTTGCGGCAATTGTTACACGATATTGATGCCCCGTCAAAAGTGGCAACAACACTGCTTGTTGATAATCAAAGCGCCATACGTCTGATCACAATCCCGAATTTC
This sequence comes from Diogma glabrata, assembly GCA_963693315.1. Taxonomy (NCBI): domain Eukaryota; kingdom Metazoa; phylum Arthropoda; class Insecta; order Diptera; family Cylindrotomidae; genus Diogma; species Diogma glabrata. Next base: position 147,013,456 of record OY856187.1, read on the forward strand.
ACAAGAGGACGAAACACATTGACGTCCGATATCACTTCATCCGTGAAAAACTGGAAATGAGAGAAATTGATGTACAGTACATGTGCACAGCTGAGTAACTGGCTGATATTCTCACAAAACTATTACTGCCGGACCGATTCAAAAGAAGCTCATTATCCATCACCATTCACCATGAATGATTAAGAGGAACTTTTACGGATTTTATCGTTTTTTGACTACATATTATTCTAATAAAGGATCCCAAAATTCGACTGCTACTTATTTAGTGGGAGTCTCAAGAAAGAAATGTCGTACTGTCAAAATAATGAATTGTTTACAATATGCAGTATATTTTTAATTTTAATGTTCACCACTAGATGAAATCTTCTTGTCATATTATCTTAGAATTTTATACACGTTTTAAGCTATTGAACTAGCAACATAAATTCGTGAAACATTTGTTAAAAACCTAACTTGAATGAAAACTCAGCATTATCATTTGTAACGATCAATAGTTTTAGCTTTATTACTTTTTGACAGGCCTTAACCTGTTACAAAAACGTGTAATTGTTAAGTTTGTTCTTAAGTCATATTTTTGTTTAAATAAATAAATTATAAATAAAAGTAATTCTATTGTTTGCCATTTTAATCTTTTAATGGTTATGGACCCAGGCACAAAAAATTTGGAAAGTTATTTAAAATTATTATCCAAAAGTTTATAAAAGTTTCTATTATAAATTTTGGTGGGCAAGTGATTGCAAATAAAACAAAAAATGGAGAGTTTGTCAATTGTAAAAATTCCATTGCTTGGTGGTTCCAACTTTAGTAACTGGAAATATCGTATTAGAATTTTGTTGGATGAAGGCAGATTAAGGCAGTACCCTGAAAAACCACTTGTTGATATTGTACACTGAAAAAACTAATTAGGTATATTCTACAAAACGGATTCAACCAAATTTATTTTATACCATCAACTAAAATTTAGTACAATCGACCATACGTTTTTAACGTTTGACAATGCTTTGTCAAACGTTCAAATTGTACTAAATTTTAGTTGACGCTGCAAAATTAATTTGATTGAATCCGTTTTGTAGAATTTTTTCAGTGATATTCAGTCTGGAAGTTGCTGATCGAGACAAAAAGGTATTGGATGAAAAGGAATGCAGCTCTACATAGTTAATAAGATAATCTGTGATTTGAAGACAACGGGTGCAGCAAAATTAGATAAGTTAGACATCGTTGTGCATTTACTTTTAACTCTACTAAGGAATTATAATAGCCTTGTAACGGTGTTGGAAACGATGGATCAAGGCAATTTAACAATTGAGGTTATCAAAACACTTATTGCGAAGAGGTTTGAATGCTGGTAGTGGTAATAAGTACTCAGGAAAAACAAAGGCTGATTCTGGCTACATAACATACTAAAAATATTTGTTTTACAATAACACAAAAACTGTGAGTTGCAAAATTCTAAAAAAAATTGTAATGTTTCTTTCATTTGACACCCCACTTATTTGGGTCAAAAACTGGTCATAAAGAAAATGACAGTTGTGAGGGCATGCGTTCGATAATTAAATCAAATGAAGTAAGGGCGAATTCACATGACGGCAATATACCGAAATAAACTGTAAATTCGGACTTAGACGTTTTAAGAGTTACTGAACCGAAAGAGAACTTGTTCGACTAGCGATCTTATCCTACATTTTGATATACCAATTGCTGGTTCAGGGCTATGGGCCACCCTGTTGAGGTCTTTGCTAAATCCTTAGCTTTTCTTTCTTTCCCGAGATGCCCACTATGCCCTGGTGTCCATATCAGTGATATGCTGTTCTTGAGCCCGAGATAATTCAAGGACCTAGAACATTCTTGCACTATTTTTTACTTAATAGTGTAGTTTCTCAGAGCTTTTAGAGCAGCCTGGCTATCAGTAAAAATATTAATGACCTTGCCAGACCACTTAAGCTCCGTCACTCGCCTCAATGCTGTATTGATGGTGAATACTCCAGCCTGAAAGACTGTGCAGTATTCGCCTAGTGGAAATTGCAGCCCAAGATCTTCATTACTAAAGTAAACCGCAGCTCCTGCACCATTTTCAGTAAGGGATCCATCTGTGTAGATGCCACAATGTCCAATAGCATATCAGCTAAGGACTGGTCCTCTATTGTTGGATTTACAACTCTATACTGCTTTTGAAAGGCAGTCAAATCAGTCGCCATGGACAAATCTGTCAGGTGTTCTTCCAGATCGCTCCATAGCGCTTTATGATTTTTCCTACAGTCCCTGGTGTTTGCCAGGACTTCGAGCTTTTTCGTAGCCTTAAGAGCCTCCATTCTTACAAATAAATGCAAGGGAGTAAGCCCTAATAAGACCAGCAGTTTCGCTGTGGGCGTTGTCCTGAAAGCACTAGTGATACATAAGCAAGCAAGCCTTTGTATCACCTCCAGTTTTTTTTATCGCATTCCCAACAAAAGTTCTTGAGAGCCATGCAAGGGACCCATAGCTGACAATGGGTCTGACAACTACTTTATACAGCCAGTAGACCATTTTCGGAGTCAGCCCCCATTTGCCACCGAAAGCCCTCCTGCATTCGCACAGAACTCGAGTTGCGTTTGCGCATTTAGTCTCAACATGAACAGCCTAATTGAGCCGAACATCAAGATACTTCACATTATCTTGGAGTGTTAATGTGTTATTACCGATTAAAGGAAGAGTGAAGTTATTTAATTTCCTTCTGTTGGTAAACGCAACGAACTGTGTCTTAGAAGCATTGATCGAGAGACCATTTTTCTGACACCAGCTGTTGGTAATGTGCAGGGCATTCTCCATTTTTCTGCAGAGATGCCCCATGTTGTCTCCTTTCAAAAAAATACTAATATTATCGGCATAGCCGAATGTGTTTAGCCCTTTATCATTTAATTCAATTAGGAGCTGGTCTATCATCATGTTCCAAATCAGGGGTGATAGAACGCCCCTTCGAGAACATCTACGCTTCACACCTACCTGGATTGTGGTCCCGGTCTTGTCCTTCATGTGAATAAACAGACATCGATCTTCCAGTGCTCGTCGTATCCATCTTAAGAGTGTTTTATTTACACTGTACCTTTCCGCTCCGTTAAGGAGTGACTTAAAAGTGGCTTTGTCAAAAGCTCCTTCTATGTCAAGAAAAACGCCAAGAGTGATAGCCTTTTTAGAGATAGTCTCTTCAATATCGGATACCGGATTCAATATCGGAGAAAGGATTGTGTCCGTAGACTTTCCCGCTTGATAAGCATGTTGCCTATTGCTTAGCGTGGTTTTCTTCAGACAGACATTTCTGATGTAACGGTCGATCAACCTCTCCAGAGACTTTAGAAAATATGAGGAAAGACTGATCGGTATGAAGTTTTTCGCTTCGCAATAGTTGATTTTCCCTGGTTTTGGGATAAATACAAGTCTCACGTTTCTCCAGGCCTGTGGTACATAGCCGAGAGCTATGCATGCCACGAAGATCTTTAAGAGCCTATCTCCTATTATTTCCAGACACTGTTGTATCATAATAGGCCATACTCCGTCTGCACCTGGAGATTTGTATGGCTCATAGGAGCCGATTGCCAAGACATAGCCTCAGGCGATACAACTCTTTTTGCCATTATCCAGTCCATTCGGTTTGTTTTTTTCCCTATTTTTCGCGGCTGTCCCCTGAGGAATCTCTCCAAGTACACAGCCAGGAACATGGTGTTGAAACAGTGCTGTCTGTACAAGTTTCTTCATTTGAAGAAGTGTGAGTATCATTGGATAATTTAGTATTATCCAGTCTCGCTAAAGGATTCTTTTTCAAGGCACTCATTAGTGCAGCACCTTCTGCGATAGTCTCAATCGACTCACAGTGCTTTTCATAAGATATCTTCTTTTATTTACGAATAAACCTTTTGAAAAGTTTCCTTGCTTCACTGTACAGAGCCCAATCAGTTTCATCACGAGTTTTCAATGCTCTGTTCAGAAGTTTCTTGGATCTTTTTTGTCTGAGCTTACCAAGGTTTTTGTTCCACCAAACTGACTTGTGTGCACTTCGTTGCCTCGTTTTGGGACACGAGCTCTCAAAGCCTAAACTAACAGATCGTTGAGCTGGTCAACGGCCTGTTCAATAGTCCGGACTTTGGAAATGCTTCCACTAGCCCGTTCCTCCTCTACAATGCCTCTGAAGCACATCTAATCCGTCTGTCTTGGATTGCGGTAAACGCTATCCTCGGCTGGGATCGCCTTTACGAGAAAGTCTATATATATATCTGTGATCGCTCATGGATATATCCGTAGACACTCTCTAGCTCCTAATGTCTTCTAGAAGAGATCTGGAGTATAGAGTTGGAGTATGGTTTCTTAACTGTAATTACTCACAAACATTCTAGATAGAACTAGAAAAATCCATTTAATTTCAGTCTAGTAAATTGTAATTCTAAATACATTTTACCTCTGTGTTTGCACAATAATACTGTGGGAACAGTTACCAATAAATTGAAGCTAAATGCTCACTATATTTCCAGATCATGTTTGCAAAAGTGGGTGATCAGCCTCTATGTATCAGCGTTACCAATAATTATGAATAAAAACATGAAACGATGTTATTGAAACTATTAAGGATTGAGAAAGATTTAACGGAGATTGTTTTAAAGTATTTCTAAGGTAACAAAAATTTAATTATTGTTTGTTATCTTGATAACATTGGGTTGTTTATTATTTGAAGTTAAAAGCTTCTTCAGTGCCTTACTGTTTGATATAACATTGAAAACTTATCTCCGATTGTTTGCGACCATAAAACATGCACTGCAGTTAAAACATAACAGAAGAGACAGATTGGTCTTGTAAACTAAATAATACCAGCATGATAATCTATTTTTCCTAATAGCCAAAAATATTCCCTTTGTTTTATAATAATTTTAACTTACGGAATGCCCTATTGTAAAAGGATACTATACAATTTTTCATTACGTGTCTACAAACACATAAAATAAAATGTAAGTCTATTTTGTATCCTAACACAAAAACTTAAAAAAAACAATCGATGACGGCAAACTTCAAAAATTCTCATTTATAAATTCTATTTTCCTTTCTCACCATTTCTATGTATTTTTCAGCTTTTCCTTAAAAACTGAAAAATAAAACTTTAAAGTCAAACAACACTATCAAACGATGTCACCAAAAAAAACAACGAAAAGTAAGGAATGGAAAACCATAAATTTTTTGAGAAAATTATCGAATCTTTTATTTTGTTTTGGTTTAGGCTTTAGAGGAAAATTTCTAAAATAAAAAAAAAGGTAAAACTAAAACTAAATAGTAGGACGTGGGCGGAGAGGGTTGAATGAAAAACCTAAAAACAAAACGTGATAGAAAATGATAATTTTTGTTTTAAAAACTCATAACAATGTAGTGGAAATTAATTTTCTTTTCTATAACGATTTTTAATGTTTTATCGTTCAAACCCAGCAACAACAACAAAAGAAGTGAAAGAGTGATTGAGTCGATTTTTGTTTGCAGAAAAACAGAGACAAAGGAGATTAATGAGTAAATTTTTTCATTTATTGATTAAATTTTCTTTGTTTTGTAATCTTTTATTTTTTGGTTTTTAATATTTTCAAAAAAAAACCAAAACGAGGAATCAAAAACGAAATCTAAGTTTTTTCGATCGATGTTTCGCTATTTCATGCAAAATTATGTGCTTACTTGCACTCAGTTGTGTCGGCTTGAAAGTGTAAGTATTTTTGGCTAAGGTTGGGTAATATAAGAAAAGATTGTATTTCTTTTTGTAGTGCCAAGTTTTTACTAAAACAAATATTTGTATTTAGTTTTATTACAAACAAGTTGACACTTAACACTTATACTGATAAACGTATGATATCAAACACTCAAGAACAAGAATTATTAAATGTCGAAAAATTTCAAACAGTATACGCTAGTAGTACTCCTCTCATATAATAAAAAATTAAATACAATATTTAAGAACCAACTTACAATTTTTAAGATTATCCATTTCGTAACGGCAAATGTGAGCACTTTTTTCACAAGTAAATATGTTCATATAAAAAAACTTAACTCAAATGTTTTAAAATCACATGGAACTATTATTATTATTTTTTGCTCAGATTGTAAATAAACAACTTTTTTGTGCACATTTTTTATATATAAAAATAAACATATTATTCATACATAAATCACAGCACTAACAAAAAAAACAGATGATTGATAAAATTATGGAGTAAATCTAAAAACTATAAACATAAAATAATTCACATTAAAGCCCGAATTTCGGACGGAGAATGGCCTTTAGCTTAGGTTAAAAAAGGATAGAATCAAAATATTGTATCGAAGTATATAATAAAAATCGCAAATCATAAATAAGAAAGAGATGACAAGACAATTGACAATTTTTTGTACTCACTAAAACAAAAATAAAAAAAGAGGTTACAAAATATATACTCAAACGTGAGATAGTGTTATTTTGTGAATGCGGAAAAAGAAGAATTTCTTAAATAAAAGGAAAATTGTTTTTTCTTTTTAATTTTAGAATATTTTTCCGATTTTTTCATTTTTCAAACTACAGTCAGTTAGAGTAGAATCTTTTACGAAAATTTTCGTGATAACTTAATATGTTGTAGTAAATTTTATACAATTAACTCAAGCGTTTGTCCTGAACACCTTAAGATGTATATTTATTATCAGAATGTAACACGCTCATGAATTATGAAAGCCCAAATTCTCGCCAAACACAATTTACAAATGTTAATATAAACTCTGTAAGCTGGACTCAGATTATCGCGAACAAAACCGACCCTCAAGCTGTACCCGAATACAATATACAAATGGAAACATGGAGCATATGTTACGGAAAGCCAAGGTTGTATGAGTGGCCCACAAATAAACAGACAAGTTTTATATACGGCTCATATAAAAAACTATTTAGCTTCAGCAATTTTCATTAACTGATTTATTTATATAAAAAAACATTTATTACAGCGTAATTTTTATATTTATATTTATTAAGAATTAAGCTAATGAGCCGAGTACGGCTACAAGTACACTGATTTATAATATATTTACACAATTTTTATAATATTAATTCAACAACGGCCGTTAAAAAAATTTGACAACAATTATACAAAGAAGAAGGCGAACCTACATAACAAACCTCCCTCCTGAGGAAAAATATTTGTTTTCTAAAAACAATATAAATGAATAATTTTCAAAATTTACAATATTTCAAATTTTTTGTTATTTTAAAATTGATCATATATATACATTGAAATTTCTTGTTTTTATTTTCAATTTTTGTGTCTACTTTAATTCAAATAAATACCTGCCTATTTAACTTATCAATAATTTAAGTTTTTACCTTTGTGTTTTATTATTATTGTTTTATAAGGTATTTGGTAAGATGTTTTTATTTTGTTTTTAATTAATTTTGTCTTAAATAATTTCAATTTGAGCGAAAAAGTTTAAAACGGTTATTGGGTACAATTTTAGTAGGTTTTCCGATTTGAATAGCAGTATTTTCTTGAAAAATTATTTCCATTATTAAAAAAGATCCCCTGTGGGAAAGATCCAGTTTGGAAGATTTGTTAATAGCACATTATCTGCCACATAATTTTGAGGTCGTGAATTGATCATAATATTTTTTCGAATTTTCTTTGGATTTAATAATTTGTAAGTGGTTTGTAGTTTTAAATTTAGATTAAGTAAATAATCATAATAATTGTACAAAGTGTCGACTTGTTTCGAACCTGATATTGTGTTTGGGATATTGGGTTTTGCACCAAAAATTAATTCATAAGGCTTAAACTGTGTGACAGTGTGTGGTGTTGTGTTGTACGAAAACATCGCAATTGGTAACTAAATATTTTTTTTAAAAAATTTAAATTTTTAAATTTTTTTTTTAATTTAAAATTTTAATAATTTTTTTCAAGTAAATTTTTCTTTAAAATATATGACGGGTGAGCTGCGATGATTTTTTTCAGAATTCCATTGCTTTCTGGGTGATACGCGCTTGTATCTATTTTCTTGATTTTGTAACGACCAACAAAAATTTGTTCAGTAGACACTTTCTTTTAAAATCTAAAAACAAACAGTCAACACATTAATTATACCTTCATTCCGTAATATCAAACAACTTAGGATCATTTCAAATATAATATCTGACCGTATACAACGGTTCACTGTATAACTAAATTCATCTTTTAGTTTATCTTTCATTCGAAATCTATTAACGAATCTTATATTTCGGTATATATTCAATTGTTGTTTTATTTTCAGCAGTTTACACATTCGTTTAAAAAGTTGACTCATAAAATTTGCACCTTGGTACGGTAAGAATCGATGAAGGTGAACCAAAAATACGAATTGGATGCTTGTGCTACTGTTTTTGTGCATTAACTCTGAATTGGTACTGCTAAGACATATTTAGTTAAGTCGCACTGCAAATTGTCAGTATATATTTGTTATTTGAAAACGAAGGTAATATGTCCAACTATGTCCAAAATTACTTTTTCAAATGCTTTATTTAGAAGAAGTTGATGTGATTTTTAGATGTTTTTTACCTTTCAAGTGTGGTTTACTTTTCTGACAAGATTCACAATTTTTATATAATTTTAGATTCTGCTTAACATATTTTTGAAGTTATAATAAATTTTAATCCTGCTAATGTTCTATAAATAAAGCCTTTGATGGCCTCCAAGTGGACTATCATGAAAGTCTAACAAAAATCTAGCATTCTCCGAAATTTGATTTTAAGAAGTCACTGCAGTGGCATTTAAATTTAATTTACTATTTTGGACAAAAATCAGAAATGGAGGATTAGACTATAATTTCATAAATTAGACCAAGACCAATTTGGAGAATTTATTATGGGCTTATGGGCTGATCAATGAAGGAATAGGTAGCTAATCTCTTACTTACCGAAACAGTATTACTATTTAATGTTTTCGTGACGGTAAATGGTAAATGAATCTGGTTATCATTTAAGAATTTTTAATTTATCACTGAACTTTGTTTTGACTTTGATCTTGTTATCACATTTATATTTGGAAGTGGTTCTGAACACAATTCTGCTTAAACAATCAGCGTTAGAATTTAATTTGCCAGGTTTGTGAATAATTTAAAATTTATACTCTTCAAGTTTGATTTTAAATCGCATTAATCCTGATGATGGTTTTTTGACACTGGCAAGCCAAACCAAAGGCTTATTATCAATGAAAACTTTAAATGGGTGACCATATAGATACGGATAGCAAAAGCTATTGGTAAATCATCTCCATTAATTATTTAAGGTTAGACAGTCGCGACTGTAACATCGCTGGCATCTGTAGTAAGAATAAATTCCTTACTATAGTCGGGATACTGTAAAATAAATAGTTCCATAAGTAAATTTATCAATTTGTGAATTGATTCATCGTGAAAGGCGTTTCATTGAAAAATGACATATTTTTTAAGCAAATTTTAAAGAGGTTTTTCTATACTGCAATAATCATTATTGATGGATCAGATTTTATTTCTTCAGCTGTAATGATATATTATATCCCAAATAATTTATTTCACGCCTTAGAAAATTACATATAAGTCAATATTTGGTTATAAAATTAAATTTTCGAAAGCTATTAAAAACATCAAAAAGTTTCGAGTTATGATCATTAAGATCTACACCATACACGACTACGTCATACAAATAGACAAAACATTTAAATCCATTTAATCCGCACAAAATATTGTTGGTAATACATTGAAAAGAACTTGAAGCGTTTTCAAACCAATGCTCATTCGTGTAAATTAATAGTGACCAGATTATTTGGAAATGCAGTCGATCATTTAGATGAAGTAGAATCTGATAGTAACCATTGGCTAAGAATAATCAGGAATATCTGTGATGCAAGGCAACGGATAGCTATTTCTAATGGTTATATCATTGAGACGACGATAATCAACGACAATGCGCCATTTCATTTCAATGTTAGTTGATTTCTTGGGTGCGCATAAAAGGGGAAAGTTCCAAGGTAAGTCAGGATCATCAATAATTCCATTAATAACTAAGATATCAGCTCCAGTATCCAAAATAAATAAATATTATTCATTTTTATTTCGATATTGATTGACATTGGTAGATAAAATTTGTCATCATTGAGGTATTCGACTGAATTTGTAAGTACACGTTGAAGTGAAACAATATTTTTGGACATCATGATTTTTGATCAAGCGGATATTTTCAAAAATATTTGAACTACTATTTCTTTCTAAAAATTCAGAATAAGAGATAAACTTTGGAACTGCATTATTACTTAACATTTAATAACTTATAGCTATTGCCATTTGATACATTAGAAACTTTACTGCTTCTTTATTTTGAGTTTATTTAGAGTTAATCACTTTTTTAGAGCCCGGCCTCGACAAGAAGTGTTCGACTCTGCAAGTTGTTGAAATTTTTCCTGTTCCTGCCTTTGATTACTATATGTTAAATTTCTAGCGTGTCTTTCGTCGACGTAAAAAAATTTCCACTTTAAACCATTTACAAGCTGGTGTAATTGAATCTTAGGATAGGATGGGTAAGATTTAACCTTGCAAGTAACTTTTTTGTGTCATTTCGATTTGGAAGAGATTGACATTTACTATTGACATTTACGATCAAACATTTATTTTTTAAGTAGTTTAAATTACTTCTTCTATTTGTACAACACAATTTATGTCTGTTGGAATACTACTAGGGATTGCAATCCCGCGAAGTATATATCCAAAAATAAGTCCAAAAACAAAAATATTGTATTCTCTGTAAGCATATTTAACTTATATAATCTAAAAAAAAATGTTTGAATTTCGTTCATTTTATTTCTTCACCATTGTTTTGGAATTATTTCATACAATTTACAAGGCATGCAATTAGATCATTATATTTTAGAAAAACATTTGCCTTAACAACCCAGTTTTAATGTTTTATAACACAAAAATGATTGATCAATCTACAAGAATTATAGATATGTATTCCTAATTACGGTAAAATTTTTAAATTTTACAGTTTTACAAGCCAACTCTGTTATACGCAGATTCAAGTCCTTATTCCTATGAAATTTGGCCGCTTAGTAAACTACCACAAATTGAAAATATTCCTCAACGATGATTATTCTTATTTATTAAATAGGAAAATCATAGTGTCACCATTGTCTCTTTTAACTTAAATATTTTGAGTTCTCTAAACATAAAAAGTTTAAGTAGATATGTACGTTAAAGCAAGATTTCGACTTTTGACGCAACTTATGCAATGCATAACGTTTGAGCTATGCAGAAACCAGTTTTTGAAATCATTATTTCATCATTTAGAATTTTGGGATGCATGATTTTTGAATTATTGTTAAAAAAGTGCTATTTTTAGTAGCACCTAAACAGCTATGGATAAGATTTAACCTCAAATAATATTTTTTGTGTCATGTCATGTTTTATCAATGTAGATGTGATTGACATTTACTATTGACGTTTACGATTAAATATTTAGTTTGTTATGCATCTATAATCTGGCAATATAAAGAGTTTACAACACAACTTTATGTCAAATTTTTTGATATTATGTTCTTTTACATTCACGGAACCCTTGGCGAACGAATTTTATTCGCACTTGTCCGACTTTTTTTTTTGCCATATTATAGTTTGTCGCAGAAAGTTTTTATGGGTCATTCTTTTTAGTTTTGGGTAGAGGTGCGGAATAGAACTAAAATTCTGTGGCAAACGGACGCACAATCAGATTCACAAGTATGAACGCTGCTTAAATTTATAAATAAAAAAAACTCTAATGGGCGCATTCCACTAGGCACTCAAGATAATCACACGAACGTTGTTTTTTCGTTCCACTTGCTTCTGAGCGTTACAATTGTAAACTCAAGTGGAATGGATTATGCGTGATCGTTTTAGGCGTTGACGTAAAAAATAGAAATGGCGAGTTTGAAAAAATAAAGTAGAAACTACAATTTGTAAGTCTTAACAATAAACTTTAATAATTATAGGGCGCGCACAATAAAAAAAACTTTTACTCATGAGATCCAAGTTTGTATATGAAAATTATTTTGATCTAAATAAGATTTATACAAATTTGCTTTTGTTTTTGCCATATTTAAATTTAAAAAATGGCGCTTAATTTATCAACACACTTCAACCCACCTTTTGAGATGGGTCGTTGTGAGTTTGATTTAAGCGAAAATTAGTCATTAGTGACCTTTCCCCCGCGACCAAAAAGACTGTCGTCGTCAAGTTAATTGGTGGGAAATAAAAGATTACATCAGAACAATTTTCTGTTGTTTGTTTTAAAAAAATTTTTTACGAGCATCATTGCATGGTTTTCGTCAAAATAAGACGTGCGCTTAGCGCGTCAAAATCAAATAATGCAGTAATATTTTTAACGATACACAATGAAATTGAAATACAGAATTGAACAGGCGGTACAAAAATTTAAGGTTCGTCATGCCAATTATATATTCTTACTACGTATAGAAGAATCATATGTATAACATCTAAATCTAAATGGAGTCAAACACATAATGAAACCACCACAATGCATATTACCATAACTTTTTGAAAATAAACTGAAAAAGTACAAGTATTTTATTGCTGTTTAGAAATGTATCAAAAACAAAACAGAACATGAATGCGTTGTTGCATTCAGATCGCATAACAGATCATAAATTAACATAGCATGATATGAAGCGAAATAAAGATTAACTCATGAAACTTCTCAAAACACTTCACTTTTCTAAACAAAAACGATATCTAATTTGTCTATAACTAATAATTGCTAACTGTTCCTATTACTCTAGAAAATTGTTCAGAAAACTTCTTCATATATAGCAATAAATGCTCCCCTTAAATAATTCCAAATAATTTTATAAGAATGTGATATGCCGAAAGAAAGAACTGAACATCTGGGGCACTATTCTCAAATATCACATCCATTTTCCACATGTGGACATCTGTCAAAATTCCCTACCAAGGGAATTTGTATTTTCCACATGCATATTCCACATCCAACCTAAAACCGTATTCTCGAACCATTCGTAATTTTTTATTCACCACCCTTAAATTGAAACTAACTTCATTGAGTGGTAAATTTATTTTTGACATTTTGTTTATTTATTGTCATAATATTATCAATGTAAATGACTGGAGTAGATGAATTTAAATTAGGTCTTCTGTTTGCTAATTCTGCAGTGGAACAGGCAGAGGCAATAGAATTTACCCGAGGTATTCAACAACGACAACATTGTTTCGATCTGCCCGAAAATAAATTTATTAAATTATTTCCGATTAATAAATCTATGGCCGAAGAGTTCATAGAATATATATCGCCCCATATGAAATTTTTACAAAATAATAATAATTATAAAATAAACACAACTTTCCAAATATAATTTTCAAACATTTAACAAGAATGACAATTAAAAATTTTTGATATTTGATGTACATGTGGAATTTTTACACATACTAATATTCCCTTGGTAGGGAAATTTTTCCTTGGTAGGAAATTTGAGAATACATACATTGTAAATTTCGAACGTTTTTATGAATTTTGACAGTATTCCACATGTGGAAAATGGATGTGATATTTGAGAAGAGGGCCCCAGTACTATCAAAATTAGCCGGAATAAGACGTCCGCTACACAAAACTTTTCATACAAAAAGAAAATATCTACAAAACATGTTAACATTATTAGACTCGTTATGTACACATTCGGAACAGCTATCAAACCCATCGTTATTTCGTCTCTTCGGATTCACGAAATAAATTTTTAGAGAAACAAAAATTTTTTTAATTGGTCCAGTAGTTTTTTAATGTCTGTCGATCGTGACGGATAGGAGACATACGAAAATATTTGTTTTTCTTCTTAGAATAGTTATTCCCTAAAACATCGAAAAATACCAAAAAAAATCAGATAAGGTTTAGAACATTTTCTGTCAGACCGAAGTATAATTTAATTCAGCAATACTATGGGTGTTCTCTTTAACTATGTTCGAAGTAGGAATTTTTGTCTAAAAGTTGGGGGTTTCTATCTTTACAATAAACAAATTCATATACTCTCCCGTTGTTAATCTGTTAATCTAGTGGCATATGTTTCGGGTTAAGAGTAAGTAAAATCTCGATATGTTTAAGCGTGAATTATACAAAACACAATTTGTTAATAAAAATTGAATGAGCGGCGAGTCTTTCGAATCAAAATATAGAGCGCTTACAGTTTGAGAGCTCCTGATGCTCTCAAAAGTCTAGAAACAGAAGTGGCGTATTGAATGAATACTCACCGGCAAAGTTTGTTCGTTTTGGGTGTTCCCATATAAGGTGTTGCCATGAGTATACTCTGCATTACTCACTTCCCTTCCCTTGCTTCTATTAAATTTTTAGGAGCATATGTTCTGATGGTAAGCATGTTTTGTCGATTTTTATGTATTTTATAGTAACTTGATATAATCCACACAAATTTAACTTCTTCTATCCATGCATCTTCTTGCTTTTATTACTATCTCTATCTCTATCATTCCACACAGTCTTCTTCGCTTAATTTTTCACTCATATTATATAAAGTTAGTCCTTCTACCTCTGGCCAACGCATAGTTGAAAGCGCCATTGCTTAATGAATTGATTAAATCTAAAGAAGAATTTAAAAAAATAACGGACTGTACTTGTAACTTACTTTTTCTTTTTCTCTTTTTCTTGTTAATTACAATTTAAATTATTAAATTAATTTTCGCAGTTTTTAAATGTAACAATTAAGGTAGAAACACAACACGGACGATAACGTCGAACGATAAAAAAACGTCTACAATTTCGCTGCTGTAACCACAACAAAGGCGTCAGCGTGAAAAGCTGTCAAAAATAAAATTGCATAAACTAAAATACTTTGTTCTCTGTCGAAATGAATTTCACAAATTTCAATTTTAAAAATAACTAATTTTTACTAATAAATAAATAATAATAATTTGTCTACTAATTTTAAAAATAAAATACAATATACAAATTATGAAAATATATAAATGAATAAAACCGAACTTTGAACATAAACTGAAAAATTAAGTTGACAACTCAAAACAAAACGATTACAACCTCAGAAACGCGAAAAAGATCAGAAAATCATATTTTTCAGTTGGCGGTACTGTCACAATAACATTAAAAATTACCCTTGCAACCAAATAAAAATAGAATTGATATTTGGCAATAATCATCGTCGACGATAAATTAGAAATAGAATCTAAATTTTCTCCGACGAAAAAAACTTTTTCGTTTATCGCTGTAGTTGTGTTTGAAATGTATGTGTCCTGTGTATTCTAATGTTACTAACGTCGTCGTCGGACGATTTCGCCCGTGTTGTGTTTCTAGCTTTAACAACAATTTTTTTTCAAAATTATTATATAACTATATTATAACAAATGATTACAACTATTTTAATTGGATTATGAAGTTTTGAATTTAAAGGTTGCTTTGATAAAAACTTCCATTTCTTATAGAATTTTAAGTTCAAATGCTTTTTACTTTTTTGGACGTATCTTTGGCTATCTTTGATCGAAGGTCTGCAAGGTCGCAGAAGCGAGTCAAATAAAATTAATATAGAAACATTAAATACTAAGGAAATTAAAATTTTCAAAGTCAAGGGGGGTGTTTTCCGTGATCTGATCAACCTGAAACTAGTTTCAATGAACACACCGATGTTGATTTACTATAAATGAGTCATCATTTTAGTATAAATGAGTCATCATTCTAAAAATATTGCAAAAATTATTACAAAATCAAAAATTGAAACATTTTTCAAAATTTTAAAAATATATATAAAATTCAAAAATTCTATTTTTTCAAAATTCTAAAAATATTGCAAAAATTATAACAAAATCAAAAATTGAAGAATTCCAAAAATATTCCAAAAATTCTTAAAAAATCAAACTTTTTCCAAAATTCTAAAAATATTGCAAAAATTATAACAAAATCAGAAATTGAAATTTTTTTCAAAATTCCAAAAATTATAATGAAATCAAAAATTTAAAATTTTTCAAAATTCTAATTCTAATTCTGTGTTCCATTGTGAAAGTACAGTACCAAAGTGCTTTAAAAGTACGAATTGTTGGTGATAGAAATTTAACATCAAATTCCCTGCAACATCGTTGTACTGTTGCTGATCTTGATGTTTTTTATAAATATCGTCATCAACAGTGCTTGAACGAAATCAGATCCATTATGCTTCAAATGTATTCTTCTCCCCGTTTTACACGTCCATCGGTTTGTGCAAACACTCAAACTGTTGAAATCACTCACTGTCATATAGTGACAAAATGCAAAAGGGCAAAAAAAGCGTCCACCAACACCTCAGAACGCGTGTTGTTGTGGGACCTAGATCTCAAAATGTATCAATGTATTGTTGTGACACATATTGTTATCCCTATTACACAACACTTTTTATTAAAAAAAAAAGTCAAAAATGCTACAACTGGCGCCCTCCTTTTTTTAATTTTCGAACCAATAAGAGTATTTTAAATTTAATAAAGTTTATAGTTTTGAGTTCATTTCTCATCAGGACTATCGAATATAGATAAACCAACTAGCTAGTGTATGTGGAAAATACGTTTGCTTTATAGGTTATTTTTAAACGATCCCAGTTTACACTACTATTGTTTATCACTATATAAACTTCGTTGTTTATTAACTAACATGCAGTTGTTTATCCTCAGTATAAAGTAGTATATTAATATTTAGAGGCATGCGTCTGCTTATAAAAATATCTAGTCTGTTCTTAAGTATTCCACTGTTTTTATGTTTCATCATGATTTGTAATTTTTTTCTGTAATTTTTAGGACTTAGGTGCATAATGTTATTCTTTCCGTGTTGTAGTTGAAATATTATTTTTCTCTTATGAGGAGATAAACTTTTATTTATTTTTAATCACTATTTATGCTTTGCAGCATCAGATTAGAAGAGATTAGAAAGGGTTGGACAGGTTGCACGAGGCAGAACTTGTCCTGGAACGCAAACTATACGGTCCATAGCGCCGTGTCCGAGTTTGGTATCATAACAACTATTCCACAAACCTTTCCGTAGGTAATGAAATCTAAAACTGTATTGGCGACAGTTTGATTGTGCCAGCCTCAACAGTTTCTGAGTCAAAAATCCTAGCTCTGACCCTATAAAAGGCTGGGAATACATACAAAAAGTGCTCCGAGTCCTCCTCCTCGTCAAGACAACACTCACACATAGGGCTTTCAATCAATCCAATGGTAAAAAGGTGTTTATTTAGATGTCCATGTCCTGTAAGGACACCGACCATAGTGCTGAGAGTTTTCCTCTTCAGACTTAAAAGAAAATTGACGTTTTTTTCTGAAGTGCTGATAAACATCTTAGTTTGCCTGCCTACTGATGACGCATTCCACAAGGCCTTCGGGTCGGCATCAACAAGGCAAACGTTTTGGATAACCCTAAGGCGGGTTCTGAACCTGAATATTTCATGCCCGCTCCAGCTCTTGCAAGTTCATCTGCTTTTATGTTGCCCGGAATGCCACTATGACCTGGAACCCAGCGCAGTGGGATGTTGTTGTATTGCGCTATCCTACAAAGATTTTTCCTGCACCCGTTGAAGAGTTTGGAAGTGGTCTCCGGGTTAACAAGTGCCTTGATAGCTGTTTGGCTATCCGAACAGATGCAGATCCTTTTCTCTTGCAGACACAGACGAGTTATTATATGTGTGCATTCAATTATAGCGTACACCTCCGCTTGAAGAACTGTTCAAAACCGTCCAAGCGGAAATTTCTTGCTACTTATGACATTATTTGCTTCAGGTACACGCCAGCCTCAGCATTTCCATTCAACAGCGAGCCATCTGTATATAAAACATAAATCTCGCTGGAGGACCATTCGGACCAAGATGTTTCACATACCTCTCTAGAGGAGATGACCAGTTCAGCGGGTTTCTCAAAGTTATATACTTTGTTCATGACGTCACTATGCATATCTATTTCCGGACAGTCAGTCCGTAGTCTATCAAGTATGTGACAATGATCGCATGTTTTCCCTCTGTTTACCCACGTCCCTGCCACATGCAGTCTGTAGACAGCCCTTTTAGCCATGTAGATGTAAAGGAGCCAGACCCAACATGACCTCCAACGACATTGTTGGTGTGGTACGCATTGCACCACTAATACCTACACATGCCATTCTCTGTATTTTGTTTAACCTAGCACCGACGTATTGTTTCTCCATCTTTGGCCACCAGACAACACATGCAAAAACAAGTGTTGGTTTGTTTATTGCTGTATATCCATAAGATGATTTTGGGACTAAGGCCCCAATAACGGCCAAAGGATCGACGACATTGCCAAAAAGAAATGACAGCCTTATCAACTTTTTTTTGTTAAATGTGCATTCCAATTTAACCTTTTGTCGAGAATAATGCCTAGAAATTTAACCTCATCTGAGAGCTTATGTACTGAAAAGATACAGACTTCGTGTTACAGGCACTTTTCTCTTGTTGGTAAATAAGACTACCTGTGATTTGGAAGGATGGACTGAAAGTCCTTGCTCCTCACACCACTCTTCAACCAATTTTGCATCAAATCCACCAGAGTGAGAGGGTCTTTTCCAATTGCCAGTATGGCAATATCATCAGCGTAACCCTGAGAATAGGGTCCCGATTGATTCAGTCTCTTAAGAAGACTATCAACTACCAAAGTCCACAGAAGAGGTGAGAGAATACCACCCTGTGGACAACCTTGTTTGACTGAAACTGAAACAGTAGTATTGCCCATTTAAACAAAGGCAATGCGGCAGCTCAACATAGACACGATCCAATTTAAGGATGTGCTACTAATTCCATTTAGCGATGCCGCAGTCCTGATTGATTCGAAGGTGGCATTATCCAAAGCACCTTTTATATCTAAAAAATACCCAAAGGTTGGGTATCAAAACAACTCTAGCTTTCCGCCACGCTTCTGGGACATAGCTATATGCTAAACATGCCTTGTATAAATGTTACAGTGATTCAATGAGGCCATGCTCATTATTCTGTACCATGCATGGATAGCTTCCATCAGAGCCAGGCGATTTAAAGGGGTTGAAGAAATCTATATCCCATCTGAGAGATCTGTAGTGGTTAATATCGATCAGTTAACGACCATACTCATCACATGAACCATCTGCTACTTAATCATATTCACGCCATCCATACGATAAATTAATTAAATAATTTATTTTATTAATTCGATATTCGATCAACGAATTACGTTCAATGGATTTTTCTTTGTCATTTTGTCGGTTGGCGGTAAACGAAAATATATTCTTCACTTTTATTTTGCGACTCCATGAGTCAATAGTAATTTTGCTTAAGTGATTTCGAAGTATTAATTTCACATTTATAAAATTAACAAAACGTCATTGTTACGGCTTAGATTAAAAATTAATAAATTGTATTTTGTTATAAATATTAATAAATATTGTAATCAATAAACATTATAACTGAAGTAAATTGGTGCTGTGTGTGATTCCTCAACAATATTCCGCAAAACATCAGATCTTATATTCACCACATTCTCAGCCAAGATCCAACTATCTTTATCAGGGGTTACAGATAGTTGTTCTTTCATCTCAGCAGTGGTGCTGTTACCCGGGAAATGTGTACACAGCAGGTGTTGTGCTGTTTTTTCTACATATTTCGTATACCTTCCATTTGACATAAGCTGTAATCTCGGTTGGAATTTGGGTTCTTTTGAGAGTGCCTTGTGAAGCCTAGCTGCCACAGGACAACTCTCAATTTATTCACAAAGTTCTTCCAAGCACTCTCTCTAGCACTCCGGATACTGTATTTATATTCCCTCCGACTGTTACGATAAATGATTCAGTCATCAGTATTATTTGTTTGCTTGGATTTTTTTTAAAGTTTCCTGACCGTAGCTCTCAGCTTCTTCAGTTTTCTATTCCACCAAGGTGAATTTCCTTCATGTTGAAACACCCTATGTGGACAACATTCTTCAAAAGCCTTGACCATACACTCTTGAATCCGATTCGTAACATTTTCGATGTCTACTGTACACTTGATTGACGGATCAAAGTCCAGAAACATTTGGTTAAGAAGTAGTTTGTACATGTTCCAATCAGTAGAATTGGGATTTCTAAAACTGTCTTTTACCACTGTATCGACTTTAAAGTCAAAATTAATGCAATTATGGTCTGACGTGAGAATATCTTGCGATACCCTCCAATTTCGAACCCTTTCAGCCACGAGGGTAACGTCAATTACTTTTTCTCTAATTGCATTTGAAAAAGTCGGAGCATTCCCCTTATTTAGAATTTCTAGATCTGTACCATGTAGAAACTCAACGAGGTCTGTTCCTTGTCTGTTGTTATCTAAAGTGCCCCAAATTCCATGATGCGCATTTGCATCGCACACCAGGATCAAGGGCAGGTTCTTGTTACTGCAGAGCTCCACCACTTTAACAAGATCTTGAGTTGGAATAGTGCCATCATACGGTAGGTAGATATATGGATGCGAAGACTACGTCAGTATCAACACACTCAATCTTTACCGTCACTTTAATAGCAACGGCATCTTTGCCACTACATTGGGGTATAAGTACACCGAATATGTCATTCGACAAGTAAACGCACGAACGAGGGTTTTCCGTAACTGTACCGACAAACAACCTGCCCTGTTTACAATTCAGGTCAAGTATACGATTTTTATTTACCCATAGTTCCTGAATCAGGGCTATATTTGTATGCTGCATAACAATTGCTTGACATAATTCAGCGGAAGCAGATTTGTTATGCTGCAAATTTATTGCAGCAACAAATCATGGATCAAATTCTACAAAATTATGAATTCATCGTAAATACGTCACCAAGTTTAAGCAGATTTATATTTATTATTTGTTTGTATTGACTACAGTTGGAGGTAATAAGTCAAGTACCAGTCGTTTTGACAATAAGTCTAGTCATTTAGTTTTTGTTTGGAATATTTCGATTTATTCGATTTTTTAATACCAAACTCGATCCCTTCAAATTACTTTTGTTTTACTATCGTACCCTATCTATGTCCATAATATAGATAAAACAAATATTACTTCGGTCTGAAAGACCTAAGTATTATATTTATGAGCCAAAAGTGAAATTCTTACCCCCACTTTTTTGGCATTTCTCGACGTTTTAGGACCTAACGTAATTACCTACGAAATCTAGAAAACCGCTGAAGTGATTTCAAGTTTTTTTCTAAAAATAGGTATACTCAAGGGACAGGTCCGAAAGGACGCTGTATTCGATAACTGTACCGGAAGTGTGTCAAAAAAAATCATAAAGTGTGTCAATAGCAAACTTTCATATTTTTGGCTTAAAAAACGTTCATTTTAAGTGTGATTACGAGTAGGAACATTGAATTTGAAGAGATTTTGATGGTAGGGGTTGGTATGTGAGATTAAAAACTACATTATTGCATTAGAAGTTTGTCAAAAAAATGTTGTCAGGTGTGTCAAAAGAAAGATTTTCATTTCTTTTTTTAGAAAATAATAAAATTATTTATTTGGATGAAATGAAATGTAATGCTCATGATATTATTATTATTGAGAATTTTATTGTATTTGTGAAAAAAATATTGTCAAGTATGTCAAAAAAATGATTTCATTTATTTTTTTAGACAATCTTTTGGAAAAAAATTTAGCTGTTTTTATGACCTAAATGTAATTGAACATGAAATTGGACATGAAAATTTTTGAATTTGTTATAGTTTTTGAAATATTTTTGGAATTTTGAAAAAAGTTTGTATGTTTTTTGATTTTGTAATAATTTTAGCAATATTTTTAGAATTTTGAAAAATTTAAATTTTTGATTTTATTGTAATTTTTGGTATTTTGAAAAAAATTTGAATTTTTGATTTTGTAATATTTTCTCGAAACGCTAAATGGAGAGGTTTTTGAGTAGTTTGCTAAGTAATAATAATAATAATAATAATAGTAATAATAATAATTCTTTATTTCCAAGATTTCAAATACAAAATAATCAATATATTATATAAACTAACAAAATAAAATTTGATTTACAATTTTTTAAAAAGAAAGTGATTTTGTTACAGGGTAATGGTTATTGCGCCATATACTCGCATGGTTAGTAATTTTGAAGTGGCATTTCCTCCAACTCAAAAACTTGGATAAAAAAGGAAATCACTTCTTTAAATTAAAATATTGACGAACAACAAAATTTAGACTATGAAACCTGTGGAAATAAGATAAAGATTATTCGTTAAATAAAAATTTAGTATTGAATAATCATGCAAAAATTTAATAAATAAGTCATAGTAGGATGTGTGTGTGGACATTTAATATTTAAAAATAATAATGATAATATTTAAATTTTAACATGCAAAAACTGAGATAATAGACATAAGTAAGAGAACCAAAACAAAAATTTCGTAGAGAATGAAAAAAGCTAAACAATCGCTTGAAATAAATAATTAACAGACTCTTGAGACAAAAGCCACTCAAATAATGCTCGTTTAAACAAATAACACGAAGACATAGATTTTAGATCGTTAGGTAATTTATTAAAAATTTTTGGTGCTAAAAAAATATGATATTTTCTGAAATGTTCTTTGAACGGACGTGGTACAATACAGGATTGTCCTTCTCTAAGGGAATAAAATTTTAAATGAATCAATCTATGACCGCCGCGATTAAAAAACATTTGAAGTACTCTAAAAACATAAAGATATCGAAGTGGTAAGATTCTATGGTGACAAAATAACGGAAATGACGGTGATTTTAGATTTTTGTAATTAATAACCCTTAGAATATGTTTTTGAATAACCAGGAGGGAATTCAAGTGTGAAACATATGTTCCACCCCAACAAATAAGTCCATATTGTAATCTGGAATAAATAAGAGCATAGTATAAATTAATTAAAACTTCTGTTGGACAAACATTTCGTAAAATATAAAAGTATCTAATAATTTTTCTAAGTTCAGATGATATAACATCAATATGGGTTTTAAAAGACAACCTTCGGTCGAGCCAAACACCCAAATATCTAAAACAATCAACTTGCTCTATTGTAAAACAGTTGGAACATATAATACCATTGCAATCATTAGTATGATACAATAATACACTCTCTTGCCAGGGTTTAATTAGATCGAAAAACATACATTTTGACTTATCACTCAAAACCAATTTATTATTTCCAAGCCAAGCGGAAAATATCTTTAAGTCACAAGTCATTCTATTTTTAATATCTTCTCTATTTCCACCGCAATAAATTACAGCTAGGTCATCAGCAAAAGCTATCAGCTTACCATTCATATTACAACGTAGCAGTGAATCAAAAAATATCAAGAAAAGTATCGGTCCCAAAACCGATCGTTGGGGTACCCCAGACACAATGAGTTTTTCATCACTTAAAGTTTCATTTACTTTCACACATGACTTCCTGCCAGAAAGATATCACTCAAACCATTTTAACACTATTCCTCTAAAACCACATTTCCATAAAACGTCTAATAATAATTTGATATTTACCATATCAAACGCTTTAGTTATGTCAAGAAAAAGAGCACCCGTTTCCATATTCTCATTTATACCAGTATAAATAATATTTAAAGCAGTTAACAACGCATCTTTCGTATTAAGTTTCCTTCGAAAGCCAAATTGATTGTCACTCAACACATCGTATTTTTTTAAAAAACTTAAAATTCGAATTTTGACAATTTTTTCAAAAACCTTAGAAAATACTGATAGCATAGAAATTGGACGGTAATTATTTGGATTAGTGCGATCTCCTTTTTTAAATAATGGCACGACAATAGCTTTTTTTAAAAGCTCAGGAAAAATTCCTTCAGACATACTTCTAGTAAAGAGTAGACACAAAATAGGAACAATATTAACACAAACTTTTTTCAAAAATAAACTGTTAAATCCATCAAAACCTGACGAATAGGAGTTTTTCAAACTATGAATGATTGAGAAAATTTCATTACAACTTGTTTCATACATAAACAGATTTTGATGAACAAAAGGAGTAGAATTATCAATATTATTCAAATTTAACGACGCATCCAAATCATTAGCACCAATACCAACAAAAAAATCATTTAACGCATTTGAAATTTCAGAGGCATCAGAAGACATACCATCCTTAGTTATAATTTCCGAAACTTTAGAACTGTTTTTAACACGCCCCGTTAATTTATTTATGTTTTGCCAATGCGTTTTCGCGTCATTATTCTTGTTGAACATATTTTTAAAATAATTATTTTTGGTTGACTCCAACTCAAATTTAATTTGAGAGGATAGATGTCTAATTCTCTCGATTAATTTGCAATTTTTTAGATTTTTATTTAATTTTTTACTAAGTTTTTTTTTTAAATTAATTTTTTTTAGCAATTCGTCACTCATCCAGGGTTTCAATTTTATATCTTTCTGTTTATATTTATGAACATTGGAGCTATTTTCCACATGTGTATTTAGTATTTCTAAGAAGTTGGAGAACCCTTCTGAACAATTTGAAGAGGTATAAACACTAAACCAATTTTCTGCTGCTAGCAAATTGTTCAACTTATCGTAATTTATTATTTTTTTGGAAGGGTCAGTTATAGGTTTGGCAATTTTAGTTTGAGGCAAAGTGATTATTAAAGACACAAGGCCATGGTCCGAAATATGATGGTGCTCTACATTTCCTACAAACTTTATATCTAAATTAAAATTGCTTCTAATAAAAATATGATCAAGACATTTACCACTCACAAGCCTTGTAACTTTATTCAGTATAGAATTGAGACCAACAGATGCTATTATAGTGAGATAGTTTTCCACGTCCTTAGAGCTTGTAAATAAATCAATATTAAAATCTCCCACCAAAACAAGATTTTTGGTTCCAACCTTTGGTAAAATTACTTTCAGTTGATCCAGAAACTGCCAAATAGGAAATTCATGTAGACGATAGAAATACAAAAACGAAACAAAAACACCACAGATTTTTATATCGCATCTGATGCAATCAGCTGTTGAACAATCAATATTTTTAATCGAATAATTTAAGTTTCTTTTCACAAACACCGCGACTCCACCAGAAGCCATATTCACATTACAATTTGCAAATAGATCATAACCCGGTATTGTAAAACGAGAGAGTTCATGATTCTTGACCCAAATTTCACTCAGAAAAATTAAATCCGGAAAACTTTTCAACGACATTAAATGCAAAACAAAGAAATCAAAATTTTGTCTCATAGAGCGAATGTTTTGATGGATTACAGAAAATTTAAAATCTTTTTGAGGATATTCTGTTGAATTTATTACATGGCAAGAAGGTTCATTTATATTAAAATACAAGTTATTATCTTCATTCATCATTTAAATTTTGAGTTTATCAATATCTGATAGAGAGTTAATATAAATGACCTTCTCGCCTTCTTTCTTTTTCCCCATAATTTTCCTGTCACGTACCCATACATACTTAACTTATACCTCTTTTTTTAAATTCATTTGCTTTGAACAGCAAATTGCTTTTGAAAACAGTTAAACATTCATTCACATAAACTTTGTTGTTATTATTTAAACCAAATTTTTGACCGGTAAAGTTACTTTTCAACTCTCTTCGTTTTTTAAGAATAACGTCTTTAACCTGTTTTGAAGCACACACACATATAATTTTATTTGATCTATTTCTGTAACAATTCACTATATCATTTTTTTCTAAATCAAGATTAAGACCTTTTACACACAAATCATCAACAATTTGTACAATATTTTCATTTTCAGTTTTAGGAATACCTACAACTTCAAATTTCATTTTCAGAGAATCTTCATCAACAACATTTATCCTTTGTTCCAAAAACGACATTCGTTCTTTCAGTAACATATTTTCATTTTTTAAGATCTCATGTTCCGAGGAAAGCGATTTGAACTGATTAATCAGCTCTTCCAATTTATCGAATCCATTTTTCATACATGATGATACTTCGGACAACTGAGATAAAATTTTTTTATATTCCGATCTCTGACTATCATCTACACATTTCTTACAAATCCACTTATTATTTTCCTTTTTGAACGCATTTAAATCAACAATATTTAATGATACACATTTTAATGGAAAGAATTTTTACAGTTATCACCTTTTGTGTATCATCTTTTCACTAAATTATGTTAATTTATAATCTGTTATAATTTTCCGGCAACGTATTGATGATTCGTGTTAGTTTTATAATAAATTTCTAAACAGAGATAAGAAAAATGTAGTAGGGGAGCCGAGCGACATAAAATTGCAAACACTTTCTAAAGGCTGATTTGTAATATAATAATAGGACAACATTTTCCAATATTCGTGAATGTTGTTGTTATTGATGGAAACGATGTTTCAGGCAATAGATTGTACGTGATATGCCTGTTTATCTTACGTATTTAATTATTTTGAAATTAAACATTGCGCTTATTGCACTTGCACTTGTATTAATTTGCAGATTATGAATTGTCAGATATAACTGATCCAGAAAATGATGATTCAAGTTATGTTTACAACAACTGCAGCGACTCATATTAAAAAAATATTTAATGCACCAGCCTAAAAGGAATTTGTTGAATATACTTTATTAAAATCTGGATATTATTCTATTAATTTTGTTATTTAAGTTTAATATTATGTATTTTAATGGTCGTACGAGTAGATCAGATTCAATGTACATGCAATAAAAGGAATATTCATTGAAAAAAGAAACTTTATTCAATATATGTTAATATTTATTGAGCGCGCCGTATTACGGAAGGGCAACCTTTTATTTGCGACTGACGGCATCTGTTACAGAAATAAACCGACTGACTACATTTT
Source organism: Diogma glabrata (assembly GCA_963693315.1). Taxonomy (NCBI): domain Eukaryota; kingdom Metazoa; phylum Arthropoda; class Insecta; order Diptera; family Cylindrotomidae; genus Diogma; species Diogma glabrata. The sequence continues at coordinate 147,040,260 of OY856187.1, forward strand.
TTTTTGATTATAATAATATTCTTCACCTGTATATTAAATATCAGATTTTAGAAAGTACTAGCACGATGTACCGTTTTTTTACAACTTCAACGCGTGACTAACGCGTTCGGTTTCAGGATTTGTGTGACTGACGATCATAAAACTTATTTTTAATTAATATACTGCTCTCAAACCAATTTTCAGGTTTTAGAAAGGAGTTGTAAGGTACATGGTTTTTTTACAAAGTTGGAGCCCCACTCACTCCAAACGTTAACAAATCCAGCTGACTGAAGGAAGACTATTTCTCTACTCAACATATGTGACATAATATTAAAAAATCATTCTTTAGAAAGTGCTTGCAATTTTATGTCGCTCAGCTCTCGGACTAATACTTGTACTTTAACAAAGAGTTATGCTTGATATACATCGCTGCTCAAAACTAAAAACTATAAAAGTTTTTTGCCGAAAACTATATAAAAATCCTTAACCCAGACCGAAGTCTTGATATCTCAGAGCTGTGAGATTTCAGCCCCTCCATATTTCGCAATTTATTTTGCAATTTATTTGCAATGGCATGTTGCATTTTTCGTTAAAAATTTATCAAACTATTTGTAAATTTGATTTTTTTCATTTTGTTCGGTATATTATGTTCATGGTTCAAGGGAAAGTACATCGTTAAAACGCAAATCTATGGCAACCATTTGATATCTGACAGCAAATACGGTTTTAGAAACAAAAGATCAACAACCGATCTGTTGAACTATGTGGCACATCTTTGGAATAGCATACTTGAGAAAGGTGGTGAAACGTACGGGATCGCATTAGACATCTCAAAAGCATTTGATCGAATCTGGAATGCGAACTTGATCAACAAGCTCGTTGCGTACGGTTTTCATCCCCTAGTCGTGAAGTTGATTCAAAATTTTCTGTCTAACCGATACATCTCGGTATCTATAAATGGCTTTTCTTCTGAGTCTAAATTAATAACCGTTGGTGTACCCCAAGCCTCAGTTTTATCAACGAACTGTTGCAAATCACCAGTAACCCAATAAATAGTTTTGCAGATGATAGTACACAGCACAAGTCATTCGTCCCCCTATCTTCAAAGGATAAAATGCATGAACGAATAAATACCCCCCTCCCCCCCCCCCCCCCCCCCCGGAGAGACGCTGCCATAAATGTAAACGAGGACCTAAAAAAAGTCGCCGATTGGGGTGACGAAAATTTGGTCAATTTTAATTCCACCAAAACACAGCTATTGATTGTTTTCAGATCAAAGACCGAGTTTCCCAACGATATTTCAGTTAATATGTGTGACGACCAAATAGACGAATGTGAAAGCATTCGTTTATTGGGAGTCACAATTTCCAATGACTTACTCTGGAACAATCATATAATGGCCATGGTAAAAAGCGCGTCAAGAAAACTCGGCCTCCTCAATAGATGTAAAATAGTAGATTCTTGTATGAGCTTAGAATGAAGGCAATTCTTCACGAGGATGAAGTTTCCCGAAACGAGCGTAACGAGTGGAGGGAATCATCCAAGTTGAAGGGAATCATCCAAGAATTGCCATCATCCTAAGCGAATACAAGATGCTATTTTATCCACGACTGTAAAATATTTCGTTTAATTTCCAGTTTTCATGCAAACATTTGTATCGCCATATTGAAATAAATACATCAAAGATAGCGAAAAACAAAACAAGTTTGTTGTTTAATTTGTTAGAGGAATATTTATTAAACTATAGATCTATTAAAGAATTTTAATCAAATTCACTAGTTGTGGAATGAATACAATTACAATGGAAGACATACGCATGGAAAGCATATATTCTTTAGTAGTCGTGGATAAAATATTTTACTTCGCATCAATTACTCCACATTTATAAGTCCTATATTCGTCCCTGCATGGCGTATTGTTGTCAAGTTTGGGGCGCTGCATCTTTTACCATCCTGGCTCTTTTGGACTCTGTTCAAAAGCGTGCTATACGAATTGTTGGTGATCGAAATTTAACATTAAATCTTGATTCCCTACAATATCGTCGCACTGTTGCTGATCTCGTTGTTTTTTATAAATATCATCACCAGCAGGGCTCGGATGAAATCAGGTACATAATGCCTCAGACATATGTTTTTCAACGTTTAACTCGTCAATCGGTTTGTGCAAACAGTCAAACTGTCGAGATTACTCACTGTCAGTAATAAAATGCAAAGGGATTTCTTTGTGCGTACATCGTACAAATGGAATGCTTTGCCCGAATCAATAGTCTCGAGTGCCTTCAATCCACAAAGATTTAAAAAAAGCGTCCACAAGCGTGTTGTTGTGACACATTTTGTAATTCCTACTACTACTACAAAAAGTGTCGTTTTTATTAAAAAAAAAAATTCTGAAAAAACTGTACGGCACAGCCGCCTTATGAAGCCCATGCCTCTCAAAAAATTTACTAAATTTGGCACAATTTTAACTTCTTCTATAAAATTTTTTGGAATGCCAGTGAAAAAAACCCGGAAAAAGTAAACACTTTCAAAATTATAAGAAAAATTGGACGGTAAAAACAAAAAACTTTCTAAATTACATTTTTTTTAACGGCACAGTCGTTTCAAACATTTATACATTTATTAACTGTATAGACATCATAATCTTGTATGAGCAAGCTAGTTTTAAACTCTTTTCAAATTTCAATGCGATAGGATTTATGATTTACGTGATCATCGACATTCGTCTATCGTTTGACCACTATATAAGTCTAAGATTAAGAAGACGTCAATTAAACCGTCACAAGCGTGGACTCATACAGAAACTAGCAAAAAACATCTATCTGTGTTTGCGTCCATAATTTTATGATACATACATTGTTCAATTAAGACAGACAACATATGGACAGCATATATCTATTTTTATGCTTGGTTCCACCTTATCATTGTTTAACCATGTTCTAAGAGATTCTTTTAGAAACATGGTTTCATAACATCCGAGTATTTTATCCACACTAAATCCAACTTAAAACACAAACATGAAACAACCACCTCCTCCCATTAAATTATTTAAAAACTTTCAAAAATCTTCCGGATTCTATTCAACCTAATGCTAATTTGTTACAAATATTTTCATCTCTGTCTTTCCAAAAATTTCCAAAAATTTTCTAATTAAAATTTTTATTTTTATTGAGTTAATTTTTCTTATTTTGAGACAACCAATAAGGGGTTCGTAAGCGGAAAAGAAAAATATTGATTACTAGAGAGAGGGTGATTTCGAAAATTTGGTGATGGTTACTTAAATTAAAAATAATTACAAAAAATTAGGGACTTGGAAAAACATTAATCATAAAAATGAAACAATTCCAAATTTAAATTTGTTAACATTCGAACAAATAAGGGCTGGCTGTATTTTCTAACTGTCACAAACATACAAAAATGAGATTGGCGGTCTTTTTCATTGCATTATTAAAACTAATCTAAAACAGTTGAACAAAAATCAACGAACATCAGCAGAAAAAATTATTAAAACAGTTTATTGCAATTTTAACTCTGACACAATGAAAATGCACTTAACTTTCAACTGTATTTTTTATATCTCATGATTATGTCATGATAAAAAAAGCAATATAACTAAATTTAACATGAAAAAAACAATTTCATTATCCTGGGTCAAGAAATTTTTTATTTCTATTTGTTTTATCAACAGAAAATTTGTCGGTGTATCTACTGAAAAAATTAATTTTAATACTCACACCTTAATTAAATAAAACATTAACACACACGTGACACTGGGATAATTAATTATCACTTTCGATTATTTTAAAAAATTACATACAATTGTATTTTTTATATTTTTATCAAAATTTTATATATCACTCTATATATCACATAGAAAAAACTGTTATAATTTTTGTATAATAAATTTACAAATGGCTGATTAATTATATACAAATATTTATTTTATATATATATATATATATATATATATATATATATATATATATATATATATATATATATATATATATATATATATATATATATATATATATATATATATATATATATATATATATATATATATATATATATATATATATATATATATATATATATATATATATATATATATATATATATATATATATATATATATATATATATATATATATATATATATATATAAATATATATATAAACTGTGTTTTTTTAAATTAACTCATACATTAACATCTACATCACAATACAAACTAAACTTTTTGTTATAAATAAATAAATATAAAAATTAAAATTTATTTATTTGAGTTAATATATTTAAAATAAGAAAGAGATGGAAACAAAAATAAAACAAAAAAAATTATAAGAATAGAAAAAAAAAATTCGCGAATGCGCAAAATTGTTATTTTTTTTTTTGTTTTCGTAGGAGTTTGTGTAGCGAAAATGCCATAATAAACATAAGAAAAAGCGAAATGAAATTGATTACAATTTAAATTGAATTATAAGAGTGAGAACGAATGATGTTATTCTAATTTGTTTAGTCTGATCAGCTGATTTTTTTTTATTAATTCGTTTTCTTTTAGGAAATAGAAACTAAATTCAGATTGAGAATTGGGATGATATGAAAAACATAGGGTGGTTTAAGATTTTATTCGATAAGAATGCCAATGAAAGTACCATAAACATTTAATATTAATAGCTAAACTTAGACTAAATGACTCTTCCTATTCATAATCATTAAGTATCATCCATATAGAGCTTCCTGTCAGTATATTTTTGCTTTTCTTTGTACAAAAACTTTTAAAAATTCTACATCCACGCCGTTGCTCCCTGGATAACACTTTTTTTACCACTCTTAACTTAATGTGTCGTCTCTCTGTTCCTAGTTAAAAAACTTTTACTGAGGTTGCCATGTGCTCAACTATTTATTAGCCGACGCAACTGTGTCTGGTTAATGCTGTTTATCTATTAGAAATAATTTTATATTATCTCAGACGAAGATTTTTTTAAGTTGCTCGTTCCCGTCCCTACCCTCGAGGAGGTTAATGGTGTATATGCGTAACTAGTAAGCATGCTCTACTATCATTTGAGCTTCGTTTGTCTAACCTGATGTGTTAGACCTGATTTCTATCCAACAGAAGCTTAAGAGCATCATGGCAGAAAATTTTGAATATGTCGATATAGGTAATTGACAGTAGAGTACTGAGTGTACCTACTGTCAGAATGTCAATTCTATTTAGGTGCGATCTACGACCGCACCGTAAGTTTTCGTAATCAGTGCAGTTTCATCCACAGTGCGGTTTCATCCACATCGCAGGTACTGCAATTTCCATCATTTGTTACTCCAACACGTTTTAGGTACTCTCTAAACTTGCCGTGTCCAGTGATGAACTGAACCATAGGACTGATTATAGCTAACATTGGATTTCAGAGAAAGATAGTTGCGTCGCTGATAAAATGATACGTATGCCTTCCCGTATCTGAGACTTTACAGCGTGCTTTCCAATTGCTGAGTGTCTCTCGGCGCGTTCTCTGTTTTATTAATTTTCTATCATTTGCATAGCTCGAACTGAGAATTTGGTTGTGTCTGCTGACCTTTTCCTTAAGGAGAAGGTCGATAGGGATTGAAAACGCAATGACCTGAGACGAAGCTGTAGATATGGTTCTATAGCCTCGGATTATGCGGAGCAACATATTCCTTTGAGCGCCCAATAACTGTTGGAGATGCTTTACGTTGGTCCGCTCGTACCAACCAGCTGAGCAGTACGTAAAAATTGATTCTACTATAGTTCTATAAATTAGTTGCAGTGTGTGTTTGTCAAGACCATAGCATTCATGTGATAACCTTATGAAGCTGTGGAAGAGGGACTTTGAGCTGTTGCATATTCGGATAATATGACTTGGCACCCCCAGCGTCTTATCCAAGTCGACACCAAGGTATCTTACTGTGTTTACCATTTTGATTGATACTCCGTTAATTTTTAGGGTAGGTGTCCTTGCGCGATCGTACTTGCCCTTTATCTGAAGCATAACAGTTTTGTGCGTTGAAAGGTTTAGTTTAAATTGCACCATGAAGTGATATTGTCTAGAGCTCGTTGACCTCTTTCTTGTAATTGCTTTCTTGAGTTTCTATTACAATTACTTTATCATCAGCATACCTAGCCTCTAAAATACCGTCAATCATGCTAGTGTCGGAACCATGTTCCAAAACGATGGACCGAGAATAGATCCTTGCGGGGCACCTCTCGTTATGGTTTTCTCAGCCGAGCCGTGGTCATCCTTTATGCCCTCCTTTCATACAGATAAATGCCTAGCAGCCTGTAGAGATTGCCAGAACAATTTATCGATCCTAAGTACCTCATAACAATAATCCACCAAAAATTATCGAAAGCGCCCGATATATCAAAAAAATGCCCAAAGAGGGTTGGGTCAGAGGGGTCAACGGTTGCTTGGACGATGTCAGCAAATTTACAAACTGCCATCTCAGTAGAGCGACCCTTCCGGAAGCCGTACTGCTTATCGGACAGTCATTTAAATCGATGCATTTTTGTAGCCTATTATTTATAACTTTTTCAAACGTTTTTCCAGTACGGGGAAGAGCATAATTGGACGGTATGATTTGGGATCTGAAGGATCCTTATCGCCAGCTTTTGGAATTATAATAACTCGACCAATTTTCTACTCCTTTGGAAATACACCAAATCTGAGGCAACCGTTGAAGAGTTTTAAGCAAGTAAAAGCTAAAATCTTCCAGGACTGCTGTACAACTTTTACTTCTATTTGATCAGAACCATAGGCCTTGCCACGTTATAAACTCATCACAGCCTCCTCTAATTTATTGGCTGTGAAGTTCAAGTTATCACGAGAGTCATAAGGTAGCAAAGTTATCCTTCTAATTTCCGCGTGCTCGGGAGAGTCCTCCGTTTCATTTGGTAACAGTGTGTCAAGTAACACTTTGTTTGAGGTACTCCGTGAGTGCATGTTATTTCCGTTCGAAGAGACGGTGCCATACGGCACTCTACGTTGAGCAAGCTTCCCTGTCTGAAATTTGTATATAAAGCACCGTGGATCCTTGTGGTCTACTTCCGTTACAAGTTTCCTGAATCTTTCTGCTTTAGTTGTTTTAATCTTCCGTGTGTATGTGTTATGAAGGTTACGGTAAGCAGCCAGTTTTTGCAACCTCAGATCCGAATCGCATTATCTTTGGAATTTCCTTTTTAACCGGTCTTCCTCACTTTTGTGCTGACTTAGATCATTGGTCCACCAGTTTGCCCCATTTAGATTTTCGTGCTATGGAGTCTTCTCAAGATTTTTGTATAACATCCATTAGGGAGGACATAACCAATTCGCAGTCCGCAGGACAGTCAATCTCTTCGGCTCGTGTTTCCACGCGCTTAATATTAAGTTGCAGATTAAGAGTAAGTAATTAATTCCCGGTTGGTAGCATTTATATTAAAATTGTTTGTGTTATGATCATCATAAGAGACGCAAGCATAACAGTTCTGTTCGCCCAATATCTCGAAACGGTGGTCACTGGAGGTCCAGTCCTCATGGACTTTCCACTTTTTTATACGCTTTACCATATTTTTGGACACAATGGTAACGTCCACAGATGATTCATCATTGTGTGCAAATGTGCTTAGGTTCCCAGGTGTGTTAGCCACGAAAAGATCCCATCACGAGATGAAGTCTTCTAACTTGTGACCTCTGCTATCGGTGAGACGATCGAACCACATAACTGAACGAGCGTTGAAGTCACCTAGAATGATTACTGGACAGTTTAACTTGTTTAAAATTGCATCAAGTTTAATCAAGTGATCTTCGATAGGTTCACGAAATTGGCAATAGACATTCACAACGTGAAATGTTCCCCCCTGGATATCTGACCTATACGCAAACACAGTGTGAATCTGTGATATGCGGAAGAGTCATGGCTTGGATGTTTGAGTTGTGGATACTGATGAAAGCAGGTAAGCAGTGTTCGTCTCCTCTGGAGGCAGAATGCGTGTTTACTCCTAAACTACATGCTACCCCGTTTACGCCGTAGACTTCCTGTGCCCACAAGACGTCCACGGAGTGGTTCGAGATGCATTCACGCATTTCATGCACTGCCAGCATTGAATGTTGTAAATTTTCCTGTGTAAACTACAGTTTTAGACTCGTGTTCTTCGATGTTTTTGGGCGTCCACTCATTTTGGTTCCTATTTTTCATGCGCTCGACTTCGTGAGCGTGCGGTTTGCTCTTTGGCTTAAATGTAGCGCGCTCCGGAGGGAGAGCTTTGTTTAGACCAGTGATGGAGAACCTTTTAACCATCAAGGACCAATTATAATTTTGCAAATCTTTAACAGACAGCATTATGCCGAGTATTGCAGTTATCAAGTTTGGTATGCTGGATCTGTTACTATATTGGCTTTTTTGGATTCTGTTCAAAAGCGTGCTAAACGAATTGCTAATTTAACATTAAATCGTGGTATTAAAACCATACTACATCGTCACACTGTTTCTGATCTCGTTGTTTTTTATAAATATCGTCATAAGCAGTGCTCGTATGAAATCGGATCCATCATGTGTCAACCATATTCTTTCCCCCATTTTACTTGTCAATCGGTTTGTGCAAACAGTCAAACTGTTGAGATCACTCACTGTTATAGAGACAGAATGCAGAGAAATTTCTTTGTCCGTACGTCGTACAATTGGAATGCTTTGCCCGAATCAATGGTCTCGAGGTAATCTACAAAAATTTAAAAAAACGTCCATCAACACAGATGACGCATGTGTTGTTGTGACAAAAAAAAATTACTTAAATATATTGATATTTTTCTGGGAGCACGAAAAAAAAAAATTAAGAAACTAAATGATAATTTTATAAATTCGATTTATTTTATTAATTCGTTATTTATTTAAAAAACATACATAGTTCATAAAATAAAATTAAAAGATGTAAAACATATAAAGGCCTACATAACCAATTTAATGGGACTTTTTGTTAGAAACTTGATAAAAAAACTTTATATCAGGTTCTAGCTTAGTAACACGTACCTTGAGTTGATCTTCTAAATGAACATCAGTTATCTGAGTCCTTAACTTGATCTTAATTTGGGTTAAAAATGAAAAAGTTTATTCGAAACAGTAAAGCCGGGCATTCACATACAACAGAAACAGAATTTCATACAAATTTGACAGATAAAAATTCGGTTTCTGTAAAATTTGTATGGAATTCTGTTTCTGTTTCTGTTGTATGTGGTTTCAAGCCTTAAGTAGTTCCAAAGCAAGCAAGAAGTCGACGAGCATGTTCACGTAAAAAAAGGCATTCAATTGCATTTTTCCGTAGTTCAATAGGAACTTTCTTTGCATCAAAAGAGATTTGAAAATATTATTTTCACATAACTCAAATAACAACATATGTAGTTCACTTGGTGCTTTTGAGATATCAACTAGATATGGTTCAAATGCTAATTTCATTGTAAGAGTATGTTCTTCAAAACCAGAAAACCGTTCCTTCAATTAATGATTCCAAAACAGTTATGTAATCTTGAAATATGAAACCACAAGATTCCTGTTCATTTAATTTTTTTGCAAATTGCGGAAAATGTTCCTCAGAAATTTCCGATCGAGATAAAATAGTTTTAAAAAATAATAATTTTTTTCGAAATGCATGGATTTTTTGCCACATATCATAAATATGTCATAAATTTACCTTGGCAAGAAATATTCAAATCGTTCGTCTTTATCAAAATATCACACAATCATTTGTCTCTATATAGTATATAGCACAAAGATTTTGTTAGTGCAATATACAATCGCATCGATCTAGAATGAAAATAAACAACTATTTTGAGATATTATATTTATTTTATATTTTGTATAATATTTTAAATCAAAATCGTGATATTTTTCCCTTTTGACTAACACATGAGACTGTCAAAATATTTGAAAAATTATTTTGGTGTCAACAGAAAATGTTTATTAATGTAATTTTGACGGTAATTATTTTCATTCTGGATCGAGGTGATTAAAAGGAAATTATTGTTTGTAAATTTAAATTCCTTTTTTTAACAATGAAACAAATCATTATTTTTTGCCTCTCATGGAAGGTGCACCATGGAGGTGCACACACTCACCAGATTATTCAGATTTAGTCCTGCTTCACAATATATTTGTTGAAAGTTATCATGGATATCTATTCCACGTGTTCTTCCAGTAAGCGTGCCCATACCGAGTAAGTTCTCATAACATTGAAAATCTTTAGATATAGCACGAATAAAATAAAATATCTGAGCCGAGTCAGTTTTATTAGTAGATTCATCTAACGAACAATAACACATCCTTTTTTTAAATAATTGTGCGAAGCGGTTCTGTTACATTGTAAGATATATCGTGTTGTCTATCAGTTAAAGCCCTTCTTAAAAGAGATAGTTGTTTATATTTTCAACATTTTTAGGATCTAAGCATCCAACTGTTTCAATAATCCATTATTCTCAGCGTTTATTCCATAAATAATACTATATTTTGGTATAAACACCCAATGTATCGATAATTTAGTAGTAAAAATAGTATATTATTTAATTAGGAGCTAAAGTGCATAAAAAGTCACTTTAGCACCGAATTAAATACATTATTTTTTCGGCAAACGTTTAATTTTTTATAAATATGAAATTAATACATCAAAATTTTTATAAATGTGATTTATTATCGTCAAGTTACGTCCAAAAAATAAAAAACATTTAAATTTGTATAAATTAAATAAAAAATAAAATTTTTTATCAAAGCAACCGTTCAATTCAAAATTTCATAATCTAATCAAGATATTTGTTATATTTTGTTGTCATAGTTATACAATAAGGTTGAATCTAACAATATATGGTGTGTAATTTATGAAATTTCTTTGCTATCCGTACAATTGTCGATCGATCTAGTTTCGAACCCAATAAGAATACTTTTAATATTAAAAATTTTATTCAATCTCATCAGGGCTAGCCGACTAGATAAACTTATAAATCAAAATTGGTCTACTGTTCTAGACGAAGTATAAGAAAACATAAAACGTTCATAAACATATTTTTCTTAGATTCAGGTTTAGTCAATTTATTTCTCTAGTTGATCACTATTGTTGTTATACTCTAACCAAGTTAGAATTGAATAACAAACTTGTATCGGCGAGAACAAGATGACCCGTCTTCACTTATGTCTGTCGACACATTATCTACAATTAATTCAATGAATTATTTGTGATATAACATCACTCCGATGGAAGTTATCCCATCATGAATAATGAGACTGAATCTAACAATATATGGTGTGCAATTTATGAAATTTTTTTGCTATCCATACAATTGTCGACAATTACATTAAAATTACATCACGTTAAGTCACATCTTATGTAAGATCTAGGTCATATATCAGTCATATGTATGTCATTATTTCACACTTATTTACGTAAGAACATGACATAACAATAATGATATAACTATAACATAAATGTGATGTCTGTGGTGATATTCGTGACGTTGCTATGATATAAGATTGATATCATGGTAATATAAAAAAATTCTGTGACTGCGATGTAAATATAGGAAGTGACGAAAACATACTCATTACTTACCCACTATTCCATATGCTTTAAGATAGAAAGCACTAACTATGCGCAAAATTTTTCAAACTATGTATGTATATAAGAACTGAATATAAAAAATTATGGTGCAAATTATGAAACTTATTGCAATCTAGATTTTGCACTAGATAAACTACCAAAAAATGTCAACGCTAATATAAACCAAAAATTAGGTTACATTTCTAGCGAAGTATAAAAAAACAAAAAATTTACATAAACATATATTTAATAGATTCAGGTTTAGTCAATTAGTTTCTCTATAATCTGATTATGTGTCAATAGACACAAGTGAAGACTAGTCATCTTCTTTTCGCCGATACGAGCTTGTTATTCAATACTAGTATGTCTAGAGTATAACAAAACTGTGATCACTAGAGAAACTAATTGACTAAACCTGAATCTATTAAATATATGTTTATGTAATTTTTTTGTTTTCTTATACTTCGCTAGAAATGTAACCTACTTTTTGGTTTATATTAGCGTTGACATTTTTTGGTAGTTTATCTAGTCAGCTAGCCTTGATGAGAATGATAAACTCTTTTAAAGTTTAAAATTTTCTCAATGGTTCGAAACCAGATCGGTCGAACATTGTATGGATTGCATGGATTGAAAAGTTTCATAATTTGCACCATAATTTTTTAGATTCAGTTCTTATATTATTCTTGATGGGAAATTTTCCATCGGAGTGATGTTATATCACAAATAATTTACAGAATTATACATGTATATATTTGTCAAATTCTGAATGAAATGCAAGTTTTCTATAACAATATGGTTAGTAATTTCTATCTTAGTTTTTAATTTTTCGGTTTTAATTTTATTCAATTAAGACATTTTATGAAAGAATTATTCTGACATACGATTTTGACAGATTGTATTAGTATTTGTGTATTTAATATTTTACTTATGTCGTTTTCTTTTTGACAAAAAGAAAAAAGTGATCTAAGAGCAAAAAAGCAGCTGTCAGATCACTTTTTTTGCATTTCGTATTCTTTTTGTACAGAAAGATTGCTCTTTTTTTGATCTGAAAATATTTTTCTGAATCTAGATTTTTTGGTAGATCATGTTGTGAATACAATAAAGTTACACAAATACTTTTACACAT